>JAQMCX010000037.1:7377575-7542141 GCA_029814765.1 Acanthurus leucopareius | reverse complement strand
TCTTTATGTTTGAAGCCTGAAATGTGGCGAAAGGTTGCAAGGTTCAAGGGGGCCGAATACTTTCGCAAGGCACTGTAGGTCAGTGTTGTGAAAGTAAGATATATTCTTTATGTAAACCACATTGTTTTGCAGAGGTTCAGAATGTGAAATTTTTAATTTAGCTGCAATGATAAAGTAGACTTTTAGTTATAAAGACCGGCAATAAGAAAAAAATCCCGGCTCCCCAGCTGTTTTTTTGTCCAAATTGAAAAAAAAAAGAAGTCTTCTCAGCTTTAGAAGTAATTCACATGTGGGTGCTTAAATCAGGACTCCTTTTACTATTTCAATAAAAAGTCAACTTTAGTAAAAGGTTTTATATTAAGCCTGGAGGACTCATGGGTCTGAGCATTTCTTTGGTCCTTCCAGCCAAAATTCTGTAAAAACAATTAATTCTCTAGAGGTCATAGAGGTGTTTTTCTTATGAAATCCCTACAAACCTTGAGCTGCCTCTGAGAAGAAGCTGCCGGTTTGATGTGGAATCTGTATTCAGATGTTTCGTGCTGAGGATGACAAGTCAATTCAGGACAGCGGAGGGATGTTTCCATCTCTATTTAAGGAGTGCCAGATTGTTTCAGACTTGGAAAAAGATGGACTGCTAGGATGAAACTGTCTCTGCTTAAGTGGAAAGTAGATTGTCTTTAGATGGTCGCATTGTCTGGCTGTTTGACTGTTTCTTTTTAATTCTGTGTTCTTCTGTTTTTTGACCTGCTGCTTGATAAAAATTTCGTCACATGAGGTATATTTTCTTTTCCTGTCCTTCCTCTTTCTGCTCATGTCTTTCTTCCTTCCTCTGACACTCCCCACATCCTTTCATCCTGATCAAGTGACATGTCAGTTTATGACAGAGGTCAAAGGTCAGGGGCATTTGGGTTTCTATGTACAATGTTTCCCAAAGAGCTGGTGGACATTCAAGCTCTGCATCTTCATAATATCATTATGGCTTGTTTTTCCATTGATAAATAAAAAGTGACATTTTCTAAAAAAAAGCACATGTTATCAGACTATGCTATACTGTTTTACCATGTCTCTTCTTATTTGAGCTCAGAGTGTATAATTGCAAGTAAATGCATCATAAAGTGTGTGTATGAGTGTTTGTGCGCTAATGACAGTAGGCATTAGTCTCTCTCTTAATCAGTCAATTTAATGCTGCTTTTATTATGCATATTCTTAACTCTAAATAGTGTATTAGCATGAAAACATTTATTCAAGACAGAAGGAATTATCTAATTTTTAAGAAGTTATGCTGCAGACCTCCTCTGTTTCCTGAGACTCTCACTCTCTTCAGTCCAGCACCTCAGGACAATCAAATGATCAATATACAAACTTCATCAATTGATTCACTGAATCCCAGCGGCGAGTTGTGCAGCTAAAAGAGTGGGGTCACTCATTATGTGTGTCCGTGTGTGTGTGTGTGTGTGTGTGAGTTTGACCCACTGCCCCGACAGCAACCCTCCATGTTCTGTTGTACACCAGAGGTCAGTCTGACCTAAAGATAAATTACTTCCTGTGATGGCAGCGGTGGCCTCTTGACCTGTTGAACGTGTCAGCTGATGCATGATCCTTGGAGGGCATTTGTCACTGACTGACTGGCCTTGTTGCATATTCACATCACACACACACACACACACACACACACACACACACACACACACACACACCTTGCATAGTTATCTTCATGCATTTATACAGTGAGCAGCCTCTCTGCATATTTAAGGACTTTGTGCTATATTTTTCTCCATGTTTTCTTAACTCTGTCAGTCACTTTGAAAGCAGTAATTCACAAACTGTTGTAGACGCGTTATCAAACTATGGTTATTGTCTAACTTTAATTTATAGGAATGTCAAACTTTGAGAATGTTAGTAACATTTTACTGAGAATTTGTGTCTTTACTCTGATTATGAAGCTTCTGCTCGCAGCTGTAACGTAGCCTTGCACAAAGACGATGAGAAAAACCAGAAGGGTAAAAAACCAAAACTGCCCCATACAAAAACATAAGTGTAAAACTGACAATTTTGCACTTTTGTGAGGGTTTATGTTTTATGGTCTTTATGGTAAATTTAAACATTTTTATGTTTTGTATGGATTAAGTATTTAAGGCACATGTTAAGCTTCAAAGGTTCTGTTAGGCCCATTCTTTACTGTTGGACAACTGTTGCTTCATGTTTGAATACAAATACAAGACTGATATCAGTCTTTCTAATCGAACTGTTGCAAAGAAAATTAACTAATGCATTTCCTGGAAAGCTGAACTTTAGATTAAAAAACAACAGATCTACTCTCAGTCAAACTGCAGTTTTTGTGTATGTTTCACTAAGAATTAAATTATATTTTGCGGGTTGTTAAATAGAATAAATGTCCACTAAAGGGAGATGCTCAGAAATTGCCTGTTCAGCAAATTTGTTTACGTTTTCTGGCAGCAGTAAACCTGTTTTGCAAGTTGGATGGAGTCCCACACTGAGGGGATACCACAGCATATCTTAATGAGCAAAATTGCTAATGAGGAAGTTGTAGAGGGAAGCTGCTGTTTTGCTAAATCTGCAAAAACATGTGAGCCAATTTTACAAGAATGATTTCAGCAAATTAGGGATTTGCCAGACGCTGATGAGGAGGGCGAGATCACAGACAGAGTAGCTGTGCACTTCCTGCAGTTGTGAACTCTCATATTGCGTCGTTAAAAAATTAAAAATCTGTCGTTGAAACATTCATGTGTTCTCTAAATTTTTGAATCTAGCAGTTTTAGCTGCTATATCGTCACAAACTCAGTGTGAGAGGGACTTTTTATCATAGTATTTTATCCCTTTTTCTGCTATCAACCATGCTGTCCTGTGGATTTATCTGTCACTATAATTGGTGTAGAAATGAAGCAGTAGAGGGTGACACATCTGTGAGCGAAGTGAGATGGAGAGCCAGGGAAACACCTCTCTCTGTGAAGGCAGTGCAGGATTGCCTGTTGATGTGTGTGGGTGTGAACTGGATTTTCTTTTTCACAGCGTCGTGGGAATATCAAGTGGAAATGAGATTGCTGTAATGTTGGAGGTCGCAGAATAACTTGTGAAAATCCTCAGGCTGTGTAAAGTTACTGTGGTGTAAAGCTGATGCACTGTATGTGTCTGTTCTCGTCATATAGAGGAATGATATGATGAGGGATGTATATTGATTAAAGGTCAATATTATCAGTAAATATTGCAAATATGCAATATAGTTGTATGAGTACATTTGACTTAATTTTTGTCCTGCTTCTTCTTGGAATATTTGGATATTAAGATTTTTATGTATTTGATAGATTCCTGTTTATATAGAAGAGCCAGTCTTTTTGGTTTTGAGAACTATTTGAAAAGCATTTTTGCATTACAGGAAGACACCTAAGATGTGTTGCTTAATTCTTTTTTTTCTTTTTTTGTTATATGATGTGTATATAGGACAGGGTGCAAGGCAGTTGTTAAGGTTAGGGAGTTATGCACTGAGTCTGTTCCATTTTCTGTAGCACAAGTTTCTTGTGTTTACCTGAAAGCTTAATGGGAATGCAATACTTGATCATTTTAATAGTCCTTTGAAGTCACTCTGTAATTTTTTTTTTTAAACTTACGTAATTAACATTTGCATACTCTTTTATTTAAAATTATTTTTAAACTAGTTGACATCCTTGTTTGCCTGCTGGCAGCAGCTGTAAAAGGACGGTAAACCATCCGTGAGACAAGGACACCCACTTCCAGAAATATTACTCTATAGCACCCCTGGTGGTCAAAACATCCACAGGGTTTCTTTGATAGCTATTTTTTTGTTATCTTGCCAAAAATGCTTACTTTTGTTGATTTTAATGTCAACAGTGAATGTGATTTATATATAAAGTATATAGTATAGTACTGTATATAGTATACAGTATAGTACTGTATACATATAAATATATATATATATATATTTAGTATATGTTTAGTATTTATATCACTTATAGTATTAGTGTACAAAAATTACTTGTCATACAGTACGTAGGCGTATACTGTAAATTCTGTTGCGATCATTTTAATTTGGTTGCTTTCCCTCATTTCTATACCTCTCTCTTTATTTGCATAGCATTCACACTTACTATACATCTGCAAATATATGCACATTTGTTTTCTAGTTGTTTAGCGTGCCAAATAAGAAGAAACCAAGGCTTTGAAAGAGGAGACAGGAAAATTGAAATACAGGGATGAAGATAGGAAGGTTGTTTCTCATTTCTCTCTGCAGAAATGTAATTGGTCTTTGGAGAGTTTACACACACCTTGCACTATAATTGTCTCTCTTTGGTTGAGCTGATCTCACTTATGACACACACACGCACACACACTCTCACAAACACAATTGCATGAACCTTATCCATATGTGCACACCTGCTCAAGACTTTAGAGTGCATAGCAGAATTTTCATGCCCTAAAGCATCATGGGGGATGAACTGTCTCTCTTTGAGCCAAGGTTTAAACATCAAAGGCCAGCTCTAAAGAAAAATGTATGCGTCTCAGTGTTTGTGTGTGTGTTTGTCATCCTGTGGGTGATATCAGGGTCTGTTTGTGTAACACTGCTCTTGATCAGCAGGTATCTTTTCTGTTTCTTGCACAAAACAGGATATGAAGTCCACATCCTTTATGTTATCTTCTCTGATAGCAAACACATCTCACCTCTTATTGGTTTCCTTTTTTGATTTTCCATGAAGTTATTGTGGTTGTTGATGTCATGTAGTCTGTTTCTGTTGAAAGGCCTTTAGTTTTCATCTCAGAAGGAGGTGTGAAGTTCAACACACTGTTTGATTCAGTCGACTTAACTTTTTTCCCCACAAAAAAAGAAAAAAAGTTGTTCTCTAAAAAGTATCCAGGACTACAAAGGGTTTCTGAACTCCTTCCTTCCTTTTCCCTTTGAAGACAATGCTCAGCTTTGATGTAGCTTGAACTTTGCTGCAATGTGATGCCAGCTTTAATAACCATGGTGAGAACCAGCAAATGAAGGCTTTCGTTCTGAAATGCGGATTGAGAAGTTTGCATCCAAAATGAGAATTTTCTTGCCACTTGAAAGACACTACAGGTCCTCTCTCGGAGCGACTGATAATAAATGACACTTCTGAAGAGTAAGTGAGTAAATTTAGCTCTTTTTTTTAAATAAGCAATGAGGTTTTGAAATTGCTGAAGGTTGGCCTTATGTTTTTGAAATTGGGATACACTGGTAGAAACCCCTTTCAGTCAAACATGAATGTCACCTTCATTTTGCTTAGATTGAAAGCTCATATCAGTATCCTGTTTGTAAGTTAGGAAAGCCCATGTCAAGTACACACAGACCTGCAGATTTTTATACGCACTTCCATGCAAAGCAGAGGAGAATAATGGAAATGCAACGCAACTTAGTTTAGTTCACATCCTACTGGTTGGGGGCTGCGAACTGAAACTTCTAAGGCTGAAGTCCAGAAACGTCCTGAATGCAGCAAAATAATAAAAACAATAATAAGATACAAGCACATGCAGGTTTTTCTGCACAAACAGACACCACAACACACCTCTAGTGGGTCACAAGTGGTGACCGAGAGGTGATGCAGAAGTTAAGCTAGGCTCAACCGTATTTCGACAAAACTTTAACACTTTTGGAAATATATCAAGACATAGTGGTTGTGCTTGCAGATTTGCATACCATAGAGGAGTGAACTATTGGTCTATGGAGGGGTTTGAGCTCTATGAGAGCCCTTCTAGTCTAGATTTAACTGACAATACCTACTCCAAAATGCACTTCACTATGAGTGCTTAAAAAACCTGTGTTAGATACAACCAAGACAGATTGTTCTTTTTTGGTTTCCAGTGTTATATCATGAATGTGCAGTCCCTGGTGTGCAGTGCTGAAGTAAAGTGATGTAAAGGCAGGGAGAAACTGTCAACTGTAACTGAAGATGGGTTCAAACAGAGGGCAGCGTTGCTCTGCCTGCTGGGAGGCTTTTCATGATGTTTGACCCCTTTACCTTTTAGTAAAGAGTGTTGGCTCTCAGCGAGAGGGAAGGATAAGGACAGTTAAAGAGAGAAGAGGAGAAAAAACTAGCTGTTAAAGACGCAGTCAGAAATCCCTGATGCAAAATAACACTTGATTACTGTTGCATGACGCTGAGAAAGAGGCCAAGTCAGAGCACCAAATATAAAAACACACCATAAAACTTTAATGTAAATGTGAGGTATGGCCACAGCATTTGTACAAACACACAAAGACAAAGACACTTTTCCTTTACTGCAGTTCCTGAGGTTAATTAGGTAGGACGCCGTCTGCGTATTTGACTAATCCGCCAAGAGTCTGCGTTCCTGCAGCAGCACCTCTTCTTCATTATCTGATCTCAAATTGCCCAGTAATTCTATTTAAACTCTGCTGGCTGACTTTACGCTTGTACTGAAAAAACACAGAAAACAATGGGAAGGAGATATGGCACCGAACTGAGTTTGGGAATTTAGAGGTGGAACATGACAGAGCAGAAATGAGCAGCTGTGATAACAAAATGGGTCTTGTTAGGAAGTGATTCTCGGAGATCAAATTGGTTGTTCTCCACTGTGAGGTGTTTAACTTTCTGAAAGGCAAAGTCTCTGTGTGTTTTTACCTCATAGTAGTGTGAAGCTGTGGTAGATGAATATATTTGTTATAGACTGTTTCACTGTGCTACAGTGAATATAAATGCAATATTATAGGGCTTTATTACATGCACAACATTAAACAACTATTGTAGGAATATTGTGTGTATGTGTACGTATGTATGTGTATTTACACATTCAGCAGAGACAGAGTAACTTAAGCATTTGTGTAGATCATGGACAACTTATTAACAAACTTGACTGTTAACAACAACTGAAGAATCACTCTTCTTTTTTGCCTGTTTTGGTCTTCACCAACTCCTGAAAAAAATAGCTGCTGATAGGTAAAAACTCTTAATCAGGTGGTGATGTTTGACAGGAAGCAGGCAGCAGGTTTATTATTAAAACTTTTCTCTTTTTCTTGAAATACAGCATCCTTGGCTAGTGGAAATGGAATTAATAAGAACTGTGGGATTGAAATATATTCTTGGTTTTTAATGTAACATTAATAAACAAAAAATAAACTACAAGAGGCTAAAAAAGCTGATAGCAATGCTAAGTATCAACTTGTCAATATTCACTGCCGTCCATATATAAGGATGAGTTGACATTTTGAAAGTGTAACACAGGCTTGTTTGCAGATGTGGTTAGCATGTTACTGTCACACATGATAGAAACAGTGATGTAGAACATTGGTTTAAATAAACAGGAATGGCAAGTAACCACAGAGAGATCAGCAGGAGTTCCCATGATCTACAAGAGCACTAGTTGAGGCTGCACTTAGATTGTACGTGACAGTTTGTTGTTGCACATGCTAATTACCAATCCTAATAGAAATGCAGAATTAGGTCATGATTCTCTCTCTGTCACTGTGATGGATCAACCCCCTTTCTTTTACCCTTCATTCTTCAATTCAGTGTTGCAGTGAGATAAAAAAAAATAATGATGAATGAAACTTTTTTCCCCAAATATATTGTAGAAATCTTACTAAATCCTTCTTTGGTTGTTTCTTTATTCCCACTCCTGAAAGGAACGACTCACAAAATGCTCGCTAGGCGTTAAAGCACCCACTGGTGACACCCACTGTTGGTGTCACCCAAAACACATATGTAACAGCAAAAGAAAACACAACACCTTGTTCAGTTCTGGCTGTCAGAATGAGGCTCATGCACACTATGAACAAGGTTTTCACATTCCCTCACAAAGTGGCCACATATATTTGTTTGTGCAGGGTTTTTTTTTTATGAAGGTTAAACATCCCGAGGTATGACTGCTGTGTTTATGCTTTAATACGATGTGCTTGAGGGGGTGTGGGAGAGACGGATTGTGTTTGGGGCTGTGCAGAGTGCTGCTCACATGAAAGACCCTTTGTGCAGCAAGTTTTTAATGAATTGGTGTACAGATTGGTCATTTGAAAGAAACAGCATCAGTGCACGTGTGTGGGTGTGTGCATGTGTGTGTTCAAGGTCGGGTTTGTTCTGTGAACAGCTATCAGATAAGGAAAACAGCTTACAGGAACATTAGAAAGTATTCATTCACATTTACTTTTGTGTGATTTGTGATTTGTTGAAGTAAGAACACTAAGTGGAAATGAAACATTGTAACAAAACTTAATCTTTTGCAATTACTTTATATTGTAACAAAGCAAATTAAAAGGCTATAGCATTACTTATGTTGAAAGTGGGGCCACCCCTGCTATCTTGAAATAAGTTTAATGAGAAATGGAATTTTTGACAGTAAAATTTAACTTAAGCACTAGTGTAGCTCTCCAGTAAAAACTTCAACTTTAGAATAAGCAAGACTAGCCATTTTCTTATTATTTCCAATCTTGATGCTACATTAAGTAAATCCCCTCTGGCGTGAAAGCAAGCCATTGTAGCTCTCAAAATGACCAACATTAATTATTCCTTGAAATAAGTACAAAATTCTGCCAATGAAGGGATAATTCTCTTTACTTTCAATACAGTTTCCAGTGTATCAAGATCTAAATGAGTGCAAATACCTTGAAAATAGGAAACAGATGAAATATTATCTTATGGTTTGTCATCAGATAAAAGAGTGAGTGAGTTTATGTGTGCAAACAGCTTCAAATTGCTTAATCTTTGTTGTTTGCTCAAGTTTAACTTCTGCTGTGAACCAGTGCACCTTGGATCTTTCTCATGTAGCGCTTCTTGCTGTCTTTTCTTAATTTCCCCAAGCTCCATGCATGACAGGAAGAACTAATCAAAGAGAAAAAACATCACCTGAGGCACTGCTCCTCCCGATTCACACAATGACCTCCAGAAGCATCAAACCTATTGTCTCTCCACTGTAGCATGCCGCCAGGTGTATTTTTTTAGTTTTTATACATGGTACATATGCCAATACCTCACAATAAAGGAGAGGAGACATTGTTATTGAGAAGCATTTCTGGGGAAATCTGGGGAAATGAAACCCATCCAAGTTTACTTGACAGTTGAGCTGAATCCAGCATTAATTTCCCCGCTTGTCTCTGTTTCTGCCTCCAGTTCTGGCTTCCTGCTTCCTGTTGTCTCATCTCCTGTCAATCTGCTCTTTTTAACAAACCATCCAGCTGGTTCTATAGGTCAACACTGAAAGGGGTCAGCAGAGCAGTGGATCGATATGAACACGCACAAACAGATAGAAACACAGGCACTCGTGGGGTGTAGACATCAGCTGACCCAATAGAGACAAGCTTGGGCTGTGGTCTCCTGCCCTCTATGTGTAGCATACTGCATGTGTGTGTACATGTGCTGCATGAGGGAACATGTGTCACTTCATGTACTTTTTGCAGCAATATTTGTTCTTGTTTTTAGGATGTTAAACAACTGTGTTCCTGTTGAAAAACCACACTTTGTCTCGATTGAAATGAACCTTGTCACGGTTGTTTTGCAGTCATCATTTATTTGAGCATTGAATTCAGCAGCATAATGTTCTGCATCCTTCACCACAACAGACTTGTTCTATTGATCAGTGTACAATGCATTCACTCTCTAGCTCTCTCTCTATCTCTCTGTGTTTGCAGCCAGCCCTTGATACCACTTTTAATTCATGTTAAGGTGTGTGTTGGTGTGCAGGCACTTAATGCACAGCATCATTGACCTTCATCATTGTGTCAGTGTCTGTCAGATTTGGTGAATGTTCTGCTATCTTTACAACACTTACTTGTGTGTCAGCAGCTTTGGCTCCAGTCTCAAGAGGGTAAATTAAACTAAAGACACAAAATCCTGAAAAATACTGGAAAATAAAGGTGAAGGTGCAATGCATTTATCACAATATATTGATTTAGAATATCACTCTTTTTCTTTTATTCCCTCTAACAAATACTGGCGATGAAAAAAGGAATAGAGAAACAAACCTTTAAGAGTTGATATATAAATCATCAAGTCTCAAATACTGAAATATTAAAAGGGAGAGACATGATGAGATATGTGACTGGATGCATATTCATGGCAATAAAATGCATCAGATTAGAGCCTAAAACACACGTAGTAAAAATGTATTAAAAAAAATGTATGACATTCACTTTGATATCAGTAAAAAATACCTGAAGATTCTATAGATCTACTTTGTGTGTTTCAGTCATAAATACTCTGAGTCACAGATTTGCATTTTCAGTCTCTTCATGTCAGATCGCTCTGTACAGTTGCCCATAAATAAAAAAATAAGCTTGTGTGTTTGCTTATAGAAGTTACTTAATTCAGCTTTTTAGCCTGGAGCTGCTCAGACTGGAATTCAGTCAGAGCTTCTCTCTGACGTGCTTGGAGGAGTTCATGTGAAAAAGAGAGGTCATATAATTATAGCCCTTGGAAAACCCTAGACTCTGTTTGGGTAATAGTGTGTGCATGTCTGTTTCTGTGTGTATAATTTGTATGTGTGTATGTGCATACCTGGCTATCCTTATGAAAGTCTGTTGAGTGTGGTTTTGTTTGCATGCTCAGCCTTTTTGGGAGTACAAGAGTCGACCTCACTGGCTCTCCTCATTTGCCAATGAGATGAAATAGGACTTAAAATCTTTAAACTGCAGCCTGAAATGGGAAATTGTACTCCTCCCCTAGAGACCCAAACACATTAAAGTAAAATTCTTTTGTGTGAAGAAACAGCCGAGGAAACAAAAGCCAAAAATCTTTCAATAATTAAACAAACAAGTTAGAAGGAGAAAGAAATTCTGGACTCCTTAATCTTCTTTAAAATAGTCAAATCCCTTTATACTAAAAGCTGTAGCGCTTACTTCTATAGGAAACACAACAATTAATAAAACAATTCATTTACAGAAGGTATTCATCTGTCACTCAGTAGATAAAATATGTTAATTTAACACTTTAAGCAAGTAATATTTAACAGTAAAAACAGACATATCACTGCAAACTGCTAAGAACGAGCATCTTCTCAAAAAATACATGTACCCTTCACAACCTGTCACTAATTTGGCACATTTCATAGAAGTGAATCCTAATTGGCTGGGTGTAGCTTTTCATTTCCTGGTTCAAAATGCAACAGGTGCAGCAGATAGAAGAGGTAAAAGTGAAAATGATGAAATAGTGATGTAAATGTTTGTCTTTGTCATATTTTCTTTGTCATATTTTTGACTAGAAAGCAGTGTGGGACATGTGTGGGAAATGTGTGGGACAATGATCTAACAAAAACAACAATCCAGCACTATTGTTAACAAGCATGTTGCCAAACAACAGGCACTTAAACACTGAGAGATGATATGTGAGTGACTGTGGTGTGTGTACTGTATCTTACTTTAAGTAAGGATTGACTCTGATGTATTTCTGTTTTATTTTTCTAGCATGTGGAAGGGCCTAAATGTCAACTGCACAGACAGCTCAGGATACACACCTTTACATCATGCTTCCCTTAATGGACACAGGTAAGGCGACATGTGTATTTTATATTTTTTTAAAGAAATTATTCAGAAATCTTGGTGGTGTGCAGATCAATATAAAGACATTTGGTGAAACATGCATGTAACTTGTAGTGTTATAAGACCCAGACCCCAAAATGACACCTAAATTTGCTTGTTTTGTCCAGCCAACAGTAAAAACCCTATTTGACTTACTGTTCAATGATATAAAACAGAGAATAGCAGCAAGTCTCTTTGCTGGAACCTTCAAATTATTGGTATGTCTATTTGACAAATCACTTTAACAGTACACTATTACACAATTACATAACACAGTAATTATTACATAATACACTACTTGATTAATTGAGAGTTTTTTCCAGAACTATTATGTTGATACCTTGAAATGTCTTGTATATAAAATAAATTGTGTAGTCAGGATAAACAATTCAATTTATCTATTTTGGTTGTTGGATGACAATATATATTTTATGAGTAATGTAAATGCTTTCAGTACTTAAGCTCTGCTCTGTATTTCTCGGAAGTTCTTTTGTACTTTGTTTTTTGCTTTATGTGAATATGTCAGTTTTTATGACTGTGTAATATTACATGTTGGCCAGGTCTCTGTTGTTAAAAAAAGGAGACTTATGGATAAAGAAAATCCAGTGGCAGCTGAAACAATGTGAACACAGCCTTATATCTTCACCTCTCCTGTTGTTAGTAAGCAGCTGCTCATTCATACACACAGCAACAACTGGAGCAGTTTCTGCACACCTGCAGAATGATGAGTCTAATATTCACCTTTCAACTGAACCGCTAGCTCCGTTTATACTCCCTACTCCTGAGAAAAATATCCGTCTCACAGCAGCTAAATGCTCCAATGTGCTCAACAGCTAGTCTCTAAGTGTCTGTTGTTTGGTGCTGAGCAGGTAACGTTTTGGTATGTATGGTTTTTAGAGCTTAAATCAAGAGTTTGTTGCAGTTGAAGACGAAGCTAGGGGAGCGGCTAATGTTAGCCAAGACAGTTAGCTAACTGCTAACGTTAAGTGGAGACCGGAGCAATTAGAGCTAACGTTAGCTTATCTTTCTACATAGCTCAACAGGAAAATTCTTAGGCCAGTCTGCTTTTGCATAGAGATTATATATTGGTTAGAACTGTTCTGACGAGTACTACTTTTATTTGGATTTAAATTTAGGCTTGAAAAGTTAGCAACGGACCTCCAAGCGAGGTCAGAACAAGGCGCCATATTTGTAAGGTGATAATTATGACACCTGGTGCGGCTAACGGGACCGAATAACCGAAAAAAGAGGTAAACATGGCGCGCAGTATATGGTTATTAAACAGTGGTTTGTAATGACTAATAAGGAAGAAAATAGTTTCCAGAGACTGCAGTGAAGCGGTGAAAACATCGACAGTGTTTTAATCTCTACCTTTTATTAAAATAACGACCCCGAGACTGACTGTGCAGTCTGTACTGAGTCCTGCTACAGTAAGACGCCACAGTATCTCAGCTCTGTTACAGGTCTGAAATGCATTTTATGCCACTGGTAGTTTTTATTCTGTTGCACTCTCCACTGAATTTTGGCAGTGAAATGTCATTTTAGCTTGTGGATTTTTTCAGAACACTTTCTGCTGCAGTGAATGAAGTGGAGCGATGTGGATTTATTATAGATAACGTTACTCGGCCTTTTATTTTTTTTATAAGGAGACAAAAGTCTTAATTTACCTTGAATAAATTACATATTTATCCAAAGATGATCAAGAAACGACAGCTTTGTGCAGCGGATGAGTTAAGACGTCTATCTTTTGTCTGACCATCAAATATGCTATATTATATATAGGCCTATTTGATAAAAGCGAAAGTCAGTCTTTGTTTATCAGAGGCCCCAAATGTTATTTCTATCTATTTTCAATATTAGTAATTTACGTTACCATTATTGTGTATACCATGTAATTTGGTATGTCCTTGTAAAATAATTAAGCACAGCTACTGTAAATTAAGGTAGAATGTTTAATATACTAAAAGATTGCCAGTCATATATTTTTCAGGCAGAATTTTTTTATGAATTGATGTCAGGGCATTTCAGAGTTAATCTATCAGTTTTGGAAAAGATTCATTAGACAAAGGTTAACATTGTTTGTAAGTGGCTTTGTTAAAACAGTATAATCTTTAAACTAAAAGAAATGCATACAGTCAGTAAATGATAATAAATCATTCTGACATTGTCCTAAGTTCACAACACATCTGTAGTCTTTGGCAAAAATATTGCAGTAGTTGTCAATAATAGTCAAAAAAGGATTGCAAACACATATTTCTGCCAAAGTTTAAATGTGTGCTTGGTCTGTGTGTCTGCATTCTGCACAGAGCTGTCGTGCAGCTTCCTTTCTTCACCTGGGCCTGCTGAGAAATCCGTTACACAGTGTGGATTAGCTTTCAAGCCTGACTGCTATCACAGCTTGGCTGAACTGAAGGATTAGTACTGTGTTTTGGGGGCAATTATGTGGATTTCCTACTTCAGATCAACTGGAGAGGAGAGGAGGGAGGGAAAGAAAAATGCAGCCTGAGAGCGAAAATGAGGCCGCCAACAAAAAGCTGCAGAGAAGTGTTTTTATGTTTAGGTGGGAAAGTAAAAAGAGATTGGCAAATACAGAAGATATAGATAGAAAAAACTTGGCAGCTGGCAGTGCTGCATTCAGAGATTTGTTATTCAGCCTGGCTTTGAATTGTTTTTTGAAATCATTTATTATTTTTTTACCTCATTAAATGGTTTTTGATGATACATGTCTGCTCAATCCACCCAGCAAGAAAATTAATATTTTCATATTTGACCCTGAGATTCTCAAAGTGTGATTTTGCTGTATTGCCACTTAAACCTTTGTGAATTATATTAAAAAATATTTATTTTTTTAATTAAAGAAGCAGTTCATTAAACAGTGTTTCTTTAGCTGCCAGGTCTCCTAAGAGAGGTTTTGCCCTTCTCTCTCCTGCCCCCTCCCCTGACATTTCAAATGCAAATGAAGCACCTCACCTTCCCTCTTCAGAGAGAACTGACAACTTTAGCTGAAGAGTACCTAATATAAAACTGTGCTACTGACATCACTACTTAGCAGCAGCTAAATGGGCACTATGATTTGTTACTCTATTTTTGTAATAGAGACTACTTTATGAGAGGGAAACATGGAAGCCATTGTCTCTCCCACTTTGTATTAATGTGTAGGTGAACTCCCTACGAGTGCTGCCTGATAGACCTGGTGGTGCACTGATCGCTTACTCATAGTTACACCATAAATCCCTCCATGCTCTATAAACCTGGTTATGACCTATAAACCTGGTTCAGACCAGGTACTTCAAGTAGGTGCCAACTTGTTGAACAAACCACATGGCTGCAAGCTCTAGTCTAGACACAGGCATGGTCTACAAACCAAATGATAGGGGAGAGAAAAGAGGGTGTTGTTGAATCATTTGCAGTATTTTTGTATCCTAGAATTTCCAATTGGTAAGACATACAGTTTTATATGTCTTGTCAAATCCTTGTGTTTCATTTAAAGTAAAACATCATCTATATCCCTTGGCTTCTTGAGACACAAGAGAAGCTTGAAAGTGTTCACACCCAAGCAAGTGGCCTCCCTATGAATTTTAATTTGTGAATGCAGACACAGGTGAAAAATGGAAGCAAGAGGAAGCACAAGCAGTTATTTTAACCAGTTAAAATTATCCACAAGGTCACAAAATATGAGAGCATGGCAAGAGAAAAGACAGCTCATTGTAGTCTGAGTTTCTTTTAGGGTACATGTGATATACATCATATGAGTAACTGTATGATATGTTCAGGGGTTGCATTGTGCTTATGTTAGAAATTGAAGAATGAATTGTTTGTTCTGCATGGTTGAATTATCTTTGATTTTTGTTCTCAAAGGAAATGTGACAACTTTCCGTGATGTTGATTTCAGGCTAGCGCCCAGCTCTGCTGCTTCTTCCTCCCCTTCTCTGCCATCTTTCGATCTGTTGATATATTGATCTCTATGTGTATCTGTCTCTCTCAGGGAAGTGGTATTAAAGCTGCTGCAGTTTGAGGCATCCACAAACATCGCTGACAGCAAGGGTTGCTTCCCACTGCACCTGGCTGCCTGGCGAGGAGACGTGGACATCGTCCGCATCCTCATCCATCATGGCCCCTCGCACTGCCGGGTCAACCAACAGGTAAACAGCACAATCTCACCATTCTGCTCTTCAAACCCTTTATTTTTTATACCTCCTGTGGGAAACGTCTCATGAATTCTTTTTTTTCCCTTAAGTACTGCATGGTGTATCTCATCATACCAACATGAGGCCACAGTTAGTGTTTCAGTATGGTCTAATATATACTGAAGACATTTAAAGAGCAGGAGGGCCTACTGACCTAACAAACTGTCAGTCACTGCTGAACCGGAGTTCATGTTTGGCAAAAGTTCACCCTGCTGAAATGTCACAGAGAAGGACAGGAGATATCTGAGGTAGCTCGTGGCACAAAAACACAATGTAGGGGAATCTATTGGCAGAATTTGGCAGAAATGTAATGTAGTAGTTATTGGTATCTTTGAAAAATATAACTGTAAAATAAATTATAAAAAATAACAATTGCTGTTCTCTTACCGTAAATTCAAGCCTTTTAAAACTAAAGAGGGAGAAGGTTCTCTTCTGTTCTCTCAGTACATTATGTTGAACTGCCATGTTTCTGCAGTAGCCCAGAATGAATTGATGGCACATCATACTTCTGCTGTTGTTCTTGTCTGTTAGAATCTGTTTGGATCAGCTACATTTTGTATCAGCTGTTGTTAATTATCCTTTTATCTGTTTGGATTTGTTCTGACTTTTCTCAGCGAGATAGATTGTGTCTTTCAGTTTAAAAAAATGGATTTATGCTCGTCGGGTTCAGGTTTAACATATATCCATTTCTTAGTGTCCAATGTTTTTTGCCCATTAAGACCTTATGTTTGTGGCATTCTGCCTCTTGGCATGACTTTTGACACACTTCTAGAAGAGTACTGAAAGAGCATCACTAATTACAATTTTATGTCTGGACCTCTGCACCTCAGAGTCTGTGTTTTGCTAGTTGTGTTTTGCTTCATTCTAAAAAAGAAAACAAATCAAAACATGTATAAACCTTTTGTTTATGTTGTTTGGGAACTATTACCCCCCACTTGCATGTTAAATGATCATTGGTGCCTAAAGAAACCCTCCCTATGTGCTGCCACTGATCCGGTATAAGAAAGGTCTTATGAACTAAATTAAAGTTGAGTTCTCTTGTTGTTTTTCTTGAGGCATTTAAACCAGTGCTGCCACAGGTCGTCTCGTTATTGCTCCCTCCAACATAGCCATCTTTTACAGTTCCCAGTGATCTCTCTCTGACAGCTGGGTGAGCTTTTCAGCCCCGGGAGCATTCAGTCTGCCGCTGCTGTCATTCCTCATCAGCAAAAATGACCTTCTTCTCCTCCCTCACTTTTTTTCTGTCCATCTCTGCTTGCAGCATATTCGTGATGTCACGGCTTGCTGATGCACTGCATTTTGAGTACAGTGTGAGTACAAGGCACACAAAAAGTTTATTTCATCAGAAGTGCTGGCTTAACTGTTAATGGCTAAGACATCTGTGTTAATATCCCTTATCCTGAAGGTAGTAATGGACCCCCCAGGTTATTGAAGCGTTATTTACTCTGCCTAATAAGCACATTTTCCTCTGTCACCATTAGCCAAATCGTTTCCCTCTGAGAGTTGTTAGAGCCTAATTGTTTTGTGTGATAAATGATGTCCCTTGCCCCTGAAATGAAGAGGTTTGTCAGCAAGTGAACATGGGTAATTTTCTTTTCTACCCCGTCAATGATTTGTAGAGCTGAGCGGGTTGCTGTGCAGACAGCGTGGACAGTCACATTGTGAAAGGTGCTGATGGAGAAGATACTGGACTAAGATGCTGACTACAGTGCACGGTCAATGTGTGTTAATGTATGTGTGTGCTTTCGTATTTCGTTTATAAGGGACATACTCTTGCGACAAACTTTTTAGACTTTTTGAGTTCATTTTGTTAAATACTCGGGTTAGTTTGGTGTATCCCTGTTTTCTTGTTTATACCTAGTCAATTGGTTGTATTTTATTTTTTACATTTACTTTTAAATCCTAATGCTGCTGATGTGTAGGAGGCAAGACTCACCAGCCTCAAGGCATAATTTTTCTGTCAAAAAAAGTTAACAATGCAGACAGACTAATACTGTTGTGTCAATGAAAGTTGCATATTTATAAATATATACTTTATAATGGTTAAAACAATATTAATTCATTAGTTCTGCTTGTCTTAACATTAAGTTCACTTGAGAATTAAGAAAAAAAAAATTATCCATTAGCTTTACTCATTTGTCCTTGAGGCTTGAGGGGGGTTCTGGATCCAATCCCAGCTGACATTGGGTGAAAGGTGGAGTGCACCCTCTGCAGGTTGCCAGTCTATCACAGAGTTGATGCAGAGAGAGTGACAATTGTTCACATTCACGTTCACACCTTTTGAGAGGTTTAGAGTTGACAGTGGACTAAAAAACAGTGCCAGAAAAATACATTTTACTTGCTAAATGCATAAATTAAGCAAAACAATGTATGTAGTATATGCCTTTGAAAACTGTTTATGCTATTTATTATTCTACTTTGATATTACAGTCTTATGGGCCTTCTCATTCTCGCTAGGATCAAAAGTAACTTCTATGCATGAACATCTGTGAAATGAAAGGGAGAGGATTCCTTTTTAAGAAATTCCCATCACAACTTACTTGTTAAATCATCTAATTACACTGATCAGCTTTCCTTGTATCTCTCTTTGTATCTCACTTTGAGCCTTGTTTATCAACAAGCTGGAAATTACTGGTTTTATCTACCCTGTTATCAACAGTTTTCATCTCTCCTTCTGTATAATAAATACCAGTGAAAATGCTATGCTCACATTAGCAAGCTTTGGCTGTCTATTACACTGTTGCACATAACACAAGGACACACAGATTCCAGCATGACTGCGCTTTGGCATTCTTAAAGGTGCAGTGTTTATATTTTCCTGAAATTGATTTAGCTAAACATTGGTTAAGTACCAATTATCATTCATTTTAGGTGATGATACCTGTTCATTTTAAAAGGCTGTATGATGCATATTTGCACAGTAGTCTTATGGTTATTGCGGTTAATGTGAGAGCACTGTTGTTCTCAATTGAAGGCATAAATCTGAGTGTAAGATTTATAGTGTTTGCATGTTTACGATGCTTAAGCTCCATATATTTTCACTGTCTGTCTTGTCTGCAGTAGAGAGCAAGGCCTGCATGCATCAGTCAGGGTGATATACTGAGTCCTAAACATGCTTACACCCATCATCCAGACTTACAGCAGCAAGCCATTGGCTGCACATTACCCCATTCTCAACGACATTACTCTGCTCACACACACTGTTCCTTGTGTCAGAGGTTGAGTTTGTGTATGTGTGTGTGAGTATGTGTGCTAGATTCCACAGGGTTATTGCAGAGAGACACACTCCTCTGTCTTAATATTTGCTCTTTTCTTACATGAGGGAGAGAAATGCAACGTTTGCGCTCACCTTTTGTACATGGGGTGACAAATAGCCACATGAGTGTGTCAAAGGATGCAGGAAGGAGCTGTAATGACCGTGAAAGGTCTTGAAAGCATAAAGAAAAACGAGAGAAATTGATGGAAGGGGAGGGAGTGGAAGTGTGTAGGCGGGCCAGTTCCACACTGCAGCCAATGGAGGATTATTCAAGGTTAGTGGAAGTTATTAGTTGGCGGTAAACCAGTTCCAGCCCACTGTTTGCTGCCTAATTAGTCCCAGTAGTTCTCTTTCACAGATGTTTTGTTTATTGTGGGAGCATGTGTGTCTATGAGAAAAGTGGAGGCCTCTGACTATAGAAGATAATTATACCTACTGTGTGCGAATGTTTATCGAGTCTGTTTGAATGTCTGACAGACAGTGATAGATGGTAGAAGATAGCTTGTTTACTTGAGACTTGCACTCTGCTTGCAGGGCCAAAAGCATGTTTTGAGTAGTGAGGCGTTGTTTGTTGTGATCACTCTCTCTACCACTCAGATTGACTCAGGAACTGATGCTTGACTTTATGTCCAACACTGGGCTTAACGATTGAGAATCTTGGAAATACTTTATGTTTTAAAAAAATAACTTCATAAAAACCTTTTTTTTTAATATTTTTTTTTTGGGGGCTTTTTTGGCCTTTATTCGATAGGACAGTGTTGAAACGGGGAGAGAGAGAGGGGGGCAGTGACACGCAGCAAAGGGCCGGAGCCGGAATCGATCTTGCGACCGCTGCTTGGAGGACCGAGCCTTCCGTATGTGGGCCGCGCGCTACCGAGCGAGCTAAACGGCGGCCCTTCATAAAAACCTTTTGAAGTTTATTTAGGCTTACTTTCGCAAGAAATGTTTTTCTCTGGTTAGTGAACTTGTGACAACTCTGGTGTTATCAACTACTCCTGGCATTTTACAAGTAGAGATATTGGTCAGCGACACTTATTATATGAAGAACGTTATATTATTGTTACATCAAAGGCAATCAACTAAAGAAATACAAGTGATCTTTCTGTGAAATAGTTGGGAAAAGCAGTAGAACAGCAAGGCCAGCATCTTTCACTATTGCTTATTAAAAATTAATCTAAAGAGTCCAAATTCATTTTAAGAAGCTTTTGACATTGTATCAGTTTGAAATATTTGAGAAAGTAATAGAGCAGTAACAGTGAGTTGTAGATGAAGAGCTGCAGCCTACTATGTGAACAACTCCAACTTCTCAGCCAGGTTACCAAATCCTTTCTTATTGTTAACATGATCAGGTTTCCTATAGCTTTGGGTTTAAATCTGAAATACTGCAAAACGTGTGCACTTCCTTTTTGCGTTGACATCATATCTTCCAACATCGCCTTGATGGTTAACTCTCTTTACCCTCATCACTTAAAAAGTGAAATCTGCCTCCTGTTACTCTTGTGCTGCCACTCTGCTGCTTTACAGAGCAGACACTTGCGGTTTATAATTGTAGCATCCGTCACCTGATTATGTGTTGATAATAAAGAAAAACAACGGTAGGGACGGTGGGCAAGTAATGTTAAAGGTGATGCCCTGACACCATGTAATGCTGTTAAAGCCACTTCTAAGGCAAGCTTACCTTTGAAAGGGGTAGACACAGAAGCATTCATCTTTTAGATAAAAAGGAAGAAGCTTGCCCTTTGACATGTGTTTGTAGACAGCTGGTGATAGATCATCACGTTCCTTTAAAGAATCCCAGAGAACTGCAGTGTTTGTTCCCTGTTTTAAAGTGAAAATAATGAGAGAGATGGTGACCGAGCCTAATCATTCTACATCCCAAGAACAGTAAACTGAAGGTTTGTCTGGACTTAAAAAATTAATGGAATGAGTATGCTGCCCTTGAGTAACTGGAAATAGGCATCCTTGTTAAACAGCATTATTAGTACCTTAGATCAAGGCATTTCCAAACACCTTTTGTACATATACATTTCACAGTCCTCATTTGGCCTTCATAGGACCAAGTCAGCATTCAATAAATACAGTCACTTTCAATGGTTCCAGCTCACAGAACCACCTATGTCCCCTGACAAAAATGTCCTGGCCTTTTTTTTTGATAAGGACCCTTTTAAGAAACTCTTCCAGGTAGTGCATTCAAGGATTCTCCGAACTGAGAGCCAGCCACTGAAAAGCCTCTTGTTCAAAAACTCTGCAAAGGCAGAAATCGAGTCTAGATGACAACAAATAACCAAACATACTGTTGATGTTTTGAAAAGAATTATGCTTGTCTCCTGTTTAAAACGAAAATCTGCTGAATTTCCTTGTGTTGCATATTTATGCAGCTGTATCACATATAATGCCAAAACAAAATGATAAAAGAAGGATGTTCTGAGTCATAGAGTGATATGAATGAAGTCAGTGGCTTCAGTCTCAAAACCTCTTTTTGGACTGTGCCTGGCTGTAATGCTAGGCATACAATACTATAGGGAGTGGGATACGCTGTTTTAACTTCAGTAAGATACAGTTCAGTGCATTAAATGCAAGAAACACGTTTTCTCTCCAACTTTTATCATAGAACTGACAGTGGTAAAGTGACATGAAATCAGGAAAAGAGTTATTTTCCAAAGATTTTAACTAGCTGTGCTCAGTATAATATGTATCCAGGCAGAGTATGTTGACTGACTAATGATGGCACATTTTACCTAAAGGCACTTGCCCAGAGCAAGACTGGATTTGAAAGATTTTGTGTGTGGGTGGAAACCAGCACACAACCTTTGGGCTTCTTCTGCACAGGGCCTCTGGTCTAGTCAATTTAAGGGTTATTTTGTGTTTGTGTGTGTGTGTGTGGGTGACTGACTAGGTCAAGTATGTCCCCCTGTGCTGCAGATATATTTCAAGAATGTTTTCCACCAACAGAAGGATAGAGGGTTTATACTACTACTTCTTCTCTCTCTGTCTTGTCCTCCTCCCCTTTGGTTCCCCTTTGTTCTCACAAAGTAGGGAGAAGGAGATCAGCAGCATAAAATCATTGAGATGACAGGAGAGATTATAAGGGTGATGCATGTTGCAATGTGTTGTGCACATGTGCGGACACATGCATGCGTGAAATGCTTCCTGCAGGCCTCTCTCCAGGTGCACCAAAGCCCTTTGGGAGGCTAAAGGCTATGTGAACTAAGTCAAAGGTAAAAGGTCGGGGGATTGCTCGCCTGCTGTGCATTTCTACAAATTTTCCTCTGCATTTGCGCTTGTGTGTATTTATCTCAGAATCTTGATAACGTCATGCCCTTTCATGCACCCATGTTGCTACCACACATGGACATGAAACCGTATGATTCCTGGTGGTAGCATGTGAACAAGGCCTCTGTGAGAACACATGCTACCACCTGAAAGCGCCCTGGGAAAGTCCTTGCTCAAACATTGCTCGCTGCCACGCTGCCAAAACACACACAGTCATGCTGAGCCATAGGATGTTTTTTTATGACTAATCTGTTTTTAAAAAAAATGTTACGTCATGTGTTTTCCTCAGCCTAATGCTCCATTGGCAGTGGGCTTGCTAATTAAAGTTCAGTAAATGAAAACTGATTCATCTTGCAATGAATCAAAACAAACTAGAGCCCTGAGTGATTGTTGCAAGTGAGCGTGTTAATCGAGGTGTTATATAAAGACATGTAAAAATATTTTCAGGCTTTTCGTTTGTGTTGATAAAAGAGGAAACTGAAATATGTTGCTAAAGTAATCCCATGGAGAAATTCATCTTAACCTTGCTAACTGTATATTGAGGTCAGATATGGTATTTCAGCTACAGGGCAGAAATCCTGGAGCTTCTCAGAATTTGTTTAATTTAGATATTTCTTTGAACTTCTTTATTGGATGAATTCTTTTTGATTTAATACATTACACATTTTCAGGTTAGATTATTATTTTTTTAATCACAGTACTAGCCAAGGATAAACTGTACTTTTGTCGTTTGTTTTAATATGACGTTCAACAGTTTAGAAGACCTCTGATAAGGTTTTTTAACTTTGTGTTAAACTCTGAAAGGGAAACTGGCGAGATAGGTGAACTAGATTTTACTTAGAAAGTAGAAGCTTAGCTCGCTAACATTGGCACTGATTGCTTGACTGATTCCTCTTGGTCATGTTTGGGTCAGCAACTTCTGAGCCAGCTGAAACTCCCTCACACTCATGGCTGTGTTCATTTTGCCTTATAAACAGGAAAGGAATGATTGCTAGTATTAGCTGTCTCTGTTTAATGGATCCTGCTGGGGAAAAAAAAAAATACAACCACTTTAACAGTTTTACCCGGTGCCTTGATTCATGACGCATTTAACATAATCACTAAGAAATGCACAGAGGTCACAGATGATACACAATCAGACTGCAACTAGCAGCTAAAATCTTTTTTTTTTTGCTATTAATATAATTAATAGTAATATGCACAACAGTATTTAGATCCATATTAATTAGAGAAGGTAGGAGTGGAAAGGAAAAGAGTTTAACCTTGTGTGTCTTGTGTTTTTCATTCTCCATTTACCCCAGCTCCCCCTAGGCAGTGGGCTGAGTTGCTGGGATTATGAGATCCTGTAACAGAGACGAAGCTCATCCTGCATATCAGTCCATCAGCATTAACGGGGTGTATGTTCAAACAAATACCTCTGCGCTTCATTCACTCTGGTTTCTTTTCAGCTGGGGCCTGTCTGATAAGGCTCGCCTATTTGCATGGATACAGCTGTTTGTTTGGTCCCATGGAGATGAATTTAGATAAGACTGATAGTGTTTACCATGAGAGATGTGTGTGCATGTGTGAGAGTATGTATGTGTGCAGATAAATTCACTGAAATTCTACAAGTTTGCAAGTTTGTGAATGTCCTTCAGTTGATAAAGATAATAAAGGGGTAGCTGCACAAGTACAGTCGTAAAGATGTATCATAAAAATAATAATTCCTCCTTAAACTATAAAAACAGAGCTGTCTTGCTGAAAGTAGCTAGACAGCTAAGCAAGCAGGCACTTTTCATTACATTTTCTGTGTATTTGTGACTATGAGCTGTGTATCAGTGCCATATGCTGCTGAGGGGAAAGCACTGACATCCATTTGTATAGGCATGTCAATAATGTGCTGCCATGCCTGTTGATGTGTCATTAGTAGATGGCTGTTGCTCAGAGCCCAATCAGCAACAATACATGGAGTGCTAGATGTTATCGGGAAGCTGTCAGAGTAAGCCTAATGGAAATATATAGCCCCCTCTGAGAACATGGAGGAGGATTTTTTCCTCTTTTCTCGCTCTTTCTCCTCCGTCTCTCCCTTGTCCTGTCACTCTGTGTCTCCGTTCATCTATTTGTCACTCCCCTCTCTGTCTGGGAATTTTTTATTTACCTATCTAAAGCTTTATTGTCTGTTTAAGGCTGCTGAGACAGAATGGTCAGTGGCCGCGACACCAACAATAGTTGCATTCTCCTTCCTTGTGGTTATCATACTAAGATTTATCTCAGCATTTGTATGTATGTGATTGGTTTGCCTCATTAGCTCTGCCTGCATCCATGATCAAAATATTAACAACCAGATTTTATCAACCAAAACAATCTCACCAAGAGATCCACTCAGTAGCTGCTGTGGATATTTGCTTGTATTATGTGAATGTCACCATGAGATGAAAAACTAAATTACAACTACCCTAGGTTTAAGTTGTTTATGTTTTCAATGCTACTAACGAGATTTAGAAACACTTCATACAGAAGTGGGGGCAGAAGAATAGATTAAGAAATAAAAATATATTAATAAACAGTGATCATTCAAAGAAAAAAAAAATCAAGAATTGTTCGCTACTGTATTTAATCAGCATGCTCCATATGTGTTCTCTCCTGATAACCATATCAGTCATAATCAACCATGCTTTATGTTGTGGTACCAGTTTTAAGCCTCTTTTTTTCCTTCAGTAAGTGCACATGATTTTGGCTTCGAGTGTGATAATGCACTCTGAAGTGCTTTAGAAAATAATGAACTTGGTGTCATGCTGTACCTCAGTCTCACCCTGTTTTAATTTATCAGGATACTTTGTTGGGTATATATAGGTATATATAGTGTGTATACCTGTGATTGTGGTGGGTTGTTCCAGGCGCTAATACATTTAACCTTTTAATAGATAATCTGTTCTCCCTCCTCCGTATGTGGTAGTAGATATGATAGATAGATATCTAGAAATGTGGTAGCAAATGGGGATGTGGGTGTAGTATATTACACTTCGATGAAGACAGTATATACAGTAGATTAGATAAGATAAAACCTAAATGATCCCTCAAGGAAAGCTGAAAATAGTAATATAGCAGAATATCCACACAGGAACAGAGCAAATGGAGTTTATTAAACATAATGCACCCAACAATTACAGCAGTAAACTGTGATGAATGTGAATTACAGTGTGTGTGAGTGTGTGATTATTGTGCTTACAGTACAGTGGGTCTGCAATCAGACCTGCTTTGGAAGGTTCCACTCTTCCATCAATGGAGGGGTGTGCAGTCCGGGGGGAAAACAAGCAGATCTGATTGGCTGAGGAGGAGGCAAGGCTCTCAAGCATATTTGTGATGTTTTTGCTGATAGATCACGTGTTGGTGTGTCTTCATATAGGGGCTCTTTCCCTCTTGTTATTCACATAGTATCTCTTCATCTCTCCCACTCACTGCTCAGAGGGATAAATGAAAGCAGGAAGAGAAGGGAGAGGAAGGGGAGGGAGGGCTCTGGCTCTGGGGAGAAAGAGAGTAAGAAAAGGCATGAGATGAGATCTGAGCAGCAGAGAGTGGTCACTGTTTTTTAAATTTTATCATGGAGGTTTGAGGGGTGAATTCGAGGCAGGAAATGTGAGAGACTTTGATAAAGGAATGTAGGGGGGAGTGGGTGGGTGGATGTCAAGGACATGTCTGAAATTTTAAGCATAAAACAGAATATTTTCAAATGTCAATTAGTGTTGAGAATTCAAGTGTATGCAACTTTATAATCAGATGAACTGCCGTTTTATTTCACACAGTGCATTCAGCCTATCATTGTGTTCTTATGATTTTTTTGTTGGGAGTAACTGTATTTTGTGCTTTTGACAATTTTTATGTTTTACCAGTGACTCAAGTTACCTAGTTTGCCAAGAAAGATGATTACATCACCACTTCAGATTCTGCGTATTAAAATATGATTGGCTGATTGATGGAAATAATTATCAGTGGGTCCAACAGCAAATCTACACACATGAATGACTGAACAAACACAGAGATGTGGCAGGTGATTTAGGTTTTTTGTGTTGCTAACATAACCCCTTTGTTAAAATGAATTCATTGCTGCAGCATATAAAGAAAAAGTATTCAAAGGGACCTTCAAAATCTTGGTAAACACTTCTACTTCTAATCCTACAGTCAGTTTCGTTTTTTATTATGACTTTAAATTTTTATACATCTTTGTTGGCGGGTCTAGGACAGATGAAAGCGAATGTGACAATGTACTTCAGGGATCTGGAGTATGACGCAATTTCATGGATTTTATCTGAAATTCTTTTTCATCTCATCTGATTTCTCTGAAAAAGGCAAAAATAATGCTATACTGTTGCAGTGGTTGCAGTGAACACTATAGACTGGAACCAGATTCCATAGATGTTTTATTATGGTTACTGTATATACTGTATAATTTACTCCATAGCAGTATGTTAGAGACGAGTGGAGATTGATGTCTTTGGTTGTCTCAGAATTTGTGGGACAAATTCCTTCTCTGTCTTACCCTAAGTTATTCCTTTAGTTCCTCTACTCCCCTTTCCCTCCCCTGTCCTCATCTCTTCCTTTGCTTTTGCTCATCCTCTCGTTTTTCCCCTCCCAATGTTACACCACATGGTGTTAAATTTCAAGAAGTTACTCAACATGTAGGTTTTGCTCTTGGACAAACCCCAGCAACAGCACAGCCTAACATGCATGTCCTTTTTTAACTTTTCTTCTCCCCTTTAGATGATTTCAGCAGAAGCCTAAACCCATACATACATGCTTCCACTACCTCTTGGTATATCTAAAATACATGCTCTCCAGATTACCAGTTTTCAAGTATATAGGAACATCCATGTTAAGCCTAGGTGTGCTCTCTCTATCTTCTCACGCTTCTCCCATAGTGTGGCTATCCATTATGTCACCTTCTCCTCTCCTGCTGCACAGTTTCTTAGTCATTAATTGGCTGTTTTTACCCTGAGCTGCAGGACCCCAGGGAACACCAACAGTGTTCTTGTCCTGACAGATGCTTAGGAGGACCATAAAATTGCCAAAGTTCCTCTAAACATGAAAGCCTCCCAGGTGCAAAGAAACCTTTAAAGCCCACACAGTTCTCTCAGAGACCTCTGGTAAATGTGATTGTTAAAAGTTGATTAATTCAAGACCTTTTTATATAATTATGAATTTGAGGTACAACAATATTAGTATTATTTAAATCCCAGTAACCCACTAAAGAACTACTTCTTAATTTTTTTTTGTTTTATTATCCACATCAGTAGAAGCGGATTGACTCCGTTGGTGAGTATGAAGAAAATTGTTGAATCCAAAAGGCACAAACGGTTTTTAGGGAAGCTCTTTGCTTCCAGCGTCGCTTCTTTTTCACAAGCAGGTTGCTATAGATTTCCCTCGACAGCTCTCACAAATCTGACACGCTTGTAGGATTTGTACATGCAGATTGAAATACTTCCTGAGACTGGTGCTTCATATGTGTAGCAGACATGTCTGCACAGAGTGTAGCTTTCCATCTTAAATATCACCTTGTATCAGATTCCCAGTAAATAAATCAGCCTTCTCCTCCCTCTTCTCTTTGCTTATATCTCAGTCCTTTCACCCACATTTGCTCTACTTTTACTTTCCACCTCATTTCTTATTCCATTAATTGCCACCAACTCATCTTCCTCTTTTTATCCTATTTTCCTAAAACTGTTTTATCACCTTTTTCTCATTTATTTTTTCCTTCCATCACCTACCTTTCTTCTTTATTTTATTCCTTCTCTGCTGCCTTCACTGCATACCTCAGTTTTTCTTGTTTTGTCCTCGCCTTACTTCATTGGCCTTCTGCCCACTCTTGATCATCCCTGTATATCCACTCCCACCTTTCCTCTCATCCCTCTTATCTTTTCTTTTCCCCCTTCTTGTTAACAATCTGTATTTTCATTCATTCTCCTACAGAACCATGAGAGGGAAACAGCGCTTCACTGTGCCGCCCAGTATGGACACACTGAAGTGGTCTCAGTGCTGCTTCAGGAGCTGACTGACCCCACCATGAGAAACAGCCAACAGGAGACACCTCTGGACCTGGCAGCACTGTATGGACGGCTGCAGGTCAGTGAGATAGATAAACATCAGTCTCATGAACAAATAATATAGAAAACCATAGGCTAAGGGTGTATGTTTTACACTACCAAGGCCAGGAGTTGAGTGTGGTATTTAACTTGGAATTTCTCAGATTTTGAAATATTGTTTTTTGCCTTTTCATGGTGTTAACATTGCTAAAATGGAAACGAACCTGTCTGTAATGGTTAAACTGGAGGAGATATTTCCACAAAGAAGACATAAAGGACAGAGAGAATTGGATTTTCTAAACTGGAATTTGATGTGGATTATTCTAAATAGGATAGATATTCCATGAAAAGAAAACTTCCTTAAACACTTTTAGTTTCACAGGCAAACAGATTAACGTTTATAGAATTGCAGGTGTACTCTTTTTTTTACCATTATTTTTTTTTAAACCTGTCAAAGCACACGTAGGCACAAGTGCAAAATCACACAGAAAGGCGTATGCCACAAATGCTTGCTTATGTTCAAATGCTATCACACGTTTCCCTCTGCTAAAGTAGTGAGTAATTGCAGTCAAGCCATACAGGTTTGTCTGCGTGTGAATGAATAATTTATAACAGCAGCGGTATTTCTCGCTTTCTCTCCCTCTCTGCATGATAATGAAGGGAAATCCCTATGGTGGAATGTAGGGCTGCATGGAGATGTAACTTAACACAGGGCAAAAGTTTACTATATACACACGTACAGTACTTGCACAAAGACACACATTAAAGAGGGGTGTTTTGGGAGAACTGGGTGTTGTTGAGCTGAGTTATTAAAGGCACTTTTTATGATCAAACAGTAGGGAAGCTCCGCTACCACAGCTAAAAACAACTGCTAGTACACTCAAGGTGATTGACAGGTCTTTTAATACAAGGACTTGCACTGCAAAACAAATGGTTTAAAACAGACCTTATATTATTTTTCCACTCAGACTGGACCCATAACTGAGCCCAAGCACTATTAGTTACTGCTGCTCTACCTATCAAGCATTTTATTTTAGCCTTACCGTTTTCAATGATAATGGGGGTTTGATTGTTTCCTGTTCTAAAGTCTCCCAAACTTTTGCACGATAGGTGGTACGAATGTTGGTGAGCGCTCACCCCAACCTCATGACCAGCCACACTCGCCGACACACTCCGCTTCACCTGGCTGCACGCAACGGACACCACAGCACTGTCCAGACCCTGCTCGAGGCCGGCATGGATGTCAACTGTGTGGTAAGATTAAAGAAATTACTGCTTTTAGCTGTAAGTGTCCTTAGTGAACATCTAAGGCTTAAACAGATCTCGAGCACAGATTATAGTATCCTTATGGACAAATGATAACGAAATAATGAGCATATTGCTTTTTGATTTGCTTCAGTGGCTTAGGGCAAACCATCTTCCTTTTGAAAAAATTGGATTTGCAAAGCTCTTAGTAATGTCTGTTTACATGGTTACTTATGCTAATCCACGGCAGTTTTTTGTGCACAGCTGGAAGGTGTACTTAAGCAGGAAGTAGTTTCCAGGTAAAGTGCTCACATAAAGATTTGTGGATTATGGTGAGTAATCTTGTCAGTATTTTTAAAAAGTCACTTTGCTTGTGAGTTGTACAAATATAAGATGTTTATAATACCTTTGAGTATTCTGTCCTGCAGAAATGTTGTACACAAAATTTTAAAACTTAAAAATAAATAATTTGTCATGTAGTATTTTGGATTGAAATGTTTCTTCAAGTAAAAAAAAATGTGCACATTTACATTTGGTTGCTCTTTGTCAGTTCTTAAAAAGTAAGAACAGGAACTTGACTTTGACATTTTATTTGTTTTATCTGATGCTGCTGTGCAAAGAGAAGGTGACTAGAAAGAAATCCTTTTGTACTTTGTCTGAGAAAATCTTTCAAAATCTCTGTGACTCTGAATCTTTGTCCTCCTCTCATCTCTGCCGAATGTGAATATTTTAGAAGCTGCTGTCTTGTGTTTTTAATGAAAGAGGGTATAGCTTTTTTGTGTATATAATCCACCACAGGCATAAATGTTTGGCAGACTCTCCTTTTGAATCTGTGTGTGTCTGCCTCCACTCTTGTGTGTGTGTAGGAAAGAGCTTGTGTATGTGATGCATGCCTCCTGTGGTGTGTTGGTGGAGAGGGATGAATAATTGATTGGACGATTGAGAAAGCAAGAGGAAGAGGAGGAGGAAGAGGACAGGGTGTTCCTGAGAGGTCCTGATAGTTCATGGTCTTCTCTCTCCTGCTCTTCACATATTCTACATTTCAAGTCAGGAAATATAATGGAAATATAGAGTCACTTACAGTCTCCCTGTCATGCTTTTTGGACTGCTCCTCTTTTTAATTTGCATTTTGTCTTATTGTGTATTCTGAGTTGTACAGGCAATTCAAACACAGCTTTGTCCCGAACCGTCTGGGCCATTTGTTATTGTGAAGCCTTGTCAAAATGCAGCCTCGCTTTGCTGCTCTCGACAATACTGTTTTCTTTCTCTTGAGACGATTTTCTCTGACAAACTAAACTATTGACTCTGCTCACTTGTCTTAACAGTTCAGTGTAAAACACAAAAAAAGCCCTTCACTCTATAAATCAGTCTCGTAAGACAATTTGAACAGTCATTTGATTATTTGATTGTGTGATGTTCACATTACACAACATTAATTTACTTTCAGATGGTTTTATGCGGATGCAAGATCACACAAGTGATGTTAGAAAAGGTACACCTATGAGATTACTCTGGTTTGCAGATCAGCAGCTGGTGTAAATTATGCTGGTATTTAAGGGGAATTCTCAAGAAATAAGACATAAGACATTAGCACTGAGCTCAAATACTTTGAGATTTTGACAATTGTGAAAGTTTGTCACTTAAATTGAAAATTTTAAGTAATTTAGATACTCAAGTCTGGACCAAATTAGTGGGCCAACACAGCAACATTTCCATCTCGAGTCACACCACCAGCATGGCATATAATCATTTACTGTACTATTCAAATCAAAGGTTGCTTTAGTTATCACCAATGCCCATTGTATGGTCTTGGCACCTTTGTCTTGTCCATTACAGTTTTTATCAACTAATATCATTAGTTGTGAAATGTGAGTGTTTGACTTAGTGAAACTGTCGAGAAAACTTCACACTCTGTATGGATATAAACAAACTTCCAGGAGTTCTTTCTAATGCAGTAAACAGATCAAAAACCTCTACATTTACAGTGCATGTAGTTCCCTGAAGGAAAACTGTCTTCAAGGTTTTCAAGTCTCAGTCAGACTTTAAGTCTCAGGGAGCTGCTGAGTCTGAATCAAGGAACCAAAACAGCTTGCTTAACAAACATAAGAACAAAGAAATCCTGCAAAGAAACTCTCTTTTCACCCTGAATGTTTTATATTCAAATGCACAGTTGCCACCGTGCAGACTGGTGATGAATCTAAGATAAGCTCACTTTTACTGAAAAAATCTAATCTGACTCAATGTTCATTTTCTACAAAGACATATGGCATAACAGATGCTACGCTCTTCCTTTCCCCTGCCATATGAGTACAGTTTATGTACAGTACATGAACCATGTAAGGCCACTTGCTGCTGTCCGATTAAAAGCTAAGGAAGGTTTGACAACAAAAGTACAAATCTGATAAGAAGAATGCTTTGTCACATTGTGCTGCTGCCCTCCAGAATATGTTTAAAGCTGTCATTAACATATTTGGTGGGTGGGTGTGGATGTGTTTGTGTTTTTGTGTGCATGTCATTTCTGGAAAGACGGAAACAACTTGACCTATTGGAATTTGGAGTCTTTGCCCTCACAGCGAGGAGACGCATGACTCAGCGGCACTGCGCCCATCTTCTCTACCTTCTGTCCTTGTTGCAGGCTGTGTATGAGTGTGTGTGTGTGTGTGTATACATGTGCATGCATGCTCTGATCCAAAGAGTAGGGCTGTGTTTCTCTGCAGGGATTTGGCCTCAGGCTCCATGTGTCTAGCGAAGATGAACACTACATGCCTTTGATTTGCCGCGTCCTCTCCTCTGTACACACAAATCTCTGTCTCTTTCTTCTCTCTTTCTCTTACATTCTGTCTCTCTATCTAGTGATGATGAGAACTGCAAGCCTTTGATACCTTAAATCTCTGCAATTTACCCTTCACTCTTGCATTGCTCTCTCTCTTTTTAACTGAAAATAATGCATAATAGCAACATCTTCCCTTTTTTTCCAGTGCAGACACAGAAGGGTGTAACATAAATCTATTGTATATCTGGAGTACCGAATTGCTTTCTGGGAGCGTTAAACTTGTTGGTCAATTTAAGTTAGATGATAACTGCAATATTACCTTTTATTATGATCATTTCTCTCAGGATTGTTATTTAAAATCACGAACATTTAAACATTTATTGCATACTCGTAACTAAGTTAAGATCAACTTTTTGAAGTATCCCAGTTTTATGTTGCACAGAAGACCATGTTTTAGAGAAAGAGCCATTTTGTAGCAGCGTTTACTTTCAGAGATTGGAAAAGTTCTGAGAGCTAGGTACTTGCATTCACATAATAAAATTAATTATATTACCAGCTAAAAACTACAGCATGGGGATTGTTCTAATAGAAACTGTGACTAACTGATTTCTCATAATTTTCTGCAAAGTGTTCAACTCCAGTTTATATATGTCAGTAAAACAAGACACATGATGGATGGCTGTGTATTGATGGTTTACATACTCTTGTAATGTGGAAATGAACTGTATTGTTGCTATCGTTTCTAATTAATGAACATTATATGAAGAATCAAAATCCAGCAGACTGTTTTTTTTTTTGTTTTTTTTTTAGTAAATACAGCACAAGCTATTAAAAGATGATTGCTAAGAACATATACTAGTGTGCATGTAAATATACTCAGTGATTATGAGGGATAAACCTGTGATTTCAGTCTGAAATGAATAAGGACTGGAAGTGTAATCAATGCATCTTCTCTGTCCTAGTTTCAATGGGCCGGGATAACCAGCAGTTTTTCAGTTTTGTTCTTTTTTCCACCTCCTTACTCCTTTTTTATATATCACCCCGTCTTCCTCTCTAAAGTATTTTCTTTGAGGCTGTGATGTTGGAGCTATACTGTTGATAGTGAAGAGTGAATGCTGTGGGCGACTCACAGATGGCCAGCTTGTAAATTATCAGGAGTGGAAAGCTCTCTGTGTTTGTGTGTATGCGCATGTGTGTTAAAGACAGAGCGATTGTACAGGTCAGTAATTGGAGTCAAGCCATACAGGTCTGTCTGAGTGTGAATGAATAATTTATAGAAGCAGCACAGTCACAGTCTCTCCTTTCACTTGTAATGTCTCTCTCCCTTTCTCTCTCTCTCTCTCTCTCTCTCTCTCTCCATGTTTGACTGTTTCCATAATAATGAGGGGAAATCCCTATAGAGGAACCTGCTGCTAGGTGGACAGGTAGCCAACAAAAGGGGGAGAGTATAGTATCAACACACACTCTCACACATATACACATTAACACACTGGACTGCCTTTTCTAAGTGAACTTGAGCATTTACATTCATCCCAGTATCAACATTTCTGCAAGCAGCCCTGAAACAGAAAGTCATCTGCCTTTCAATTCCCGGAAACTGTTAGAGAGTGAGAATCGCCTTCCTCGTTTCCTCCTGGCATCGCTGCGTGATCACCATGGGAAACAGGACAGGAAGTGGTATAGAGATGACCGTAGAGGTTTGGAGGGCAAGTAGTGTGTGTGAGAGGAAAAGGGGGTGGATTATTTCCTGTGCTTCCACCTCCTCATTTGTGGGTAAAAGCTTTGCTTCCCCTGGTAAACTTCCAGAGTTTGATGCAGTGAGTGAGTGCAGATGTAATAGTGCATCTGTTTTTTATTTGACCTTAGCACCTAAAATCTTTTCCTTTAAAAAGCAAAAACCGGACCTTTGATTTTTTGAGGACATTCTGTTGGAACATCTGGTTTTTGCAAACTGTCCAGTGCCACTTTTATTGCAGAGGAAACAGAACAGCTACAGTAAGTTTAGTATTCCCTGCAGAGGACAAATGTGTTGATCTGGTGCAGTGTCGCGTTGAGTTGAATTTCCCAGCCGAATATCAGCAGACCTGACTGTCGTCCAAGTAATTTGTCTTCATTAAGGCTCGGAGTTTGGTTCACTCCAGGATTTCGTCTGTGTTGTCAGGAAGTCAACCGTGAAGGATGCGACGAATTCAGCATTCGTATGTTGCTGAGTGCGTGCTTGTGTGTGTGTGAGAGAGCATGTGTATGCATAAATGCATGAGAGTGTGTTTCAAGTTCACGTCTTTAGAGTCCCTGATGGGTATTTTAGCTTCAAGCAAGGTGTACAGAGCAGTGTGTTCAGTATGTAATGGAGACATATAGAAACATAATGTCCCACAAACCTTTAGAGCAATAAAGCAGAGGTGTCAAGTTTCATTGCTACCAAAGGGGCCAAAAATAAATATAATTTATGTCCCTTTGAGCTATATCTCCCAGACACAACCTTTGACCTTGACAGCACAAATCTCATAATGTATCATTATTTACTAAAGTAGACCACTATAATTTGTGAGACTTTATTACCATATAACAGGGATTGCAACACCATCCTTTTTGTTAAGCAGATGACTTGCTCTACCTCCCCATTAGTGGTCCAGAACTCCCCCAGAAAGTTTTAATGTTGCCTTTATATACCTGTCACCCAAATTAATTTAAAGACTGACAAAGACTCACTTTAAAATTAGGATTTATGGGGGATGAAGCACATTAATAAACACTGACATTTTGAAAACATAAATGCTAAAAAGTCTGTGTTAGCGTAGCAGCTGATTTCACACTTTGTAGCTCTCAAACTTAGCACACCAACTGGCAACTTTTCTTTTGAAGCCGTTGTGTATGTCATCAGGATCGTCAAAACTGAATCATAGTCACGTAAAAATTGTACACCTGGTGTCTTTTAATCTGGCTGTTTTTGTTCCAGTTCCTCCCACGCAGATTGACTAAAGAGCTATTCTTTTTTGTTATTGTGGCTCCTGAGTATTGTTCTATTAAAAAGGACCTTGTCACAGTAATCGTCTCTTTCATCACTGCTGATCCAAGATGAGGCACTTACCAGCATCCTCTCCTTGCTAGTTTCTATGTGTTGCATCAGATTTGTGATATCCCTATTAAAAGCAGTGGAGACTGATGCGGGCCGGTGTATGTTGAAGGAAATAGGAACTTTTACGCACAGGCTCCTGCTGCTTGTGTAATGGTTTGAAATTGGTGTGGCCACATGCTGTTTGCAGGGAGGGGGTATGACTTTTTTAATATCGCTGAATCTTTTTTCGTTTAAATGTCAGAAAGTAAGAAACTGTATCAAATCAAAACTTTAGTATTTTTCTCCCTATAATCCCTTTACCTTTTTGTAATGCCTTTCATGCTCCCACTCCACCTCTGCTTTTGTCTATTTTTGTCTCTGTTTTTAATTGTTAAAGAAATGTAATATTAACACACACACACACACTCTGCCTGTCTCTCTCTCCCTCTTAGACCGAGAATGGCAGTGCCCTCCATGAGGCAGCCCTCTTTGGGAAGATGGATGTAGTTCGCCTTCTGCTTCACTCAGGTGCGTCTATAAATGTATCCTGAAAAAAAAAAGAAACTGTGTGTGTGTTGTATCTTGTATGTGTGTGCATTTCCCTTGTCTCCCTTCTTATTTTAACCTGGGGCCAGTTTTTCTTTCCAGATGTGGGTTGAATTTGCCCTCAGGTGAACTCCAGGCATCTGTCTGCTGTTATAAAGCACAAACTTTTAGTTTTGTTATGGTTTTGGCTTTTCAGTTGTATCAGGGGGAGGAAGTTTCACAGGACATGATAGGTTGTGTCCCATTTTGATGATGTCACTGGACTTGATAATGGGGTTAAAGGTAATGGTGACAACAAGAAACAAGAGTGTTCATCAATTGCTTACACAAGGACTTTTTTTCCTGCTAAATTTAAAAATTTTTGCTGATAAAATATATGTATGATTAAAGAAACATAAAGGAAACAAAAAATAAAACTGCGCCAAAACTACATTTTTAAATTTTTGCCCTCCATATTTACAGAGCAGATTAAAACTGAACCATGTTGTCCTTTGATACCGCTGCCAACCCCCACCCACTTTCCTTTTGCACTTCCTGTTTCCTGCAGGACTTCCTGTGGGTGGCCATGTTCTTTTGGCCTCGATCCTCTTAACATCCTGGATCAACACTGAGCTGACTCAGTGAACTTTAACCCTTCACAACTCTTCAAACATAGTGTGTGTGTTTGTGGGTTGGGGGGTGGTGGTTGTGTTGTAGGGAGGTAGAGTGGGCAGCCAGCCATTTATTTTGAGTCATTAACTAAACAGGGAAACAGCTGAGGATGTGAGGCTGTAGAGATATATAGTCAGTACATCAGAGATTCATTTGGCTCGTTTTGGATTGGCTGATGAAAATTGGCACTCTTATTTTACCTGTTATCTATTAGACAGAGTTAATTCCTATCCTTGAAATTGATTTCTTGTCTGGAATCAACGCCTTTTCAGGAGCTTTCAGCCTTGTCACACCTTTTTTAATAAGCAGATTGAATTAGTTTAATTTGCAGTTATATGGATTATTTGACTCGCATGCTCAGTCACTGTTTAATGTTGATTTAATTCATAGATTTTTTGGGAGGATTAAACTGGAAAGCAATATTAAATCTACTATTATGAGAAGTGGAGATGGCTGTCACACTCTTGTAACAGTCCAGAGTGGGCAAGAAAGACAAAAATGGCACTTTACATCAGGTTCAAATGTGCTTTCCCTTAGTTCTTTTTCATTTTTCTTTTATTCACATCTTATGGTGCCCTGCTGAGCGACGGGAATGACATTTATTTTTCATGTTAAATTGGATCCATGAGCACAGGAAGGGATTGAGCAGGCTACAGTGAGGTAGATGAGGATTTATAGTGGTAGAACAACTGTTTTTATTTTTCCTGCAGACTGTTTGGTTTGTGTGTGCACAGACAGTAAAGGTGTGTATGTTTGTGTGTATGTTTGTGTGTGTGATTGAGAGAGTGTGTATCCTTTGTCCAGCAGAGACTCTGGTTTAAAACCTTGATGAAAAGCATGTTTGCTGTTAGTAAAGAGTCATGAATAAGTAAAATCCCACATTCATCTTTTGGTGACTTCAACTCATTTGTCTTTTGTTTAGTAGAGTTTTTTTTTGGCTGGGTGGGTGTGTCAGTGGATCGAGGTCTCAGTCTGTGCAGGTACATGTGTGTACTCTGTGGTTTTGTCCATAGTTCAATGTGTATTTGAGTAAGGATCGGTATTTATTGGATTTATCATGTTTTTGGGTGGTAAGGTTTTATCTTTGTCCTGCATTTTTGTGTCAATGCTCATACTGTATTTTTTTTTGGGTGTGTGATGGTTTGTGTTTTAGGGATCGAGATCAATCTGAGAGACAGCCACGGAAGAACAGCTCTGGAGATCCTGAAAGAACATCCTGCACAGAAATCCCAGCAGATCACTGCTCTTATCCAAGGTAACACACAGACACACACACTCTTAAAATTTAAATGAATTTCACTTGAGAAAAATTGGGTCATTGCAGGAGCAAAAAGTAGAAAACATAGGAATGAAAAGTATTAAGGGTCTTTTGCATGCACCTTGATAGTGAATTTTTCTTTTCCCAGAATTTGAAAATGTTGGAAAATACAAATGTGGATGGAAACATCGAAGTTTTCAAAAGTGTTTGAACTTCTAAGCATGCTTTGTGGACTAGCAGCTTTATGGGAGTAGCCCATCAAAAATAATATTTACCAATGATTAAGTCACTGATTATCTTCTCAATATTTCCATTAATCCCTCAGTCTATAAAATCTAGATGCAGTTTAAAATTGGCTTAAGGTGAAGTGTTCTTGTACCTTGTGTTAAAACACAGTCCAGTCTTTGGAAACCCAAAGATTCACTATATTGTGCCAAGAGGCAGTGTAGTTCCAAGGTGATTACGAGGCTCAATACGAACACTGTGTGCTGTGGCTTGGAGGCCTTTGCTAACTGTCCTTGTATAATCTGTGGGTGTGTGTAAGGCACATAGATTCAGATGATGTAAAGCCAGTGAGATAAAGGCAGACACAAATGGAGAGACATTGGAATGAGGAAAATATGTCAAAGCCCCAATTAACAGCGAGCTAGTCTCAACTAGGAGGTGAGGATAGAGAGGGAACACAGACTGAATCCCAGGAGTGTTAAAAGCTTTCCACAGTTAGAACATCACAGATTTACAGCTGATATTAAACGAGGAAAAACTATGATGCAATGGGCAGCGCAATGAAGCTGGAAAAAAAATGATATATATGACTGTAGAGAAAGGCATACTAACCCTGTGTTTCAACTCACCAATATTAAGTTACCTCTTTTATTTTTACTTAAGTTGCTTTAAAGCTACACTAATCAATAGTGTAACAACATTGAGCTTGACATTTCTGATTGTTTTCGATGCATTGAAAGTGCCAATAAAAATCTCTTTTAATTCAAAACTTTTTATCTAGCATCCTTTAAATTCTGCTGCTTAAATCTTCAGTGCTTAAAATTAAACAATGTTTTTCCTTTTGCTGACTCTAAATATTTAAAACTATTCATCTAAACACTGACCAAAGATTTCAGGTATTAAAGACAAACTCTTCTATATTCATGAATCAACAACTTGTGACTTTTTTAAATTCAAAATTTATATGATAGTAGATGTTGGTCGGGAACAGCAGTCATCAGATTTAATCTCAGAAAACAGAGAGATTTGAACTTCAGCCGTGATAGAAGTCTGAATGTGTCTGTGATGGGGAGGAAAAAGAGGGGAGGAGAAAAAGGACACAGCTGTGACTTAGTAAATAGATCAGCTGCATGCCATTTCCTGCTGTAGAGGAGATGGAAAAGGACGGACACACACACACACACACACACACGGGCACACACTCACACACAAAGAGCAAAAGACCTGTCATTTACTCAATTGTAGCTGCCGAGGGGCTTTCTGGTTGCCACAGACACCTAATTATGAATAGATTGTCATTTGATTTGCAGTGAATGACTCATCCTACTGCTCGAATTTATTAACAGTTCACTTTTTACTGCCCAGCAGCAACTGGTCGTGTGTAACAGTGCACCGTAGCAGTAAAACTGTAACAGGTAGACACCAGGTTGTATGTCTTCCTGTTTATGAAAAATCTGCTGAAGTCTGTGCACAGGAGAATAAAACTGTCAGAGCATTTTAATCCTTCCTCTCTGACTTATGCACATTCCCATATTCTGAATAATTGTATGCAAATATGGCTGTGTATCATAATTATTGAGTTGCATGCCAACATACACACACACACTCACACTCACACACACACACACTCACCCTTCCCTGGTATTAATAGGGTTCCTCATTAGGACTCTGCAGGGAATCTGCCACATGAGTTCACCGTTTAAGTGTTTTTGTGTCTTTTCGGCTGTTCATGCCTCACTAAAGCGAGTTTTTTATACAATTTAGAACTTATTTTCTTCCCCCACACCTGAACCTCTTTTTTCTCCTCTGCCTCCTCTGCCTTTTCCCTCCTTCCTTCTCTTTTCTCTTCTCACATAAGTCTTCTCTTTTGCATTTATGAACAGCAGAGTGCTCTATTAGCAGAAGCTGTGAAGTGAATTTGAGGTTTGTGGAAAAGTGCGAATTGAATGCAGCACAAGCTGCTTACCATGCTGATGGCCGTGCTATTATATTGATCCAGTAAAATGCCTCTGAAATGCTCCCCCATCACCACTCCTCCCCACCATCCATCCCTCCACCATCACATTCTCCTTCTGGCCTGTGTTTCTTTCTCATCTTCCTTCCCAACATAATTCACTTTTCCCTGATTTCTTGCTGCTCATCTTGTCACATCTCTATCTTCTTACCCCATCTTCCCCTGTTTTCTCCATGTCTCTGTAGAATTCATGATGGACGAGATGGAGAGAAGGAGTATCTTAGAGGAACCTGTTCGCAAGTGTCCCATCCCTGCACCTCGAACCTCTGTTCCCTCGCCCTCTGCCTCCCCCTCCCTCAGGCACAAGAGTAAGTAAACACACACAAACAAGGATGTAACAATAACAAAATAATAATCAGGTTCACACTGAGATTCCAGGTGCTAAAAAAAATACATATTTGTTGTTTTCTCACCTAAAATGTTTTAACCCTGAAAAGACAAAGTGGTGGGAAAAAAGTTTTTAAACAGGGACGAATACCAGAAGTAGAGTTAAATATAAACTCATGCAAAAAAAGCCCAAAATTTAGATGATGTCCAGGATTTGTTTTAAAATACCTCAACAACTCAGACATAAACAAATATAGAACAGACTGACCCTGCCAAACTTACCTCTAATCCAAAATGTATTTGTATTTTTGTGGATTTATGTATGTTTTTGGTGGTAAAATGTACATTTTTAAACTTGATTTCATAGTAGTGTTTGTATTTACAATGTGGGCAAACATTGCAATGTAAATCCAGCCATGGAGAGCAGCTCCTTACAGTGGAGAAAACAGTTACTGCCTCTCTAAAGAGCCATGTATATGTCCTGTCCAGCGCTGCCCCCTCTGTTGTGATTATGTCATTGCAACAAGCAGAGCTTCTGCTGATCCACTCTCCTCTCTCATTGACTAACAGCGGATACCATAATTACCTGGGAGACTCTTAGACGGAGGGGGAGCAAAAGTGATTAGCACAGTTTGCTCCTCAGAACGTGCTTTAGAGCAACTTTGAACACATCCGCAGTGCAGAAGGGAGACTGAGGAGGTTTTTCTCAAACCATTTATTTTGTTGTCTCTTTCTTCTTGTTTACAGTTCATTCTGTTTCTGACTTTTATACCAGCAGTGATACGATTGGGTTTCATACTCATGCTTTGAAGAACTTTGGATAAATTTCTTACCTTTTTTCTCCCTCTTGCTCCTCTCCCCAGATGATGCTGTGACAAGCGAGCTGTCCAAACTGCTTCATGAGATAAAAAAGTGCAGGGACAGGGACTATTCTTTCGAGGAGCTGTGTCACACCATCTCCTCCCACTCCATGGACAGCTTTGGCAGCGGGCGACTCTCTGACGAGGAGCGCCCAGATCGACCCAACGGCACCCTAACCCGTGTCAGCAAGGTACTGCGCTCATGACGTATGATTGGTGCACTTTCTTGAAAATCCTGCTTCTGAGATAAGTGGTCATAACTTGTCAAAAACTTCTTTCAGCATTTTTAAATTGGGACTGCTGCAGTGAGATAAAAAAAGGAATAAGTTGGAGTCAGTTTTGACTCCAGAAACTTGTATTAGACTTTTCTTTTGACGACTTCCTGTCAATTTACAGACTAAACATTGAATTGATTTATTAAAAAAAAAAATAGAATGCCAATTAGTAACAGCATTAGTTTAAACATTGATACCTTCTATGTTCAAGAAGTTGTTAAAATTGTTTTAAACATCACTTAATGACAGATAATGTACATATATGCAGGAAGCTAGTTAGCCTAATTATAAAATGTATCATCAAGAGAAAGATGGAACAAAGATTCAGATGTTTTTTTCTCATTCTCTTGTCCCTTAGTGTCTATGTAATATGTTAACAAAACATTTACAGGCAAGTGATTTTAACATAACCTGTATAAAACACCATCATGTTTTATGTTATCAGTGCCCTGCATATGCAAAGCTGCTGCATTTTGTCCTTGCATCAGGTACTTTGTAGACAAAAACCCACACAGACCTGATCCTGTCATAGGAAGTGCAGAAAAACAGGATTTCATTGCTAAATTAAAAGAATTTCCCTATGCATGTCATTTCTCATTTTGATTCTTTAAAGGTGTATCAGTACACCAAGAGTGCAGAAACCAACGATAGCACCCACACACAGTGTGCTGTATGTGGGTGAGGGACTGTTCATAAATTCATGTACTTCACCTATTCTGACAACAGAGGGCAGTATCAGATAGTCCGATGCCACTGAGCTGCCTTGCCCAATTGAGTATTCATTTGTTGTCGGTGAAACACAACAGCTTCTGTTTGTTGTTTGCCAGAATTTCCACAGAACTGTAATTATTATTTGTGTTCAAACAGCCGTTAACATCGTTTTTCTAAACCATGCTCCTTTGTATTAGATGCCTTTTTTAATGAAATATTATCAGTTGTATCTACTGCTTTCTCTCTCAGCAACACATAAAGAGGAACATGGATTAGACCTTGCTGGTCTGGTTTCAGTTGGAAGGTGAAAAAGCTGACTTTAATCAGTGTTTACTGACAAAAGAATCACAGCCACAGTTTATTGCAAACCGTCAGCAGAGTGTGAGAAAGAGACGCTGAAGTTTTTCAATTTCACCGTCCAGGATGTCAGACACACTGCAGGACAGAGGTCATCTATCACACTGACCCTCCCCCCACCTGAGCCTTTAACACACACACACACACACACACACACACACACACACACACACAGACAGAAGCATTCAAAGTCATGTGATTCTGTGCATCTGTGCTTCTTCGTTGCTTGTTCCAGCATGTCTGTTTCTATTTTTCTATCTCTCTTTCTTCCTCACGTACGAACAGCAACGCACACGCACACCTGACAAACACCTCACAGTGAAGGAATATTGTGACAATGATCAATATCTCATCACCTTTTTCATGTCTGTAATAAGCTCCACATGAAAGCAAGCTGAGGCATGTTTACGTACGGTGCAGTAGGCAGTAAAACCTGCTGAGGCATACACACACGTGAGTTGAACACACACACCTTCTCTCAATTAGGTTGTAATTATCTCGATCCATCTTTTGTCCCCTTCTCTCTCTCTATAAGTACCAATTTGTATTCCATTACTGACATTCACAGTGAGTATGTGTGTTTATGTGCCCCCAGGCTACTTTCTGTATATGTGGCCGGACGCATTAGTATGTGATTCAAAGTGTCTGTGACACATGAATAAAACATGCAGAAACCAACGATAGTGCACACATGCGCGAAGGAAGATCAAAATGCCTCCTCCTCCATAACCTTGGTACCCATTGTGCGTAAACCCAGAGAAAATGAAAAGCATGTTTGTGTGTGTGCGTGTCCTGTATTCAAATGAATACTCTAATTATGTGTGTTCATTGAGCTTGAACCAACATGTGTCACTGAAAGACAATTCCACTGTTTCACTGACACTGGTATTATATTCTGCTGATATTCATAAAGTATCTTTGAATTCACCCATTGTTATTAAAAACACAAAGGCTGCAAAAAGATTACTTTGGATATTTAGCCTATTAAAATGATAATAAAAAAATTTAGTTAGAAAAATGTCAGAAAATGGACTATTAAAGTGCTTAATCAAAATATTGTTGATACCCATGGTGATGTCTAAAAATTGCTTTAAGTCTGGACTGTTGTCTAAACCCCAATACATTATCTAGTATCCCATTTAAAACAATATAAAACAGAAAAGCAGCAATTTCTCATATCTGAGAGGCTGGAACCAGCGTGTCTTGCATTTTTAGAAGTTAGAAGTATCTTCCTGACTGAAGAACAACATTTAATAAGACCTAGAATCTGCAGGTGCTTTGAGCTACATGCTAACATTTGCAAGCTGACAAACTCACTGATTACTATGAGACTGGCAGCTGGATTCACAAGATTGCAAGTCATACTAAATTATACTATGCAAGAAACCATTGTACCAGGCCTCAAGTTATGGGTTTGTGACCTTACCACAGTGGTTTGGACCAATTATTGTCCTAAGAGGTACTACTGGCAGCTGCTGGTGATTTCTTATTCAGCGGTACTGGGCGTGATGACAACATGACTGTTTGTTTGAAAAGAAACAATGGCTGCTCCAAAAGGTGGTTGGCATGGATGCTGCCAAAGCAGCAGTTATATCAAAACTGGAGAATCTTTCCATATTGAAAGAAGAGCAATGAATGGTACTAAAGATGTTTTCAGTCTTACCATTTATATAATTCATGGCTTTGCTTCTCAGTTTAGCCATGTATACATTTTAGGGACTAACCAACCATAATTATGATCTCTGGAGCTATGTTGCTAGACTGGATAAAAAGTAATAATACACATTTTTTGCACATCAGATTTTAAATTGTATCTTCACAAACACTTAAAATCGAATCATTATTCCACTGCTCTGGTGGTTAATAAGCAGCTTGTGTGCTTTTTCTTTTCATCTTTCTTCTCCCGTTTCTAAAACTGGAAACTGATCTGTGCTGTCACAAGGACTGTGTTTGCAGCACACTGTGGTTGAAACAGTCTTCTTGCAGCAAAATCTTTGGAATGTGTCGGGCCAAATCTGCTCAAATGTAGTTAGAATTCATGAAAAAATGGTACTTCTCATAGTCATTGCAGGTAACAGGAGCAATCAGATTTTTGTTCTCTTTCATCAAATGAACATAGTCAATTCTTGGCAGACCTTCAAAATGCACACATAGAAGAAACACATCCTGATGTATTAAAGCAGAAAAAAAATCCCCAAATGGAAATCTATCCCTTTAAGGATTACCCATAGACAACTTATGTATAATTCATCACTAATGTAATCTTCAGCACTAAAAAATTGATGGTGTCCCTATTATTGGATGCTGGCAGATATCTGATTTTTACTGTAATGAAAGAATCAATCCGTGTATTGTTCATACATACAGTGCAGTATTTGCATGTGAGGACTGCGGTCTGTTTAACATGAGTCGATATTCCAGTGTTGCAGAGGGCCGTTTGCAATCTGGAGCGATTGGTGACCTTTTGATTTCAGCCTCATTTTCTGCCCCCATCTCCAGTCTCCCTGTTTCTTTTACTCTTCTCATCTATCCCTCCCTCCCTCTGTATCTTCTCTCAGTCTACTGTTTCACAGTTTTTTTCTTGCTTGAGCCTCTCCTTAGAGCACTTCCTGTCTTTAACATGTCCAACATGCTCCTCATTTAACCTTCTGGCTCTTTACCTTGTTTTTTTGCCCTCTCGTTTGATGATTCTTTTTCTGCCGTCATCAGATCTCCCTTGGCCCTCTCTCTCTTGCTTTCTCTCACTCTCTCTACATTGCTGCCTTTGAAAGCTACATATCAGGCACTGCAGTGATATCTGTTATCTGTGTAATCTGCTTGACCCGTGTCCTCTGCTGCATCATATGGTTCCCTGCGATATCAGGTGGGCTGTAGCTGCCCTCTGACACCTCGAGCCAAAGAGCTCATCCACACACCTGCCTCCTGGGAGCCAAAGTGCCTCAGGAAAGGACGCTGTGTGCATGTGTGTGTGTTAAAGTTGCTGCTCCTGCACCTTTTACTTTCCTGTTTAACTCTGGCATCGAGCGATACCAAAGCAAAGCAAAGCACTTCTACTTTAAATGGTCTTCCAGGGTTTTATTTTTTATTATCTTTTTTTTTTATGAGCGTCCTCAACACAAGGATTAATGATGAATACTGCAGTTATATTTGAGCCAAGAAAAATAAACCTAGTTTAAGGGAAATCCTTGAAACGGTTTCATTGGAAACATGATTTTATCCCAGCCAGCCTGCAGTTTTTGTTTTGCTTTTTAAAAAAATATCCCAAACTTTGTTATGAAATCAAAAATCTGACATTAATTATTTTGCATTCATGATGGTTTGTTCATTATTTGTTATCAAGTGTTATTGTGGTTCCATGAACATGGTGCATCTTGATATTTTGGGTCAACCCGAGGCAGCATAAACTGTAAAGGAACAATTTTTAATATATGGCTAGAATTTATGCTAAAAATTTGTTTTGAAAAAAAGGAACAAACTGTATCAACTGAGTAAAAAAAGCTCTGACCTTATATCCAGTCTTATCTACTATGATGAACTGTGAAATAACAAACTGATTCTTAAATGGTCTATAAATCTTCTTATCTGTCTTAAAGCTCTTTTTTTATTTTACAGCTCTGTGCTCTTAGATAATGCAAATATAGATTAAGCTTTTCAGGGTGCATTGATCACCTGATCTCTTACCTTCCCTCTATTGTTTACTTGTCAATAGTAATGATCTGCATATTAAATTTTCATTTCTTTGTATTTGTTCTCACAGCGACCAACCCCACCTCTCCCTCCGGCCCTGGAGGAGGACGAGGCAGAAAAGAGTTGTGGTCCCACAGGATTCTGGGAGGCCCTGACTCCCTGCAACGGCTGCCGCAATCTGGGCTTTTCCAGCTTGTCGCAGGTACAGACGCTTAAACACACTCATATTGATTCTGAATTAGCCCACTCTAACTGGACGCCGTTCACTTAAACTACTGCCAGCATCTTCACAGCAAATTTCATTATATATTTACATCAGTTGTACATAATTGGACTTGTATAACACCCTCATTGTGTAACTTCATAATCAACAAACGTATCATATGGAATAAACTGCACACACATACTCACACTCAAACACACACCCACACACACACGTACATATGCTGCTCAAATACAGTGAAATTACAGGTCAGTAATATTGCCATTGTTCTGAGTGGATACTTTCACTGGTTACCTTGGGAACACAGAGAATAAGCCGTCACTAGAGAGACAGACTCCCCTGGCAGCTCTGGATACTCTGCTCTGTTCAGTATCCACCTCTTTCTTGCTCTCATGCTCAGTTCTGTCTGTCTGTCTGTTTGTCTTTCATCTTCACCTTCTCTCCTCTTATTAGACTTCTCTAAGACAATGTCCCTGTCTCTCCAGCTCTTACGCCTGTGACTTTATGTGCAGGACTTGTTTTAAGAACTTTAAATGATCAACATTCAGTTGAAATATTTGATACAGTGAGGTCATATAAGAAAAACATGAACTTAGAGATATATGTAGTGTGACTTTTAGCTTTAGACTGATATCTTGAATCTTATTTTTGATATTGTCCTTGTTTGTTTGCTTTTTGTTTGGAAAGATAAAAGCTGTTCCTTTTCCCACTGTTTTTGGTTATCCAAAAAATCACACACTAACATATCTATGTACCAATTAAACTGCTAAAAAACAAAAACAAAAAAACAAACGCAAAATTGAGTAAGAACTAGTGTACAGCAACCCACAGCAGCACTATACTTGAAAGGATTTGTACTTCAATCTTTCCATTTAAATGCATATTGTCTAAATTTTTGCCAAGGGGATTGTTTTCTTCTACTTCTTTTTCTCTGTTTTTGTGTCCTTAGTCTTTTTCTTCTTTGTCATCTTTGTTTTCATTTTGTTCTGGTTCTCCTTTTTGTTGTTCTTTTTGCATGTTGTGTTCTTAGTCTTTGTAGTCTTGTAAAATACTCAGTTCTTTTTTCTAAAGTGCACTTGCCCACAAAAAAGGATCAGAGTAAAATGCAAAATGTACTTTTAACTGAATGTGCACTGTACAGTGATCATGCAGAATAAGTACTGTGCATTAGTATTGCAAAACAGGAGATAATGTTGTGGAGAAAGGGCAAAGTGTCCTTTTGTTTTTGAATTAATGTGAATGTATATTGGATATAAAATACCCACGGGAAAAAGTAGATGTTCTGTTATGTAATATGACTTACTTAGCATAACAGAAGCACTTCAAGTTTTTATTTACATATGATTAAGTACTGTACAGGGTATGAAAAGTGGGCCTCAGTCTGAATTTAAAACCAGCAAACCCAAACAAGGGCATGAAAGCTGAATCAAAACTAAGTTGAGAAATGACTGTTTAGGAGAATCAAATTATGTTTCCTCAACAAAACAGTTTTGAACTGGCGCCACAGTCAAAAGAAAAAAACACAAGCTGAGTGTTAAGTTAAACTAACTTTAGAGCTTGTCCAACTCTGACATTTTGTTTGTGTTTGTGTGTAAAAGTATCCTGTTATCCTTTTAACCAAAAACGATATGAAAGCAAGATTAATCCACCTTCTCCTTCACTTCCTTATGTACCTGCTTTATCTTTTCTTCTTCTGTCTTCCTTCCTCCCCCCTGAGCCCTTCGTGCTGGGTATATAAATGTGGTTAAGTGTGTGTGGATGAGATTGTTTAGCGGCGAGATGCCTGCTGGCTCAAACAGCAGGACATCTGACATTTACAACACAACAGACCCTCTGTCTTGTACACTGGCAGCCTGCCTGACTGACTGGCACGCTGCCTGGAGAGGTTTGCACCTGGATCAGTATGTGTGTGTGAGCATGTGCATGTGTGTCTGTGTGTGTGCTAATGTGTTGGTGCACAGAGAAAAACATGCTTGTTAATTTAAATTTGAGTATGAGGGTATATAGGGCATATTTGGTGGCATCAGCTTTTCAGTGTGTGTGTGTGTGTGCAAATGTGCATCTGAAATTGGCGAGGCATCATTTCGAGTTTGCGTGGGTGGGTTTGTGTGTGGGTTTAATAGAAGAGGAGAGAGGAAGGATGGAATGGAGTGAGTGAGGAAAGAGGACTACAGTTGCATAATGAAGTTAGCCCCGTGCTAATTTGCCTTGGGTAATTGTGAATAAGCAGAGTTAACATAAAGAGCGATGGTGGTGCAGGATGTTTGGAGAAAGTGATATATTTTCTTGCTGCAGTCTCTCCCGTCATTTCCATCTCATCCTTTCTTCTCATCATCCCACATGAGATCTGTCAACCTAATTCTTTTTCAGCTTCTTTTCTGTCAGCCCTCCCTAGTCAATGTTCATCTCTCTCTGCCTCTTTTATCTTTCACTTTATATTTCAGCAGAGGTTTGTTAACCTTTGTATTGATTGTCTGAACGCCCAGTTTCCTGCTTGTCCAGCTGTCACTCAAGACCATCAGTCAAAGAACTGAACTTGTTGAACAAAAGACACAGAAAAGAACCCTGCACTAAAAACTTTAGCCAGTAAAACTTTCAGTTTACCACATGAACAGCTGGATCAAGTTTTTTTTATTTTTTAATAATTCATGCAAAACCACATGGATCTGTTGCATGAAGCTATTGGTGCAATTTACATATATTAATAATTTTTTTTTCAGTTCATTTGCTGGTTTTCACAAAGTCACAACTGACTGCAGTTGGGCTGAACTTGCGACTGGCTGAGTGTGTTTTGGCTTTCAGGAAGGGTTGTAGTTCTCAGTATTGGTGCATTCAATGTTATACAAAAAAAGAAGCACATTTTTGCTAAAGAGACACAATAATTGTTTTCCTCGTCTTTTTTCACAATTGCTGTAAGCCAAAATTGTATGTGAAAATAATTTAATGATTGCTCACTGCTTGTAGTAAACAGGCCAGTGTGCGTTCCTATATTTGTGCTGCACGTGTTTGTGTAAGTGTGCCCATGTCTAAGCAGATGCATGCACAAATATGAATATATGAATGTGATTGTTAGTGAGTGTTTCTCTGTGTGTTTGTGTGTGTATACAGTACACGTGTCAGAGAATGTACTTTGTATTCGATTAGCAAGAAAGCAGAAAGAGTGCAATATGTTCTGAGCTAAAGTATTTAGCATATCATTACAGTCTGTTACATGTTTATGTTTGCGTGTGTGCGTGCGTGCGCAGTCAGGCATACGTGCCTGCATAAGGAAGCTTTCCATGCTGTGAATTTTCCTCACCATGGTTTCCTCCCACCATCACCACGTGAAATACCACTGATGCTGAAGTGTGTGTGGGTTTCCTCTTTGATGCTGACTTTAACAAAGACGTCCTTACCTCACTAGCGGGAACCTTGAAAGAAAAGTAGACAGAATTAAAAAAGGAGAATAATAATAAACGAATGAAACAGAAAGACTCAGACAGAGAGAGGTCGGCAGGGTTGCCAGGCAACCCAGAAATTAATGAGGTATCAGGCGTGGGATGTCCACCATTGAAAAATCTCAGTCGCCATCAGCACAGGTACGTCAGAGTGCTGCGCACACACTATCACACACGTCAGTGTTTCCCGACTGAGTCTCTGAGCTTAACTGCTCTCTCTTTTCACCACCTCTACTTCTTCTTTCCTGTTATTCTTCCAGCAGTTCTCTTTTTCCACACTCACTCAAACTTCCCCATTAGATTTCTCTTTCCCTCTAGAGTGGGTGGCCGCTGACCTTTAGTGTTCTCAGCCGGGGGAGTTTTAAGGAGTTGAGCAGGAGGAAGGGTACAGGACTGTGTCACACTGGCAGAGGTTAAGATCAAAAACCCATGGGTGCTCTTGAAGATGTTAAGGAACATCAAAGGAAGGTATTTCTGAGAGGGCTAGGGATTATTTGGATCGCTTAATAAGTCTGTAAATGAAGGACTTCATACACTCTGTGGAGGGTGAGGTTATCAATTTTGTGTTCAACAGTTTAATATCAGAAGTTTGCAAACTGTAGAAGCAATTTTGTGCCTGGTTTGAATAGTTCAGTTTTGCTTTAATAATAATGCCATGATACATTTATAGTAATAGTTTGACTATTTGCTCCACCTGTTTTCTTTCTGATAAGCTGAAATAATATGCAGAAATGTGAGTGATATCAATCATCTGTAGCCCTTGGCTCAAAAATGAATGAAAGCATTTCGCCTAAATGTCAAACAACTCCTGTGACAAAACAAGATGAAGGCAAAGGAGAGTGGAGTTACAAGTTCTCATTAGTTGGGTACTTGACCTCCTTTTGAAGTGGCTACATCTGAAATCATGCCCTTGTTTAGTTATTTACTACTAAGTGGATATGATGGACACAGTAAAATTAGATTTCTAACCCTGGTTATCATGCTGCTACATTAGTAAAACTTTTCCACCTATGACAAGTTTACTGCAGCATGAGTTATTAATTTGTCTCTTGTTCCCTTTTGTGTATCAGCTACTTTCTAATTGCCCCTCCAGCACACTGAGATATTAGTTATATAATTAGTAATTAAAAAAATATTTACAGAAATGTATAAAACATTGACATTTTTTGGCTACAGAAAGGGTGATTAAATGTGATCCAATGTTAATATTGTCTCACCCTCATTGCCATCCTAACCCAACATCCTCAAGGAAACTGTAATACTATTTTAGATCTTTATGGACACAAAAGTAAATGATGTAATATTTGTAATCCCTCATGAAAAGTATATGAACCAGTATTCTCACACGTAATACAGAAACAGTTTGCCACATAACACATGCAGTGTGTGGCTTTGGACATAGAGATGTCAGCAGTTGGAACAGAGATGAAACAATAAACAACAAAACAAAACAACAAAATGAGTTGAGAAATAGTTAGATAATCAGTCAGTTGTTTTAGTTTTTTCTCAGTGCCAAACACTCATAGGTTCGAGGTTCTCAAGTGTGAGTATGTCATGTGTTATTCATGTTTTTCATGAAGATCATCACATTCAAATGTTTAAACAGAGAAAGTTGTGCTAAATTATAAGCATCATCATTGTTTTTTCATCAGCCAATTGAGAAAATAATTACCTCCAAGTTAAGACCTCTGTCATCTCACAATATGTGTGAAACATGTATTTTTGAGGAGTAAAAATGTGCATGAGCATGTTTCTGCCTTTTTTCCCTGTGTATTGTAATATATTTCTTTAATTAATTATTCACAAATTATCTTAATCAAATTAACTTAAATCGAGATTCCGTAAATTACTCTGCTCTCATTATCTATTCCACCATTTTCTCTCTGTGCTGCCTGTCTCTCTGTGAGATGCAATGCAGCTCTGTGCCTGGAGTTAGTTCTTCTTAATGGCTTTATGCCCTGTGGACTTTGGCAAATAGACCATCTCCCTGTCAGCTTCACCTTCAGCACACACACATTTATAGCTACTGTTTTACCAAAATAGATTGGTGCATACATACAGAATGCTGCCCAGAAGTCACTGGAGGTGTTCCCTCTGTTTCTGTGTAAGTAATCTGACTTCCTGCAGGATTTCTGATATCTTGTTGTCCTTGAGGTAAACAGGAAAAGAGAGAAGAGACTGGAGAGAGAGGAGTAGGAGCTACATAAAAAAAAAAAAAAACACCAATAGGAGAAAGTGCATCCTGCAGCTACTGTATTTTATAATAACTGTGTCATAGGTGTTGAAGTGCCCTTGAGCAAGGTGCTCAAGCTTAAAATGTTTGAGAGGTACTAACAGAGTGGTGGAATAAGTACAATCATTTAGAGTAGATTTCTAGAAAACAAGCTAACATCACAAGGATTAACATGCAAAACACACACCGACACACACGGGTGACAGGGAGAGATAAGGGGAACATTTGCTCTCTGCGTGTTTACGTAAAAAATCTGTTAAATATTTTGTAATTAAGCTTTTCTGCCCCTCACATTTAAACAAGACAGACAAGAGGAGTGATTTACTTAGTTCATGTCAAAAGAAAATTTATTGGGCACACGCAAATAGGTCTGTGTGTTGGTTGATTTGAATATGAAGTTAATATTTCATGTGAAACATCAAATATTCAGAGCTAATGATGTTTGCAGTTGCTGGTTCTTCTCATCTTCCTCCTGGCTACACCGTTATTGAGAAATGGCTGGCAAACAAAGCTTATTGTAAAAAGTTTTTGTACTTTTGAGTGATTAACTCAGAAAAACAGGTTTGTTGAGAGATACGGAGGCTGTAGCTGGGTGATGTAGCAGCACCCCACAGGGATCAATAAAGTTTAATCTGATTTAATCAGCAGAGATTTATGAGTCGCCAGAAAAAAGCTTGTCACTGGCATTGCAAATGTTGGGATCTGCACTTATTTCTTTGCCTGCTAAGAATTACATAGGTTTGCAATGTTATTGTGTTTGTTCAGTAAACCTAACAATACAGCCAGCAGCTGTTTGGCTTAGCTTAGTTTAGCATTAAGGCTAAGAGCAGAGGGAAATAGCTCATCTGCATCTGTACAACAAGGATTAAACACGATCTGTCTCCATGCCATTGTGAGATCGCTGTGAGCTAAATGCTAATATCAATATGTTATCATCCTCATGATAGCTAACATGCTAATGTTTTGTTTGAAGGTGTAATGTAAATGTTGTGCAGAATTTTAGTTTAGCATGAACGAATGCTATGTTTTGCTAATTAGCGGTTAACTCTAAGTACAGCTAAGGCTACTGAAAATGTGATCCTTTTTTGAGGCTATTTGAAATATTTTTGATGTGAGCTAAGTTGTGAACTGAGCTGCTGGCTGACCAGTATTGCCATTCCTACAGCAATGATATAGTTTTAAGGCTAAGCTAAATTGAACCAGCCCTGGAATTGATTAAAATTTAAGAGAAAGACATGTGAGATTTATTGATCTTCTCATTTAACTCTGAGCAGAAAAGCACTGATCTCAAAATGTCAGACCGGTGCTTTTAAGAGTGTTTGCGAAGAACTCAGCAGGTAAAAATGAAGACATTTTTGAAAGCCACAGGAAGTTCAGTGAATCACAAGTTGTGTTTCCAAGCTGCAGCTGGAGCCTCAGACCTTGTTTTTTTCCCTCAGACTTATTGTTGTGTGGCAGTTTAGCATTGCAATATAACAACACTGTGACATATAATTGGGGTCTAGTAATGCACTTTATTTCACCTCTCTCTTTTTCTCTTTCATCTGGCTCATCATTTTAATTTCTTCTGTCATTATTTCTCTTTCTAGCTTATTTGAATGTCTGCAGGAGATTAACAGGGCCCTTACAGATATTGGCCAAAGCAGTTTGAGGTTCTGGGAGTCCCAACACAGTGCACACTATGTTTCATTACCTCCAAAACAAAGTATATGCGTTTGTGTGTGTGCTCAAAGTTGCTGTGAATTTTATGGAGGGAAGTAAGAATCCTCCAAAGCAATTCCATATATCATGACTGGGACGTAAAAAGCGGAGGAACCCATAAAAGTAATAAATAGGAAGTCATTTTTACAACTCTCAGTCCCCGTTACGAAGAACAAAGTAACTCATTCAGCAAAACAAGAGAGTCACAAAATGCCTCTCAATTTCATTATTTTATTGTTTTTGTTCTGTTTTATGGAAGCAAGTAAAAATCAAACCATAATATCCATGTCCAAAATTGGGTTATGAAAACATGATTGGTAGTGCAAACATTGTGTAGCTCCAGTGTTTTAAATCACGTCCTGGCTGATCTGCAGCATACAGAGAAACAGAGTTTTGATGCACGAAGTGAGTGAAGAGTCACATCAAAACCCTTTTAGGAAAACTAGAGTGAATTTTCTGTGTGAGTAAGCTCTATTACAGTGTATTGATCTATACTACAAATTTACATTAGAAAGACAGGTGTAAAATTCTAAAAATGTTCTCACAAAATTTGCAGAAATCATCACAAGATAAACTCCTCGACTAGAATTTGAAACACTTAATATGACTTCCACGTTGCAACTTCTAAGTCAGTTCTCATCCTGTGATAGTTTTTGTGCCAGTCTGAGCTCCACATGATTTTTTGAATCTGAGAAAACTTATCTAAAGGAGCTACAACTGCTCTGCTCAAGTTATGAATACATTTTGGTGACTTCTGCTGTGATAGTTTTGGACTGCAGCTCAGTTGAAATGTTGATGCATCATTTCAGACCAGCACCAGTGTCTTTATGGGTTACGTTCAAACAACATTTACAGCATGTTTTGCCAGACATCTTGCTTAAATAAAACATTCTACATGCGTGTATGATCCAGTTTGTGTGTATATAAATATTCATAAAGAAAATAAAGTTAAAAAAAATTCTGATGTAGAGCATCAGAGCATCAAATGGCTTTGTACATCAAGTTCACCACATCTTTACTTGTACCTGAGCAGCGTCTCGAGTAGGCTTTCCATAACTTTCTCCCAAGATGTCAGGCTTGTAGTTAAACGCAGTAAAAGTGTGGTCACACAGCAGTGGCTCTCTGTCGGCAGCCTCCCGCTCTGGCTGGTTGCCGTGTCTGTGGGATTTAGCATGGAGCCAAGGGAAGCCGCAGTTTGAGCTTTGCTCAGTGCAGAAGCCATCATGGAGAATGTGAAGGGTGTTATTTTCTGAGGAGTGACTGTCGGTGTCCCATGGGTGGCTCAGCTAGCTGATTTCTCTGGGATTAGCCAGCCGTGGAGGGAAATCCAATTCTTCAAGGCAATCCCTATTTGCCGCTCTGACCATCCAGCACCTCTCTCTTTATGTTTTTACTCTCTTAACTTTCCTGCTACTATATTTTTCATCTCTTTCTTTTCCCATTAACCTTTTAATCTCTCTCTGCTTTTATGGGTTCAGTTTGCAATATCCAAAGAGAAAAAGTTAAGAGACACATCTTGTTTGAACAGAGATATAAATGACAATCTGTGTTTTAAGACTGAGTTGGATGCAGTGACTGTGAGCAGCTTCCTGAAGTCTTGTGATCATAGTGAAGCTTCCAAGTTTGAAAACACTGCACAGAAGTATTTGGTGAATAAATAAACTGCTGATTGTCTAGAAAAAGCTGCAACACTAATGATATTTCTATCAGACTCAGCTGTTCTTAGTGTTCAGTGCTAATTAGCATGCTAGAGACAAAATTATGTTTTTGCATTAGCCTGAGTGGAGAAGTAGGCTGTCATTTACCTCCTTTTCTTTTTAGATTTTTTTAATCTTCATTTCAGTCTGTGTTTTGGTCACTGTGTCCTCTTATGACTGCTTCCTTCTCTATGTCCCTTCCCCTATTGAGGCCTCAGAGGGTCCATTGTCCTCTATGGTGTCCACCCCTCCCTTTTCTCTCTAATCAAATAGTCTCCATGAGGAAATGCCAGCAAATTATAGCCTCTTTTCATATCTGATGGCCTATGAACTGGGTGTACAGTGTACTAAGCAATGGGTTGGGTTCTGACTGCTACAGTATAGGGTTAAGCCGACTCCGAGAGGAAGAGAGTGTCACAGGATTTAGGACTGTCAGCTATAAGTTCCTTGGACGTGACCAAAGCAGCAGCATGTTTCCTATTTGGGTTATCAGTCCTGCACACATGCAAAAACACACACACACTAAATATAATACAAGTAGATTTATTTACGCAGAGAGACACAAACAAACAAACATGTACAAATACCACACAGATGTAAAACAGCGTTACATGCAATCTTTTGGTCACATGTGCAGGCGCCGTCACACATACACACACTCACTCAAGATTTATTTGGCCTCTGCAGTTGGACTGAAGCAGCATACGACCTGCTAATTAGTGGCCAGAGGAGGCCTCTGTTTGTCTGCTCTCTTCCTGTGCTGCTCAGACACAAGTTTCTCTGTGTCCTATCTCTGCTCCGAAAGATAGAAAGGGAGGGATGGGTGGAGGGCAAAGGAGGGAAATGAATGAAGACCGAGTGTGTTTGTTTGTTGGAGGGACTGCTCGTATCGGAGCGTTTTCTCCCACTTTTTAAAGCACTCTTACCCCCTGCTGGGCTGAGCAGGAAGAAGAGACAGGACATATCAAAATATCAGGTAGCTAAACTTGTTGTCACATTGTGGGATTACTCTGACCTTCAGGGATTGTCTGTCCGGTGGCTTTACTGTGGATTTTAGCGTTAGAGATTTTTCCTCCTGTGACTGTCTTGTTGGAGATGCAGGGCAAAATTTTCTGCAGGCAAGGGAGTTGCTCAAACTCTTAGCTCATTGCGTATCTTGCTGCAAGTAAATTGCATAATTTGCCATTATTTTTCTTGCTGTTGTGTGTAAGAAATCAAGCATGTTGCCTGTACTTGTCTCACATTTTTGTGCGTCTTTCCCATGTTTTTGTGTGTGAGGAAGTCCCTGCTCCAAACTCACTGCACTCCCACTTCCTCTGCTTCCCTTCCTTCGTACAAACTCATTTTCCTCTTCCCGCCTTGTCTCTCTGTCTCGTGCTCGTCTCCTTGGAATTCACAGACACAAACCCCAAAGTAAGTGTTGAGTTGGATCCTGGTGTCCTTTGACTTACCTGTGTTTTCTTCTTCCTTCTTTTCCTTCTCTGTTTTTACGCGGGACGATGGGTTTTGATACTCCTGTTAGCGTTGGCCTCGCTCTTTCTCTTTCTGTTTTTCCTGAGCTTTCGGAGATTTAAAGTAACAGGAATGACGAGAGATGATGTAGTTGGAAAAAGAGGGATAAGTAGTGGGGGTTGTGATAAAGAGCTAGAGAGAGCGCATGATGGGAGACACTGAATTTAATTTACAGCTGATTCCTCATGTCTGTCCTTTTAAAGATCATGATGACTTTAGGCACATTTCTCCTTCTTGTGCTGCTTTCAGTCTCTTTTCCCTCGCACCATTTCATTTGAATTTTCTCTTTTGTCCCTGTAGACATTAGAGAGGAGTCTCTCTCCTGAGTTTGTCGCCTTCAGTGCTTCTGTTATTGATGCTACTGTACCTGTGGCATTTTAAAATATCATATTTTCATTGTTAATTCATGTTGACATCTTGGTAATTGCTGTAAACAATGAAACCACGGTTGAGAAGATCAGTAACCTTAATATTACAAGTCTGTTTTATCAGATATGCTAGAAATTATGTTTTATTTTAGAATCAGAACTGCTTTTCCCATGAATCCTGTCACTTTCTGTTACAAAGACAATTGTTCCACTTGTTTCTGTTTCCATTTGAGATCACCTTCTGGTAACTTTCAAAAATTTATCTGGATTCATTCTACAGAACTGCTCCCTCATCCAGCTTCGTGACATGAGGCAATCTGTTGCATTTCCTGCCTGTGACACACACACACACACACGCACGCACACACTCACACTGCAGCATGTTTAGATTCATTCAAGGAGCTTGGTTACTCAGAAATTAGGTTATTCGAGATATTGGATAGTACATTCTCTGAAAATTTGTGTTTACATGCAGCAGTTTTTTAATTATGTTTTTTCCCTGCCCTTCCCTTAATTCATAAGAATTACTTTCTTATTAAACTGTAGTAGTGATTTAATACGTAGTAATATGTAGACAGACTGCAGAAAGAACCCAAAATTTGAAGCTGACTTTGCTTCTAGAATCAACTCTCTAATAAATTAATTTTAGTCTGACATTGGCTGTCATAGCAGCCTGTCTCTTAGAATCATCTTTATATAGAGCTAATTTCTAAAAGCCAAAGCAAACATGCTTTGTAAAACATATATAAAAAATATGTTACCTGTCAATGTTGTGAGGAAACGCTGTTAATTATTGTATTTCTAAGTTATAAAGTGTTGGTTCTTAAATATCTTTCTAAAATTTTTACATGCCTGTTTTTTTATTTTTTCTGATATATGCTCATAACATCTTGAGCAGAATTTATTTTATGATATTTATGTTCAATGCACTTTCACTGTACTTTTTTTAAGGTTAAGACTGATATCTCGACTAAATACGACAGAAGTAAAAAAAAAAAAAAAAGACTTGAAGTAAAATAGGGTGTGTTTACTTTATCAACACTAAATCCAGCACACAAAATTTCCTTAATTATGCAGGTCTGGTTTTCCAGTGTTTTTCCGTTGTCTTGTGCACCAGAAAAATGCTGCCAAGGATGATAATCCTACCAGCAAGAACTGTTCCATTCAAAATAAAACTGGCGAAACAAATTCGACATGTACATGTAGCTTTAGGAGACGTCATTGGTCACAGTGATACTTCTCTGTCTGGCATCTTGCATCATGCACAAGCATGCAAGTATATGGCTGATTAGAAATCAGGTTTGGTATACTACATGCATGGTTTTAACCAGGAGAAATCTGACTGAGGAAATCAGGTTTCTCTAATCCCCCACCATAATTATGGGAGCCTGGTCTTAGATTCAAATGGTGGTCAGATCAGGTCTCTGCAGAAAGCCAACCGTAACCAAGTACATATAAACACTGTTAAAGATGCATTTTAGTATCTTGATGAGGTTTCCGGTCTTGATGGTCTCAAATCATAATTATGCTAAAATATTTACATTAATTTGAAGATGATTTATTGCACCATCTTATCTGAGCTAACAGATGAGGTTCTATGTCTCTGAATGAATCTACCAGAAAGTCTTAATGGCTTCATCAGAGTGCTCTCAGCCTTTCCATCTTGGCTCTGTGAGTAAAATCTGTAGCTAACCAGGTTGTCATGTCAAATCAGCGTCAGTGGAGGCAGGGCCACCTGCTGAGTGAAAGCATAAGACCGACTGGATCTCCATTAACTCTTAATAGAGGCCTAATTGAATACTGATGAAGATAGAAGGGGGGTGGTTGGGTGGAGAGCAGAGTGGAGGCTTTGGTGTGCAGGCCTTTAAGTGCAGTGTAAAATAAGCCTCAGATTGAGTGCAGACAGTGTAAGTGAGAGAAATCATCAAGGGACTGATTGCTCTGTCAGCCAGAATGATTAATGCATTTTGAGTGTGCTCTGTGTGTGATTGATAGCCTGGTGCAGTCTGGGTAATGTAGTAGCAGATGATGACAGAAAGAGTAATGGCTGTTGAATGAGAAAAAGAGGTCAGGAGAGGGCGAAGGGGGAAAGTTGGAGTCAGAGGGTTGAGAAGTATATGAGGTAGCGGGTTAAGAACAACCGTAGCTATACCCATAACTTATCTCCATGGTGACAAGTTTACCACTGATCCCATTAGGAAGGGTACAACCAAGGGCAGGTTGCGAAGTGATGCTCCACAAACGATGATAGAGTGGTGTGTTATGGGAAAAAAAGGCAGACATTCAGTGGCTGCATCGCTGGAAAGAAATGTTTGGTCTATTTGGCTGAAATGACGCTCGCCTCTGTAACCTTTTCCCTTGCTTCACATCACTCAGTCTTGTTTTTCATTCTTTCTGGGTACACATCTGCCTCAGAGATAAGGGACCTTTTGGTCCTCAATTCTCTCTCTGAGCCCTTTGGGGCTCAACCTTTTCACCGATGCCGCAACCAAGTGCAATCTAAAATTCTCCTCAGATACCTAAAGAGAACACTGTTATATAAAGGTCTCAGAGGAACACTTTCTTACATGTTACTCTGAATTAATCACCTCCAAATGAAGAGTTTCTTTCAGAATGCAGGAAGTCCCTGTTGGTAAAAATCATTGATATATTTCGTTTAGAATGCAAATTACTATTTGGGCACTTTTTCAAAGAGGATTACAGAAAAGCTCACAACGAAAAGGTGCAACAGCATTAATAAGGAAAGTAAAGCAAAAACATTCTTTCAAATAAATGTGAATTACCATACGGTGCTTTTCACCTGTTTTTAGTGAGAGGTAGAGCTTAAAGACAGATTGGCAAGGTCTTGTTAGAGGACATGATTTACCAAATACATCATAAAATGTATAAGATTCAATGTCATTTAAAGATAATAGATTTTTATTTTACCTGCTCTAGACAATTAAGACAGACAGGGCAGGAGAAAGAGCAGGCTGATGTGATTGAAGGATGTAGATGGAGTTGATCAGAGGACATGCAGGGCCTGAAGCTGTTGTATCTTTTCCCACAGAAGTTGTAGGAATCAAATCTGCAGGGTCGAGTGGTCGCCTCTATGTGCACCACTTAAAAAAGTTGTTTGTTTGATGACTGTTTACACATTATTTAGAAATGATCTTATACTTCTGATTGCCTTAGTTTTTGTGCCTTTAATTCTGAGAATCTTTTGGTTCTTGGACCCTGTCATACCTGCTTGCAGGGCTTTTTCTGTCCTGTTTTCACAAAAAACAACAACAATAACAAATAATTAGAATGTCTCATCTTTGTTTAGCAACTTTGCTTATTTTGTGTCAGTTTCTCACATTTTGGAGAGCACAGTGGTGAACATGTTGGGAATGAAACTCTTAAGATAAATTTCAAACAAAATCACCTTGTTGTGGAACAATTTCAGCTGCCAACTGGAATTGCTCAGCCAACAGGTGAGACAAAACAGATGCTGTTTTGACTCCTAACTGTGGTGTCTGAGAGAATTTTCTGCTGCTTCTCAGCAGTTGTTTTGCTCTTTTGAAATTCGTTCCCACAAGGGGATGAAACCCTGAAGCTATGCACCGTCAAACAACAGCCACCTTTTTCATCAGGAAGGAAGTCAAAACATTGAAGTGAAGGTATTTTATTCCACATTTTAGTGTTCTCGCTTGAAAAAATTTCAGGGGAATGTTAAAGGAGTTTGCAGTCTAGTACATTTTCCAGTACATTTATCACATAAAACCCTTTAACCAAAAAAAAACTGATTCACTCATATTTCCCAAATTGTAGTCGTTTCACTACAATCTACTGTTCATTATAGGCACTTGGACACTTGACAGCAAGCAAATCAACATGATTGCCTGAGACTTATCCTTAATCTTTTCCAATTTTTTAGCAGATGAATGTTGAGAACTTAAGATTTTTTCTCTTAGGAATACTCCTGCAAAACCTTGTTGATCACGGTAATCACAGAGGAAAAAAAACTCTGAAATCCTAAAGGGACCATCAGGAGACCATGCAAGAAACTCTGAAGAACTGAGAAGAAAACCTAAAATTTGAACTTTTTCTAATCCTTTACTTTCAGTGTTTGCTTTGAACATTGGCCTAAATCCTTCATGATAATCCAGCTATTTGAGGACCTGAATGATAGCCTTGAGCTGAACTGAGAGATTACTGAGCTGATGTGCTTGGTTGTTTTCTTTTTGTTTCTGATGATACACCTCAGGCAAAGGTGTACAAAAGATACCTTTGAAGCACACGTCAAATATCTCTTTTTTACTTTTCTTTTGCAGAGGTTTGTCTGTTTTTCACTTGGCTCATGGAATCAAACTGACGCTTTGGCCTAACAGTAAATGAGTTACATTAGTGAAAGGCCTCTTTACTTTGCTTTTCAAACACGATTAAATGAAATAATGTTTCATTTATGGGTCTGTTTGAAAGGAATACAGACTAATGTGGCAGCAGTAAATAATTAATACTGTAATTAGAGTTGGTTTGTGTTTATCTAAATGAATGTGGCACTGCTGGTAGTTCCTTCTTAAGTCTGTTATGCACAGTGTCACTGTATAATGTGATATATTTAACAAATTGTCCTCACATTTTTCTCTGCCTGTTCTTCTCTCTGTTCTTCTCTCAGGGTTCAAAACATTCAGCAGAAATCGTCACCTCTCCATCTCTGGATGTCTTCCTGCCGGAGGATGAGGACAATCCATATGAGTCTGTGACCACAGCCGTCACACGAAAACCCCGCTCTCTCGACATCAACCAACGGCTCAATGCCTGTCCAGGAAATGGTAGGACAAAGCAGACAATTACATTTTTACTTTGTGATCAAAGAAACTTGATTTATCCGCAAACACTCTTCCTCTAATCTCACCTTCGCCATCCTAGAAAAACGAATTTTGCTTGGTATCCAGCTGCGTCCCATTTCGGCTGCTGCTTGCAATTCAAGTCAATACTTATGATGCCTGCAGCTTGTTTCACTAACATCCCAGAAGCGACTCTCCACCCTGCGTCTTCTATTTTTGACTGAAGCTGCATCAAGCTGCACAGAGGAGATCAAACTTGACAGAAAGACAGACACAGGCACAGTATGGAAAATTTGGTCAATTTTTAAAATGGAACTCTCAGCACAGACTCCAGATCATATCACATCACCCTACAGAAACCAAAAAAAGTTTTATTACTAGAGTGTTTTATACCCACAATAGAAAAAAATCGCATAAAAATGACCAAATCCACAAAATCCAAGCAAGTCAACAGACAAAACACTACTGAAATGCTTCAAATGGAGTATGAAGCTTAAGGAGAATAGAACAAAATCAAAGTGCTGCGCCCCCAGATTCAACAAGTTTGATTGAACCATTTTTGAGGTCATGATCATTGCTAGAAGCACTTTCACTCTCTGTTTTCTTGACTCTGTTTTGATGGATTAATTTCTTGTGGATCTTTGTACACTGTTTTTGGTTCTTCAAGAAGTTAGCTTAAAATAATTTGACAGTGGAACATATGGTGCCTCCCAGTGTTTCTGTTTACTGTGTTCACAAGCAAAGATCCATATGAACCTTCTGCTGTTGTGATGATCACGACTTTTGGTGGAAGGCGAGTTTCATTGCAATAAACAGGTGTGGAAAATGTGGGTGAAAAGTGAGATGTATGCATTGTTAAATTCATGCCTCTAGCACTGTTTGGAATTTATTTTCTTTATCCAAAGTTGACTGATTTTAATATTGCAAGCACACATCAGATGTTAGCTCGGTCTGGATCAGATGTGACTTTCTTTCACTGAATAATTACAGTTCCAAATCCCCTCTGTTTATCAGTGTGCTTGTTTATCATTTCGTTTAAGTCCCCTGCGGACAGACAGCTTGTCACATTTAAATACTTTTTTGCCTTTGTTTTGTTTCTGGGGTTCTTTGGCTTTGAGGGCAACAAGCTGTAAACACAATGTTAAAATACTATCACATTATAAAATTACTGTGGAAAACATGTTAAGGGGATGGGGGCAATGGCTGAGCGTTATCTATGAGCTCATCAAAATGGGTAAAACCTTCCACATTTCACATAAGCATTTGATCCTTTGTAGTTAAAACATATGGAATAGCGCTGCTTTGATAATATTCCACTATATTACAGAGCGCCATCTGTAGTTTGACAGTGGCTTAAATGGATTCAGAATGATGAGTTCAGTTTCAGAGAACCAGGGCAAATATTTTTCTTCCCACCTCTTCCTGGAATATAAATCCTGTTCAAACAAAGGTTTGAAGCTGAGGTAACTTCAGTTCACTTTTCCACACAGTCTCAGACCTGTTTTCAGTTTAGTGTTAATCCTCAATCTTCTGACCTTTTCAGTCAATCCTGTTTTCTGTGTCTCATGAGTTGTTCGGACTGTGGCGTTATACTTGAACACCCACGACAACAAACACCCACAATGTGCTCTTCCATTTCACTCAGCTCCCATAGCGATGCTACACACTGCAGGTTGTCACGGCAACTGCATCACCGGCTGGTGAATCACCTGTATGTTGCCATGGGAACTGCCTTGCTAGTGACACCCCCCACCCCCCGACAGTAGAAAAGGCTACTGTAGAGGCTTGTTTTGTATATGTTCATGCCTCTCTCGACCCACGTCTGGCTGTTAAATCTCATCTCTGATTGGCTGGGATGGACAGAGGAGAGTTAAGCTGGCAGTATATATTGTGGACTGTTTGTGAGAGATCTGTGGGGTTAGCTGCTTTATGTCAACGTGTCTTTTTGAAGAAAATTGCTCCACTGACGTAAGTGAGCAGTGTGGGTGTTCTGTTTGTTCTCAGCTCTCTAAACGCTGTTACCTGGCCAAATGGGAGAGAGAGAGAGAGGGAGAGACAGACAGAGAATGGCAATGACAGCGAGAGAGACATAGGCGCATATGTGGGAGAGCAGAAGAGGCAGAAAAACAAAAAGCAAAAGCCAAGTCACAAGAGGTGAGAGAGAACTCCAGGCATTTCCATGTCATCGCTGAAAATGACTAGAAATGCCTTTAAGGCTGCAGATACTGCCTTGTTGCAGAGGGACAGATATTAATGAAAGGTGAGAGAAGAGTCTGGGAAGGAGTGGGGGCAGATTATACATTCAGTCTACAAAGTTGGAGGGTCATCTCAGGCTAAGCCATCTACATGAATGTGAATGTGTAATGCGGGAGGAGGGAAAATCCTGGATTTCTGCTTTGAGTCCAGTCACATGTTAGGCTAATTGGACATGGGTGTGAGTCAGCCGCTCTTTATCTGCCTCTGAGAGGAAGGATATGGTGATGAAGAAACATGGGGAAAGCTGGATTGAGATGAGAGGAAAAGAGAAGAGACTTGGTGCATTACACTGCAAAAAAGAAAAAATCCTTCTCAACAAGTCCTCTGGTCTGTTATTGAGTCTTTGGAATCGTTCTTTGGCTTGTTTTCATTATGCAAATAGGATTACCTTTATTTCCAATGCCAGTCAACTTACTGTAATATCATGTTTCATGTTAAGATGCTGTTTTCTTGCTTCTCAGATGAAGTGAATCCTAAATGAGTCTTGGGATGTTGCATCAAAAATATACAGCACAGAAGGTATATGACAGATGTAGAATCAAAAATATAGACGTAAATATGAATATACACAATTTAAGTCACTAGGCATTATGCACCTGACAGCCCCACTGTGCCACAAACATATTAAGTAGAAATGGGTGAACATGCATATGAAACAATTTTTAGTGACAGCACAATGAGATTGTGCAAAGTAATAATAACAGAAGAGGTAGACGGAATGAGAAAGTACACTATTAATGGAAAATGCCGAGAAATAAATATAGCATGGCTTGTGTGAAAGATGTAAAGATAAGTGCAATATGTTATAATATCACACACCAAAATAATTATTTCTAAAGAAACCGAAAGTGTCATTCGCCTTCCTTTTACACAGCCTGTAACTGGCTGTAGTTTCAAGGTAGTAAATTGTATGAACTCTTAGACCACACTGTGATATCAGAGGAATCACTTTTCTCACACAGGTCCTTGCTGCTATGTTTGGTTGCGACTTTATTGGCAGTAATGACTTAATAATCAAGGTTTTATTGTCCCTGTCTCTCATTTAGTCCTGCTAGAAAAGGGCACCTCCTGCTGCTTCCATTTCACAAAAATTGATCATTAAAAACATGTTTCATAATGAAGCTAGTTGTTCTCGCACATGCAAATGGTTAAGGAAGCAACAAAACACAAATTTGAATGTTTAATGAGATTTTTTCAGTAAAACACTGACAAAAGATCTGTTGCTCAGAGTTAAGAAAGCTGATCTGAAATAACTAACTTTTCCACCCAGCCCTCTAGGGTTCCTAGCAGAGGATCAGCTGAATTTCATGAGATGACCAAAGGCAGTGTGATTAACTCTAAGATAGCAGGATTAGAGAAAGTGAAGAACAAAACATTCAAATCAAAATAACAGACTCAGGATGGGCACACAGAGGTTTAATACAAATCCTCTGCGCTTTCTCCTCAGATTTCTCAGAGATAAAAGTAAAATGTTGAAAATAAAGTTTAGTTTGACTGTGATGAGATTTATTATATCAGTGGCAGACGTGGCTCGTGCGGAGACACTACACAGTTATTATTTTTAATTGGCCCACACTGTCGTTTCTCTCTCCACGACTTTAAACCAACGTACCACACAGTCCTGAAATAAGAGCCTATAAATCTATTTAAAGAAGTTTCTTTAAGTGAACTGCATGTTAAACTCACCTCAGCAGAAGTTGTTTCCTGGTCTAACAAGAAAACAAACAAAGAATGTGGAACTGATGGATGTGTGGAGATGGACATTTTTTGCAGTGTAAGCCGTGCCTCATATCCATCTGTCCTGTGCTGCTGGCCAGTTGTCTGCTGCTGTGGGCTGCTGCAGTCCTGCAGTTGATGAGATGGAGATACTGCTGCGCTTTCCAAAATCTTCAGGCAATCAGCGAGGCTTTATCAAAATCCATCTGCTGACTGTCACTCAGCACAGCCGCTACGGAAACACCAGGGACCTGTTGTCAGTGAAACTGACACCCCAAACAACTTCCTGCTTTTTCATGTCTGCTTCTCTCTCAGCTTTGTTCTCTTTTTATTTCAGTTTCATCATCCCTATTCCTTTGCAGCTGTTGTCCTGAGATTTTACACAAACTCTCGGAAGCAGCAATACGTGTTTGACGAATTCATGAAAGATGGAAAAGTTATCGCTGATATCCCATTGCAGTACATGTCCTTTGACATGAACACCATCATTTCTGACAGTTCATAAATAGAAACATTTTCTTTATAATGCAAAGAAAATGAATGAAATCTTACATGCATAATTTTATCACCAAAATAGCTCTTTATCTTTTTGCACATCAACTCAGGATTAAACCTATTGTATTAGATAGATATCTTTCTAGTGGAGTTTCATTTGTTAAAATGAAGGAATCCTTTTCTGCTGCCACACTTAGATACATTTTCTGTGCATGTGTTATACGCATTTTTATTTATTCCTGAGACAAAACATGCATAGCAGCCTTTTAGGAAACAAGAAAAAGGCTCTGGTGTAGCTCGAAATGCAAGCATTGTATTCCTTTTTTGAACTTTTGTCTCATAAGTAGGATTGGTTTATATTGTAGAAAAATCAGGGGTATATCTAATAACATTAATGTAAGCCCCGCTCTATTAAATGTAAATCATGGAAGTGGTTCTGTATAACATCACACCTCAGTTACTAGTACCTTAAAAAAATGCTCATGATGAAAGAAAACAGTAATACCTACAACATGTATGCTACTTAGTGCTAGCAGTTCCACAATGTGCTGCTCAGCATTTGTAGATAGGAAAATTAGTGTTTACTTATGTTACATCTTTCAGTGGTGACGCAAATGACCATGATTACCAATTTGCAAATACCAATTTAGTGCTCACTGTTTGTAAACTATTGAGTGAGTAATTTTGGACACAGCTAGTATGACAGTGTGCCAGTGTGCATAATCAAGCTTTTTTACAGCAGACATTTTGGCTTGGAAAAGCAGGAAAAGCACAGGGGTGATCAAAAACATTAAAAACAACTGTGCGTATTCCATTAATGGGGGCTTGATCCAGGATCCTGGTGTTGTGGATGCTGGCACTCTGTGATTGCCTACTGAGACAATAAATAGCACTGAGCGGCCATCAGTGAAACTTGTTTTATCATGAAAGTTGAGCAGCTAAATGAAATACAGCCATCGTTAATTTTTTTATTTACCCCTTTGTTTGTACTACTGCCATGTAAATAATGATTTAGTTCATAGAATGATTATCTGTTTGAAAAGGAAGCTTCTCAGAGATCTTCTCAATGACAGAGTAACATTTCTTCATCATTGCCCCTAATCTGAAGGTTGCAGCTTCAACAGAATTCTTAACAAATAACTCAGAATTTCTCATTCTTGACTGTGTGCTGGAGAACAGCAGATCAAATGTTGTAATCAGATCTACCACAATAGTTTTAACCACAGGATTGTGGTGCTGACAGGCAGATTGCGGCTACGCAAAAACATTGCAGGCGAAATGTGATCCTGGAGATATGAAGACAGGCGGGGGAGCTGTGAGGAGGGACCTGCAGGCGAAGCCTTGTAGCCTCCAGTCACGTATGGGGTAGACTGAAGGCGCAGAGCGTTGCCAAGCGTTTAGAGCAGAAGTGCTTCTTTTTTGCTGTTGACCGAGTCCTCCGGAGATAAGCACACACTTGTCTTATGCTGGTAAAAAAGCCACAGCCAATTTCACAACATGAAACTACATACTGGTGTGTGTCTTTGTTTGCTTGCTTGTGTGTCCTCTAAAATACTCTAGTTTTAAAAGTCCCATGTCATTTTGCTACATGTCTCAGGGAACTTTCTTTATAACAAAATATCCAGACACAAAGATGGAGATTTTGAGTTTAAAATTTATGGCCACAGTATGACAACGATTTTTATTATTTTTATTTACTTTTTTTTTTTTTTTTTTAGTTTTTTTTGGCACCTGGCATTTGTGCAGTGTGAAGGAATCTGTAAAATCCTTTTTTTATGCAGTCAGACTTCTGTCTTAGTCTGTATTGCTGCTGTTTAATTTAACACCTTATGTACCTGTGTTGAATATTCCTTTAATGCCCAGAGCTCTGATGAGCACTATTTTGTCCTTCATATTTAGCCTTCCAACATCTGAACATGTACAGAGTCTAATCACCTTGGGTAACATAAAAAATTTAATACATACTCAACATGTAATTTTCATTAGCTACTACCTGGATTAAGTTGGAGAGAGAGAGGCATCCATGCTTCATCTAGTAATGAGTTTAGATTTTTCAGTCACAGTTAAGCACACTGCAGAGCTTCTACCTGTAAGTTTCAAAGAAGGCCTCAGCTCTTTGAGTTTTACTCTCCCTCCCATATTAACTTCTGTCTGTTGGATAAAGCTGTGATGTTGCTGCGTTTCGCCCCATTTAGCCCACTTAGGCTCAGAGTGGCTAATGGCAGCGAGTAGTAACTCCAGGGCTGTGCCATTAAAAGGGTCGAGGCCCATTGACTTGTTGAAAGCGAGGCAATAGAGTGACTTCCCCTCTGACAACCACCATTACCTAGTAAAATCTATCTGATGTGACTCAGGCCGAAAACACACAGATGATGTAATGTGTTTAGGTTGTATTTACCTGACGTGAAGTCGAATTGTTGACTTTCTCCCTCGTATTTTAGGTATCATCCAAAGTTTCCCTGAAAGTTATATCATCTAGAGGGTGTGAAAGGGAAACAGCAGCATTGATGTGACCAATAAAATACAGCATTACCTTGAATAAAATTCTGTTTTTCTCTGGGTTTGAAAATCACTGGCAACTTTTTAGACCATATGAGAACAAAAAAATTATACATAAGATACCTTTAACTCCAGCAGGTACCTAACATAAAAGAACACTTAATAAAATGAGACTGTCATCCAAGTAGACATTTTAAGGTTTCAAACTCTGTTATAGTATTTTGTTCAGTTGCCCATTACTTTAACAAACATTAGACACTGTGTTGAGAGCTAAGCTGCAATTAGCTACTCTGACATGGACAAGGAGATGTGAGGACGTCTACACACAAACACACAGTATACATATGAAATGCCAGTTGTCAGAGCGGCATAGAGGCAGAACTGACAGCCTGAAGAACACATCTGAAATTGACAGTTTTTGTTTTGTTTGATGGGTAGGCAGAGGACAGCTGATATAAATGCATGTTCACACCAAGCATTCACTTAGACACACTCCTCCTGCACACCCTGCTGCATGACTGCATTAACAAGCTGTGCAGCTCGCCTTGAATCCACACGGAAACATGTGTGTAAATCCAGACACTGTCATATGTTCTTCCACACACATACTATACTATGTATACTTGGCATGTGAAGAATATCTGAATCATTTAAAATCAGTTAAGGCATTTCAAAATTTTTACATTTTCCCACATGTTATTTCTCACTGCCTTACACACACTCATAAAAACAAACAAAAACAAACTCCCAAACATTTGCCCAAACACATGGGATTTAAAGTCGGCATGATACCCTGCAGTTTTTCCATCTACACTCTCATGCATGTGTCATGTATATGCACCTTCATATGCCCACACACACACAACATACAAACAGATTCTCTTTGGCACCTTTTGCAAGGAGGACTGAGAGTGTTTCCCAAGAGTGAGTTCATGACAGATATGAAGGAAGCACAGCCGCTGTCACAAACATACACATACACACACATGCATTTCACATCCATCATCAAAGCCTCAATGTTGACAGGCTTATTTACTCAATAAGACAAAACCTCAGTCTCTGTCTATATATATCCTCTGTTGCATTCTTCCTTTCTTTTCCCTTCCCCTCGTTTTTCCAGTGTTTTTTTTTTAACTATTTGCGCCCACATTCAATCATTGATTTAGCCCCAGGCAGCTCCTCATGATGTGTGTCTATTTCTGTGCGTCTGTGGAAGTGTGTGCTGGCACAACCCCTAAGTAAAACCAAGAGAGCACCTGGCTCTGTCTGCACATACATGTGCAGACACTCAGACACATTAAGTGACATGTGTTGATGGATGTGAGAGCGTGCTGCGATGCTGTGTCACTTTCATTGAGGGACTGATGTATGTGTGTGTCTGAGGCAGGAGCACACACTTTTCAGTGTTGCACCACTTTTTGGACAAAGAATTGCATAAGATGAGTGATTGTATTATAGAAAGGATCTATTGCTAAATTCAATTAGGATTTATGTTTCAAAACAGTATTATGAGGGTCAGTTTTAGTAATGTAAGGATGTTTGTAGACTGTTGTGAGACAGCAGTCCTGAAACACACATCGTAGCAAACCTTGGCCACCTCTCTCATAAGCTAGAGTTGTGATTACATCTCCTATAAACCCCATCACGCTCTCATGCAAAGATGATGAGGCCTTCATGCTGCTGTTTTCCGCATGATTAGTTTTTTATTACATTCACTTTATGGAAGAACTAAATCGGAATGATACCGCTCTATTTCCTTAGACAAGTTATCGAGTAGATGTCTGGAAATTAATGCTGGCCCCACAATAGGTGATAATTGCATACTTTTGAGTACTCAATCCTCCCTCTTAATAAGCCTGGGGCTCCTCCCGACTTGACCAGCCAACTTGGCCACTATGAACAAATTATCTGCCCAAATAATCCTGTAATGTGAGAGGGTTACAGATGTGCTCAAATGTTACCAACTGGATTAAAACCATACTGATGTTGAATTGTTAAATGAAAAACATGAGAGATTTACAATTCAAAATTCAAGTTCTATCTGACATCCTGAGCTCTGACTGGGAGATGTTACAAACTGGATGCTGTGGACCTGTGGCAGCTGTGTACAGCTGCTTGAAACTGAATCCTTTCGAATCCACTAACCAAATTTTTTTTCTTTTCTTTGAATATTTAGGGATTTTACTAATATGGTGTAAAATCACAATTAGCAGTTAGAAACAAACACAATTTTGCTTATTCAGGAATTTTTAGATTTTTTTCCCAAAAACACGTCATATTCCTCAGTATTTCCACTTATGACCTGAATATTTCTATTCTTCTAAATCAGCGGACCCCAACCTTGTTTATGCCACGGACCGGTTTCATGTTAGACAATATTTTCACGGACCAGCCCTTATGGTGTGGGGGATAAATACGTTGAGATAAAATGATACGACCGGCATAAAAACAAATATAAGTGCATAAAAATACAATTCACCATTATGTTGAGTTAGTGGGAGCCCAGAGCTTGTTTCTCCGCAATGAGCCGGTCCCATCTAGCTAGCTTGAGGGCTTAACTGAGATAACATACCAGTGACTTAGGCGAGCGTCTTCAATGGTCTTAACCTGTGTCAAGAGGCACAGACGGATGTAATTGGGAGAGAATCTGGTTATTTTTCAAAATAAAACATTTTTCAGACTCTGATCATCAATAAAATATTTATTTATTTTTCTCTGTGCAGCCCAGAACCAAATGACAAACAGACCGATACCGGTCCGCGGCCCGGTGGTTGGGGACCGCTGCTCTAAATCCTGTAAACAATCAAGTAGCTATCATGATTCCAAAAGAAAACTTAGAATACACTGAAGTTTCTCTTTAAATCTTGACAGAGGTTCATGTTGTGGAGTTAATCAATAGAACTCTTTTTTAAAATGCAAATGATCCTCAGCATCCTGAACATCCTGTCAAATTCAACGTAAAGTTGCTTTAGTTGAATAAATAAATAACAGAAACTGTATCATTATCAGTGTCATTATCCAAAACATCATCAGCAGCCCCTCTCTTTTTTCTTCCCTTTGTGTCTTTGTTCTTTTTGAATATGTGAAGCCTGGTGGGAGCTGTTAAAAATCACACCTTGAATCACATTTTAAGTTCAAAGAAAAAAAATCAGGATTTACAGTATCTGATTTCTAAAGTGATTACTGATATACTGTATCTTTAAGCAGTAATTCCTCCAGAGGAAATAAGTGACTCTGTGATGTGATGTCATTGTGTGTGTGTGTGTGTGTGTGTGTGTGTTGAAAGTCCTGGCTGGTTCTCACGCCATAATTGGATGATATTCTGCTGTCTGATAGGAGCCATGTAGGCGGGTTACAGGTGACAGAAAGTTGTGTGTGTGTTTGTGCATGTGTGGTTGCATGTGTGTGTGAGCTTGCGTGTGTGTGTGGGTGCATGTGTGTATGTGTGTGTGCTTGTGTTTTTGTGTGTTTGTGCCCTGACATAGTGTTTTAGTGCAGGTGTGTTGTTCTGTGTTTTGTGTCTCCTCCAGCTGATTAAGACAGATGTTTTCTCCCTCTGAAATTTACTTGAGGCTACTCAGCACTTACCTCTTCTTCTTTTCTTCCTTTAATCTTTTTCTTCCTTCACTTGGTTAAATGATCATACGCTGGGGAAATTAGCTCTGACACTTGGTTCCGCACTCAGCTGCACTCACGCTCATGTTGTGTGTTTGCATGTGAAAAACTGAGATAGACATCAAACTGCGGTGGGCAGCTGTCATATTTCCCTGCTGTTTTTTTTCTGCAGAGGCGTGTAAATTTACAAAACATGCTCCCCTCACGTCTCTCTCATGCTAACACATCTCTGTGACTGGAGGTGGAATTACTCTGTGTGACACATTGAGGTGTTTACCTGAACCCTTTATTTTACTCCACATGTTACCCAAAATTGCACCAAAAAATTCACTTTCATGCCAATATGACATAAAATGTAGTGGGCTGGTGCAGCTCCGAAATAACTCTAAGCCTTTTACATTTAATTTTAGAGCTAGCTGTAGCTTAAAATGCACCAAAGCAAATATGTATTCACTTCAAAATGCAAAAGATAAATTCAGTATGTATATGTTGTGTTTTCTGTCAGTTGATAGCCCAAGTGTTTGAATCTAGAGCAGGAATGCCTGACTCCGCTACTGATAATGCAAACTATGGTATAGAGAGCAACTAATGAGTGTTACTGCATTTTAATTATGGAAAAAAAAATCTATAAATATATATTCTAATACCACAAGGTTAAAATAACTATACTGAGGTGCCTTTTTATAGTCAACCTAACTGTTTTTCAACACTTTGAAAAACAGTTGGGTTGAAAAGCTCAATGTCAGACTGTAGACATTTAGCATTCATGATTATAATACAATAATTTCTCAGTCTGAAAAGAACCTGATCCAGCGGATGTGAGGTGTTGACACTGTTTTTAATCCCATGTTGTGTCAAAGTGGAAGGAAATCCACTCAAATACTTAAGATGTGCTTCATGGCACTGTGTTTGTTGACATTTCTGATCCTGACTGTCCCTTTCTAGCACTTTCTGCCAGATAAACTTTGCAGGTATTGCAGGTTTTAATGATGTCTCAAGTTGTTGTGATCCAGCCTGTAGTCTGAGCTGTGTCTCTGCTAAGTGATTGAAACATACAACTCTATACTTTACTCTCTTTACCTGTCCCTCACTCTTTCTCTCCGCCTCTCTCTCCAAGGTCACCTGTCCCATGTAACGGTGAGTGAGGGGGAGCACAGTAACCATGGCAACTGCACAACGGGCCCAACTCCAGACTGCTCTCCCCCCTCCCCAGACACGGCCCTGAAGAACATTGAGAGAGTCATCCGCCCACAGGTGAGTGCGCTCACACACACACTCAAGCTCACACACACACACACACACACACACACACAAAGGCACTAATGAATGTGTTGCAGATGCACTTGATGCATTATTGAATATCACAGTATCCACCTACAAGCAGCTTAAACACCTGCACCCACACACAAACACACGCAGGCACGCACACGCACGCACGCACGCACGCACACACACACACACACACACACACACACCCACACACACCCGCACGCACACTCACTCCCATGCATGTACATACACACACATGCACACACAATGGTAAACAGCTCTGTCTGTTTCTGTCTCAAATAGTTTTCTCTGTCTCATTTCACCTGCTCTCTTCGCTCTGTGTTTGTCAGTCACTTTCTTATTGGATTACAGTTCAGTATATCTGACTGTCCTGTTGCGTTTTTCCATCTCAACATCTTATCCTGGTTACAGAAATCCAGTTAAGCCATTTTCCTGGTTTGAGAGCTTGATAGTGCTTGTTTGATTATTGTAATAGAAACTGAAAATACAAAGACAGACAGACCCGATCAACACCTGCTATTAGGAATGGGAATCATTTGATTTGATTTTCCATTCTCTGCAACTTGATTTAATTCAAAATTTGCTCTCAGTTTCTAACTTTATTAATAACTAGATGGTAAAATGTTTGTATCTTGTATCTTTGGGCTTCATGTGTACAAATTCTCTGCAGTCTCTAGCAACTGCACAACTGCATTATTGAGTCTTTGAAACATTTTAATCTGCAGTCCCCCGACTAGGTTGTTGAGCAATGGTACCCCCAATCTCCTTCCTTCTCCTTACACCTTTATTAATACCACGACAAGGTAATCAATGCCTTTAAGAGATGAATGAAGAAGTAAACATGTTCATTTGCATGCAGGCATTTGAAAATATCCCACAAAGGGACAGTAAATGCAGTTTTTCACACTAAAGATAACTTTTGACCGACTGTGCTATAAACTTTTCCCAAACCCCCCATAAGGTGTCTTAGAGCAACTGCAACTTTTGGATCGACAGTACCACAAGACATTCACAGTAATTGCTGCAAACAGTTTGTATACAGCTGCAAACAAGATGCTGCGTGGTTTGGTGCAGCGACCATGCTGAGCTCCGACATGATGACTCATTACAGTGTGTGGGAGCTTATTTTTGACAAATTATTGAAGTTACCTCAGCTTTTTCAAATATATAAACCTATTTTGTGACTAACTTTTACTTTGATAAAGATTAGGAATTTTTTGTATTGCAGTGGTCCAAAAACATGAATGAACTCCTCATTTATTACTGAGTGATGAGGTTATGAGGAGTGATTGATGAGTTGTGGCCTAAGCTAGATGAAGATGAGTTGTACAGCTCTCATTAAATGTACAAGTAGATCAACTCTTTGAATGGTTATGCAAAAATTGTAAACTGAAACTGAAATTAAAACTGTTTTTATCTAGTGTTTAATTATCCTTGACATTGATCACATAAAGTAATCGAAACTGAGAGGCCAAATCCAGCAGTCTGTTTAAATTCTGTGTCCAGGCAACCTGAAGCTCAGGTGGGTTCATCATCTACTGCTGATGTGATGATACAGAGGTGACTCATGCTTTAATAAAAATGCGGCACCAGGATTATTTAAGAGAAAGGATCTCCACAGCAACCAGTGCAGTGTTCAAGAAATTTGCAATAAATACATATGAGTATCATCTTTATCATAAGTGAACAAAATGATCTTTATTTTAAAGCTTTTTAGATGCATCTAAGTTTTGAGAAAACGTCAGTCTGTGTTACTTTTGTAAAAGACAGAATAGATTAATAATTTCTTACTAATCATGAATAACTTCAGATCAGCATTCTGCAATTCAGATGCAACAGCAAATCAGCCTCATTAGTGACTTGAGAGTAATTTAGTCCTCTCACTTTTGTCACTCGGAAGATTGTATCAGACACACAAGCTCAGCGTGAATGTTTTGCACCTAGATAATTAAAGACAGTTGTTTTCTCAGTCTGCCAATGACGTGTGACATAACACTGAGAGAAATATCCCTCTGAACTGCTTGTTTAGTGTAGTGATGAATCACAAAATATTAGTTTAACCATGCATAAGCAAATTGTTTGATAGTGGGGTGAGATAATTGTAAATGAACTCTTCCCAAGAATTGTTTAAGATAAAGACACTTTATTATGTCTTATTAAATTAGAAGAGAGAGAGTTTTATTGCTCTAAAAGAGACAAAAGTTCACCTACCTCCGACTCTATGTTTGCCTTTTATTTACCTTTTCTAGTCTTCTCTTGTTTCCTTACCTCTTTTTCCATCATCCCCCTTTATTGTGGTCCTATTTTTGGCATGTTAACTAATGTGTGTAGAGGGATCACATGTGGTGCCCAGCAGGCCTTCCCTCAGCTTGAAGCGCACGTAATCAAGGAGCACCAGAGTTCAGTTTTATAGCACCTAATTAATTCTCCAGAATTCATCTCATTTCATATTAGTGCCCCCACCGGCTATTTCATCAGTACACACTGTAAGGCTAACATGCACACGTGACTGTCCTAGCATGTGCAGGGGAGTCTGATGCAGTGACATAGTTTTTTTCTGTTTTCATTCTCAGACTATTGATATTGGGCTTTTAGGCTCGCATGAGTTTGTAAAAAAGTAGGGATTAAATTTCAGTGTTCGTAAAACACGGTGATACGGTGTAAGCCGCCACCTCAACTGTGACTCTGTATTAAATCATTTTCAGCAGCAACATTTTCTCAGATGATTTGGACAAAATTACACCACTCATCTGATGAGATTCCCTTACAGACCTTGATATTATAATTTTAAGAACTGCTGTGAATGAACACTTTTCACTTTTTTTATTTTACTCTAATTTATTAAGTTTTATTATATTATTTCTATATCATGTCATTGCCTTGTCTACTGCTGCAAATGGCAAATGCAAATAGGTACATTGTGTGCTTTTTACTGCTCAGTTTGTCACACTGAAACACGTTCTCTCCTCAATTTTAACTTTTAGAGGATAGAGTATGATTATGGATTCATTAGTGCAAACTTCTCAAGTCTTTTCTTCACTGAAAGCTTGTCAGGCAACATGTAGAGACTGTAGGAAATCACTGCAGGTGGCTCAAAAAATAGTCTGTCACTCAATCACCTTACAACTGCAAAATGTTGTTTTTTCACCTTGGTTTTATTTACAAATTATAATGTGAGCTTGAGCGGCTCTGTTAGGGGAAGTAAGTTGCCTTTTTATTCGAAGACTATTGTTAAACTTAGTGACCTCTTATATTTCACATTTTTTACAGTGTGCAAACCTCCCTCCCCCTGTGACAAGGCTCCCCAAGGCTTGTTGCTGAAAATAAAAATGTGCTCTGAGTAATTTATCTCTTTAAATCCGGGTTTAGAAGAAATTATTCAGCTTGTGTGCCGCTAATGCTGCTGCAGCATTGACTACAAGCCTGTCACTGATAAAAAACACATGTCATCACTTTGTGAAAGCGTCAAGAGACCACACAGGCTATGTTGACTCAAATCCATGGGCTCAGTGTTTGGGTCTTTTTGATTTCTCTGTCCCTCGCTCCTTGTCCAAAATGTCAGCTGGACATGTGAGATCTCCACAAGCTCTTGATCACACTCATGGGCAGATGGAATGTGAAACAAGACCGAACAAGAGAATAATCAAATGGATGAAAAGAAGCAGAAAGAGGGAAAGCAAGAGGGAGAAACACCGCATCATGAGGTTATCAGTCTCATACCCACTGGCTTAATGTCCTACTTTGCTGCTTGTGTGTGTGTATCTTATTGCATTTTAATAACCATTACTTGCCTATGAGAGATTCCCGATTAGAGTCAACACATAACACATGATAGAACTCGTGTTTGCACTCACAAAGACTGAAGCTGGTATCTTTGTCAATCACATGCTCTCACACATACGCACACACACATTTATGCATTGCCCCCCTTGTGTTTTTGTCTTTGTGAAGTGGGATTTGCATCTTAGACCTAAGAGTTTAGACATTTTCCCCTCAGAAAGTCGACTCTTCTTCTAAACGCTGTCAGAGGATTAAAGCTGCGTTCGGATCAACATGAGCACTCTGTCAGAAAAAGAAGCCTCTTCAGTCTTTTCACTAAGGTCATTACATTAGCATTAGCCTCATTCTGTGCCGCTCATGTATTAACATAACATTTGAATAAGAGAGCTAAGAATACATTATTCTGAATGTAAAATATCTGTGGATTTGAAATACCTAGCACCTTGTTAAACTACACTTGAAAGTGTTTTCAGTTGCCGGACTCCTTAAACCACTTGGATATAAACATTGTATATATTCCATATTCCATATATTCCCACACTGTTACCTACATGCGTAATCCAATCACAGTATGTAGCAGGAAATCCGATATTATGTAGATTATATGATGTAAAACAAAACAAAACCTTTACATGTATGTGCTCGTGTGTGTACAAGTGTATTTATACATTTATATAACCATCTTTAAAGCTGGTTAATAAAGTATTCTGAATTTTAAGTTTATCTGGTACACCTAGCTAAAATAATGCAATTTGATACAACAGTACTGCAATAACTTCTACCTTCATAAAGTTTATAAAGCTCAGTGTGTCTCCAAACTGTTTTATAGAGATGTTGATTCAACTTTATGGTCATTTGGAGGATGTAGTTTGTGATGTGTTTTACTGTGAGGTGTTTCTACTTGAAAAGTAATTTAGTATGCTTACATTGATATAAATGTGCGGGAGCAAATATGAAAAAAAACAACTCTCAAGGAAACACAACACAGTTCAACAGCAGCTCATATTACAACCTTTAAAATGACTGTAAAATTGAATTAACACCTCTCTCAAACAATTCAACAAAAATTTTAGTTCATCCTCCTAGATGATAGAAGTTATTGCAGGTTTGTTATGGCTTTTCACTGTAGTATTTAGCAAAGAAGAGTTAATAGTGTAGTTGTTGAGGCTGTAAAAGACATATACAGTATCACAAGACTTGTCCTTTTCTGTTAAGAGCAAAGGAATGCATTGCAGTGAGTGTGGCCAAGTAATGAAGAAAAGCTTCTATGTTGTTGCTTTCCAAGTGTGACTGCATGTCACATCGGGGTCACACACACACACACACACACACAAATGTAGATATACAGTACAGTATTCACACTCAGATTTGCTGTCACACAAGAACACACAGCGTTCTGTATGTATAAACACATTCTGGATTGTATACAGTAACAGTCTAATTGAACAGATATAGAGCTTTCCTGACAAAATGCACATAGTCAGACACGTACTCAGAGTTGAGTGCAGTTGAGGCAGACTAACTGGTTGTTGATGCTTTTCAGAGGCATGGAGACAGTAATAGGAGATATTTTGGCATACAGAGGCAGAGACTGAAACACTCGAAGCACTTGATAGTAAATGTACAGAATACGAAAAAGCTATTACATAGGAGAGCATCTGAGAGGTTTAAAGGAGTATTCCACCACTGGAAAGATGGTCTTTTCATAGCAGTAGGAAGACACAAATCTTTTTTAAATTAATGCTTTATAACCATAGAAAACAGAGAAGAGGAGATGTGGTATTCTTCTTTTCTCAGATGGTAGAAAACCTACAGCAATGAAATCTGCTCCTACAGATAGGTGATAAACTGCCACTTGGGTGCAAAGCTTGGTTTTGACTGTCCAGTTGAAAGCAGGGGGCATAATAGCAAATACTAGACACAAACAATCACTTGATACAGCTAAAAGTTGCAGAGCAATGCAACAACCAAATTTGTATTCATTTTTGATCTGTTTTGCCTCTTTATAGGGTTTTATCTAACTTTAAGTCAAAGCGAGGTAGAAAGATTCCTTATCTTCTTTATGCTCTTTGTGTTCACACCACAAAATACGGAAATACAATAGCAACACCAAACAACAGCCCTAAACCTGTTTGTTCAGAATCCCAGTGGAGCCTTTGCCCGAGAGCATTGTGCGCCATCAATCTCCCCTGAATAAGAAATGGAATCAATTTTAGTGTTTTCTTGAAGTCAAGATGGTTTGTTTTGACCAGCAGAGATCAAGTGAACTTAAGGGTGATATGTGTAATTTTAACATCAATGTAGAGTAATTTTGAGATGACAACATAATTATGATGCACAAACAAGACAATCACAAAAATGACTGCAAGGCTCTGCTAGTCCAAAGACTTACATTTAAAGTACACTACTGGGCCACATCTCTTTGTTAATGGTTCGATATTGTAAAAGGCTGCTGTTCTCAGTTCAAGCCAAAGTTCTTAGAGGTTCTCATGATTGGAGTCATTGGAACAAATGTAAAGCAAAAAAAACCCAAATTCTAGATTTTATGATAAATGGTATTTTTTTAAAACACTTAGACAAAAGCAGCAACTGGAAGATGTTTCACTCTTCTTGGAAATTTTATGACTAATGTATGATTCATAAAATCAAAAACATAAGATTAATTAAAAATGTAAAAATTATCAACCTGTATTGCTGATAAGTAACCATTATGTCAAAATATTTACATTAGTAAAACGTAAGGAGCTGTCGGCCATGTTTGTTTTTTTTGTTTTTCCCAGGAAAATATCCAGATTGTTTTTTTGATACAACAGGCACACAAAGACAAATTACTAATGACTCTAGCATTTAGAGCTCATTAATTGTTCACACTCATCAAACAGTTAGCTGCTGAGACTATGTTAATGCTGAAAACACACACAGTGACTCGACAATCTCCCTCTGACAGTGTTGCTCCAGTCAGTTAATCTTTCAGCAAATTTGCTGGGATCTGTGCGTAATCAGGGTACATGTGTGTACGGTAAAATTCCACAAATAGGAATCTGCATCGGTGCCATTTCTTTGTCCAGCCAATATTGTCCACTGTGCAGAGTCCGCACATGTACACATGATCAATAAACAATAGCAATCATGGCAAGACAGGAGAATGAGGGAAGAAAGGAGAGAAGAACCCCAACATGAAAGAAAACAAGATCAATATATTTTAAAGTAACTTGGTCAGCTCCCTCCTCTTATCAGAGCCAGCAGATCACTAGGCTCCACCTGATCGATTAAAAGATATTGAGGAAAAAAACAGGAACTTTATGACAGTAAGAGTGTGTCAGGGAGAGACAGTGTTAAGGTTTGCTTGCCCAGCCAGCTGGATGCAAGTGGCCACAGAGGAGAAATGTGGGTCATACAATTTCTAATTGAACTGACTCAAGCTAATACTAAAAGCTCTCCAGTGAGAGTTAAACATCTGAGCAATTTCCTGGTATTTCCCATTCGGATTAAAAGGATTAATATGTTAAATTTTGATGAATTAAATTAATCATGCAGCTCATCCACCTCATTACTGAGCCAAGAGGACTACTAGCTTTTACTTTCTGTACTTACTGTATTTAAAATTTTGTGCTATGATAGATTTGGCAGGAAAACCACTCTTATAACTTATAGTAAACACAATGCGGATTGCTTCTAGTTCAATCTCACTTATAGTCAGTCAAAATCTGCAAAAAACGGTAAACATTAAGCACTGTAAAGCCCATATTGATAAAAGCAAAAGGGATAAATTATCAGTCATCGACTATATGAAGCTCTAAAGAAAGTGCTGCCTGAGTCCTGAAGATTAGATTTACGGATAAAGATCATTTGTTTCAATTTCTGAACAGAATCCTTGATAAAAAATATTTTTTTTATGTTTCAAGCGGTAAATCTATTATTACAGGGCAAATAAAGAATAACCAGACTGAAATAGCAAGAAATGAATTGTTTCTGAGACTCTTAAGATAAAAACTATTTACTTTTGCATATCAAGCCAAGCAGTTAAATCAGCATGTTAGTGTTTATTGAAGTCAACGACAGCTTTCCTTGTGGAAGTAGAGGGATAAAAGAGCACTAAGTATCTGTAGTCTGTACTTCAGTGGACCAAGCATGTGTGTTAGCAAAGGCACAGGCACACACACTGCTGCATGAGTCATGTTTGAGCCTTTAGAGGGGGCACTATATATGTTAATGTCACTGAAATTGTCTCAAAGTGTGTCAGTGCCTAAGAGGCTCACCAGAGTGAAACTTTCTAAAAAATTTGCTTGAGAAGAATACTAAAGCAGCCGCTTGGCCATCAGAAGAAAAAGATGTGAGAAATCAGAGGCAAAGGGGTATCAGAAGAAAGGAGGAATGTAGAATCAAAAGCTGAATAGTAAAGTAATACTTTGAAGAGTTGCAGTTAAAAGTTTGTTTTGGATGTCGGGGGGAAAAAGGGGGTTTAGGATGTTTACCTCTTTTATTTTTTATTCTCTTGTCGCCTGCTCTGCTCTTCTGAGCTTTTTGCCTTCTGAGTTCTGTGTGTTTACATCTTTCTGCTATTGCGTGAGGCCAAAGAAATAAAGACAATGGAATAAAGGGAGAGAATGGAAAGAAACAAAAAACTGCCTATAAAGGGCATGTGGATTCCTCAATATCTGCCAACATTAACTTTTGGCTACTGTTAGTTATAGAGAAGCTGCTCTGACCACTGAAAATGTCCGTTAAAGCTGTTATTATAATGAACTTTCAGTCCCATGCCTACCATGAATTGCTAAAATTTAATTGGATTGTAAACATTTTGGAAAAAACATCGTCCACTCTTTGGTAAAAATAACATCAATTCATGCCTCATGCCTCCTGGCCTGCGGTGGCCGTGGCTGGAGGCATAATGTTTTTTGGTTGTACGTCCATCTGTGAGTCCGTCTGTCCCATTCTTGTCAATGTGATCTCACAGGAAAGCCTTGGAGAAATATTTCGAATAAAGAAAAAAAATCCACATGGACTACAAGATAAACTGATTTGGGTGCCTAAAGGTCAAGGTCAAGGTGATCTATCTATCCATCCATCCATCCATCCATCCATCCATCCATCCATCCATCCATTGCATCCATTGCATCCATTGCATCTATTGGATCTATGCATAATAAAATTCTGCTGCTGCTGCTTTAAGGTTCATTCATAATTGGACTTGAGTGGACACTGTTACACCGTATTCAATTATTTAATCACCATGTATTTAGGTAATTGATATCCTATAATTTATAATTGAGCACACAGTTCCTCACACAGAAAAGCAAAACACTGTTCAGTGTATAAAAGCAGACTTAAACTGCAAAGCATATTTCACCTCGTCACAGGTGAGGAAAAGCATTTTCATCTAATGGGTATGGGTCATTTATTAGCACCCAAGCACAAACAAACACAATAATGAAGTGTTAAATGGTGTGTTTTCCCTCAGGGTTGCTGTTCCAGAAGGAGTAAATGTCTTTTGCTGTAGTTTAGTGAGGCATGAAGAACCTGCTTGTATGTGCATGTGTGTGTTTTCGTGTGTGATTATGTGTCTATGCTCATTAATCCCCTTCCAGTCGCCCATGACATGTTCATTAGTCTGCTGCCCATTTGCATTGTCAACGCTAAGCCTCAGTCAGAACTATGTGTGTATGTTTTGTCTTATTGTCACCATGTGTGTTTATGTGCATGCACAAACTCTTAAGCCGACAGAATATGCCTTGAGTTGTTAGAAAGAGGCAGAGGCCAGATACACAGAGACAAGGCAGAGACAAGTAAGGGAATAAAGAGATGCTTGAAGGATGAGAAGGATCAGATGAAGTTGCCATTAAACTCATCCCACATTTGATGGTTTGCTAAGGAAGATGTACACACAAGCACAGCCTCAACCTTCCACTCTGAAACACAACAGAGTCACATTACAGCTCTTCCATCCATCTGGGTTGATTGCTGTTACATCTCATTTATTTTGATTCTTTTTTTTTGTCTGTTTTCAAGCCTGTGGCAAAGTAAACACTAAATGAAGTGGTTTTATATCAGTATGTTGGCCTTTCCTTTTTTCTCTTACTTTACTCTGTATCATCAATGCTTTTAAATACAAAGAAGTCATAAAAAAAATATGTAAATGCACCTCCTATACAGCAAGCTTGTGTAATGTCTCTGCTCTTGCCCAGTCCAGTTATTCCTTGTTGGGCTCATACATCATTGTTTTATTCGCTGTTGCCCGTCTGGGCTATTGTGATCATGTTTGGTCAATGCAGTGGTTCTTTAAACATCCCTAGACTCTGCAGGATGCTGCTGCAATGGTGTTATTCCCTACTGACCAAGTTTCTGCTGCAAAAAAGTCAATCTTACTGCTATTTGTTTGCTGCATTCAGAGCTATTAAAGCAGCTGTGGATGGGACTCCAGTCTCCCTACCTCTTAGGCTTTGTGCAAAGACAGAAAACAGGGAAAAACAACAAGCCTGGCCCTGTCCAGAGGCAACAAAAACAACCTACTGGCACGTCTTTTGCTCACATACCTTTATGTTATTTCTTTTTTGTTTAACCTGTGGTAAAGTTGACATATGAAACAACACTTAATGTTTTTTGCATGGTTATATTCATGCCTATATGTTGGCGTAAAGCAGCGATTGCGGGACGCCGTTTAGCTCCCATGTACAGCAGGCTCAGTCCTCCACGCAGCAGTCGCCAATTTGACTCCATCTCCAACCATTTGCTGCATGTCACTACCCCCTCTCTCTCTCCCTGCTTCATGTCCACTCTCTCAGCTGTCCTATCAAATAAAGGCAAAAAGCCCCAAATATATAAAAAAAAAGAAAAAAAAGCAGTGATTGCACGAGGTTATTTATTTGCACATGCTATGTACGTTCCAGTTTCTTACTTTATATAAGAGGATATGTAAAATACTAAAACAAGAGACTAGACTTCCCCCTTTATTTCTTGCAACGCTAGCCTCTTTCTCCTTTCGTTTGCTCTGCTCTTTTATGTATCCTCTTTCCTTGCCTCCTTCCATCCTAAACTCTACATTTGTTTTGTCCTTTTTTCACTGTACTTGTTTCCTTTCTTCATAGCTCTCTTCCTTCATCTCCTGTTTAAAACTGTTACCTCCTCCCATCATTTCTTTCTTCAGGTTTTTTTTCCTTATAAAATATTTCTCCCTGTCCAGATGTTTTTTTGGCTTTTATGCCCTTCTCTTGTTCAGACTAGACTTTTATTTCCCTGCTTTTGTTTGGCTTTTATTTTTCATCTCAGTTTAGTTCAGTTGATCTGAAGATAAAAAAAAAAGTTTGAGTGAAAAAAAGCTTTCTCTGCTCCTCTTTCATTTCCTTGTAAATCTACTGATGCATTGCTTTCTCACACAGGGTTCAGTTTTTGTGCCTTGAGTCACACACAAGACAGTGAAATATGTCATGAAGGTGGCCTGTCATGTGTCTTTGTCTCATTTTTTCAGGATATAGTTGCCTTAATGGCTCACAGTATCGATTCACTTTGCCTACGTCCTCCGACTTGTATGCACAGACACACACTAGCGGGGTTTTCACTGCCTGAGTTGCTTGTGAAGCATAGCAGCAGGTTGGGTAGAACTGCAAATTTCTTATTATGTAAGATGTGTTTACCAGATGCCAGTCTACAGTTTGAGTTGTCCTCTGCCTCACTTTTTCTCTTACCGTCTCGCTCGATCTTACTTGCCACAAGCAAATCCTCTGTCTCTCTATTTTCCTCTGTCCACCTCCATTTTTCTTACTTACATTCCAGTTTTTTTTACATTTTATGAAACATTGTGGCATCCACATGTCCTTTGTCACACATGTGTTCAGGTGTCAGAATGAATGAGTCTGAATTTGTGAGTCATGCACTGACAGTTTTTGTCACTCAAGAAGAAAGTGCTATGACTCACAACCATTCCCTGTAGATTTCTACAGGGATCAGACTGCACAGTATTTTGGCATTTCAAAATAATAACAGGTCAGAGAGTCATACATTTTTGCTTGAACTTGGCAGATTGAAAGGCAGACTACATGTTGGACCTCAACCATCAACAACATAATGGTTTTTTGATGTTACATGTTTACAGTGGTGTGTGTGTGTTAGTGCTCTGTGCTGTTCATTGTGGGTTAAGTTTATGGAGGACACAATAGATACCATCATTTTATTTCACATGAAGTGTTTAATTGCTTGGTATTGTCACTGTTCATCAGGGTGTCACAGATTGGAAGCCAAAATTCATTGACCATGAAGGACTTTCACAACAACTGAAGCATTTACTTTTAATGTGTAAAATTAAAATTCAGTTTAAGTAAAAAAATAAATAAACCCACAATTCAGACAGTGAGGGGATTTAGTGGTTTAGTTTCTATAGAAACCCTTAAAAAACAGTATTTCAGTTTGTATCTTTCGGTATCTTTCCCTTCTTTCTTCTTTCTTCTTCTTTTCCCTTACATCCAGCCGAAGCAGCGCACTTCTCTGTCTTCGTCCCTGGATGTCCAGAGGCCGGTCAACCACAGCTGTGAACCCAGTGAGGTGAGCTCATCCCTGGGCTACGCCAGCTTCAGCACCAGCCCGCCTGCCAGCCCTCCGCTCAGCCCTAATCAAGAGGACTCTGCAGGCTCCAACGACGACTGTCAGCTCACAGGTAAGACTCATGAAATATGTAGGAGGGCGGGAGAGTGATTATTGTTAAAGGCTGTCTCTCAGCTAGAAGTGCTGAAATACGCTCTAACCTGACCTCCAACCTCCCTGTGGAGGGGGATCAGCAGAAACACAAATATCATCTCAAGGGGAATCGCAACACGAAAACTCTTGCTATCGAGTCTCTCGGTTTTGTCTTCTGTGCAGACGCAAAGCAAACGATTGAATTATATCATTGTTAAAGAGAGATTCATTCTGGTATATGTTGTTTATAGGGTTGCAACTACAAAGTATTTTCCTTATTTTCTTAATCAATTAACTATTAGATCAGTAAAATTTCCAAGTGATTGTATTGGGTTAAAAAATTACTTAAAATTAGTGTTTAACCAATCATCAAAATAGTTGCAGATTATTTCTCTTTTGATTGACTTATGCATTAATTGCCTAATCATTTTAGATGCAGTCATTTGTTTAAAAATGGATCATTTAATAAAGAAAATCTTATACTCAAAATCCCACATTTATCATGTATTTTAATTAGCCTGTGACTTGCAGGTTGGGTCTCACCAGCCACATTACTTTATGGCATCAATAATACGAAAAGCACACATTTACTTCACACATTTAAAAGGACCAAAATCTATATACTGAATGTCTTTATGCTACCTTCGGCCATGTGCACTAATTTTTGAGTGTTAGTTGACTCTAATAATGCTGATAAGTCTTCTTTTCTTCTCAGTGTTGAAGCCTTTTCCTTCATTCTGCATTTGTTTCCTCAGTGCAGGTGTTGTTTAAGCTTTGACACCATATGAAACTTTAATCCTCTTGCCCTGAGTCCCAGGAAATTGAAATCATATTTCTGCTCCTGTCATACTTGAGACTGGAGCCAAGAGGCAAACACCTTGGAGGCTAACAGAAGATAACTGCTGCATGGGAGTGGAGAGCACACAATGAAAGCTGCAACATTTCTGTCACAGGGGAATTAGAGATATGATGCAGAATGTACTTATATTGAACAAAAATATACTTTATGACGTTAGTTTCTTTATGACATTTAGTTTGACATTAGTTTTCAGCCCTAAGCCCCACCTTTTCCAAACCAAGGAGGGTTCAAACTTAATTGAGAGCAGCTCTAATAGGTTTTTACCTTTAGATAAAGTCCTGTAGATTTGGCAAATGTAAGACTGCACAACATGATTTTTCAATGATAGACTACTAGTGTGTTTACTTGGCTAAAGAGTAATTCAGTGTTAAGCCTCATAACAGCAGAAAATGTCAAAGCAGAGGTCATGTAGAGGATGTTAGAAGTGAGACAGTGTCTGCTTGCAGTAACAGTAATACTGCTGTAGCTGGCAAGCTAACTTCTAGCACAATAGTAGGCAGGTAATAAACATAATTCCTAGTCAGTCACAATCACTCTACAGAGCTTGCTAACTGGCTATTAGCAAGCTGTTTCGCTTGGTCTCAGTGGGACAAAAAGTTCACACAATTTATTCATGATCCGTATTTGTCCCTTTGACTCCTGTCTGAAAACTGTCCAAACATTCCTCTTTTGTAGAACAGTTTATACTCAACGGAGGAGATTAAATAAAAGTGGATGGTGCCACAAAGCTATTAAGCTCTATGCTCCCTCAAAGGTCAGCCATCTCAAGACAATTTGCTAATTTTTTAGTGGCTGAAATTAGAGTGTCAAAATTTACTGATTTTGAACACAGTGCACAGGTTTACTCGACCTCTCTGAGTGAATCCCTGATCACAGTGATTCCATTGAAATAAATTGATATCAACCCAAAACGCGTTTTTAAAAACTGTTTCAACTTGGTCTCAACAAGGACATTGATTAGGGGGTATTTATTGATGTAAGATACAAAATGTAGTTGTTTTATGGCTGACTTTGAAAAAGGGACCTTTTCAAAGTTATTTTGAGGTGAAAACTATTCTTAACTTGTTAGCCTTAAGTCTGTTTGACTGGAAATTAGGATGCAAAGAAGCATTTCAGGGGGAAACTCTACCAGATAGCTTAAAAACTAAGCATCAGCAACAGATTCTCTCTTAGTCCTGTGGGGAGTCTCTTTTACTGTCAGACCAGATGAAACACTGTTAGTTACATCTAATGACACCCCCCTGCTGAGTTTAAAAGTTTCTCCTCCAAAAAGAGTATTCCATGGAGTGAACAAGGTGTTTTCTTATAAAAATCTCATAATGAAGGCATTGGGTCTCAAATTTGCACATTTTAGTACTTGAATGTATGTCCACATAATTAAAAAAGAACATAAATACTAAAAAATGCAGACATGTTCAGTATCATATGCATTTTTTTAATATAACTATGTATTGTCGAACCATTTGACCTTTTTTAGTCCTCGTAACCCCCATATAATAAAATTTAACCCCCCATATGCCGTCCAGTTTTAACCCTTTGTGTCTTTGCATGTTACTTGTTTCGTGTGTCACCATAGTGACGAGATTCCTGGTTGTCATGGCAAAACGGTGGCCTTGGCAATAGTGATGTGGTCATGAATGCTTCCCTCTCTCACCTGGGTTATGGTCCAACTGTCCCTCACTCACACCCGCTGATATCAGGCCCAGACACTAGAGGCAAAGCAGGGAAAGCCAACCAAGCAGGAGGCATTTTCTGTGTGTGTGTGTCTGTGCATGTGTGTGTGTTTGTCCCCATTTCATCCTGAAGCAGTTCAGAGGCCCAGCTACGCTTTGATCTGTGTAGTGCCTCGAACAAAAAACACTCATTATCAATCAACAGGTGCATGCACACACACAGATATGAACCCAAATGACACATCCTCATCTGCTATTCTCACTGAAGTATTTTCTTGGTCTTTATGTAACAACAGTGTGTTATTTCCTAGTTGAACCTACATAGGAGTCTTGGGCCTTACACCGATGTCTGACATATGTCTTTTGAGGTTAAGGACTGAGGAGTAATTGTTTATCACTGTGTGGGAAAGCTTCCATTTTCACTTTCACCACCCTAGCCTTATCTACTGTACATCAGTGTCGTAAAATTTTGAACTCTTAAGGATTTCAGAACTTGCAGTCAGTGCATCAGAAATAAAGCATGCACATCACCAAAGTCTTAAATGATGTTTATACTTTAATACTAGTGCTGTTTGCCAAATTTAATATGTCTGGTGTGATTGCTAGGGCTGATTATTGTCAGGATTTAATTAAAAACAAGTAAAGCAATATTAGCACAACCTGTAAGTACTGAGACCTATTGGTACACCAGGCTAATTTCATGGATATAGGAGAAACTTTTTTTGGGTAATGGCAGAAAATGAGTTTGAGAGCCACTTGTGTTAGCTGCTATGAACTTGAGGGGAGCGGACAGTAACAATGATGTGGTGGCTGCTTTATTAAATAAATTCATAGCAGTGACCATATATACTTATTGCCCTGTAATCTTGCCATTATTACCAAAAATACAAAATACTGGTCTTCATATGTTTTCAAAGAATCAGTGGTTCGTTTTAAATGCAAAAAGGTTAAAAAAAAAAGATGCTCTCTAAATTGGGACTTTGTTTGGCAAAGAGACTTTTAGTTTTCATCCAAAGGTTGAAAGCATGAATTTACTTTGCATTACTTGACACTAGAAACTTGCATACAAGTTTTTTGGTTTTTTTTTTTGATATGCTTCAAATCAATTTAAATAATCTATTATTTTTTTAGACATTCAGAAAGTCCCTGTAATATTAGCTGGAAGGAAAAATGACTGTTGACGCAAACGTACTGCAACTTGAGGCACTTTATTGTAGATTAAGTTTTAGAACGGCTAAAAAGTACTTTTATTTTAAAATACAAATCATTAAGCACTCTTTGTCTTATCAAGTACACATAGAAAAACGCATTACATAAACACTCTATACCATTATAGAGACAAATTCTAATGTATTTTTAGTACATGTGTATGTATTTGTTGCTCTTGCTCCTCCTTTATATGACTCTCTCTACCGCACTCTCCTTGCCTGGAGCTTCAACACTAGGAATAGATTGGCACCCATTTATATTTTTTTATTTAATTTCCCTCTAATTTTTTCTTCTTCCTTCTTCTTTTGCTTCTCCGCTCATCCCTCCTGCTCTCTCTACTTATTAGCTTTATAAGGCCTATTGTTGGGTTGCCATGGTAACAAGTGGCTTACAGTAAAAGAGAGAGAGGGAGTGCGGGAGTATATATGTATGTGGATACAGACGGTAGAGAGTCACAGAATTCAAAGGATGCCAGTGAAAAGAGAGTGGGTGAGGAAGAGAATGAGAGTCTAACATTTCAGTGGGGAGGAGAGGGGGGGCTGATGAACGAAAATCAGGAAAATGGAAAGAATGAAATGTTAGATTTCAGGGGGTTGGAGAGAGAAATGAGGACAAGAAAGTGAAGGGAACACTTTTTTTTCTTGCTGCACACCATAAAAGGCATTTCCTTCCTTTCTTCTCCATATTTGTCTCGCTCCTTCTTACTCCTCTTTTTTCTCCCTAAAAATCCTGAACTGCTCTTTGACACGAACCCCACATTTATACAATAAATCTTCAGCCCTGCAGCAAAATATACCAGTGTCAACCACCTGCGTGGGCAGTGGGATATAAAAAAGGCCTATTTATAACTTGATCCACTGCTGGTGCCGCTGTTGATGCTTACTGTTTACGTAATGATGGACACTACTTGAGTAGATATTTCCCCACAGTGCCCTCAGTGCAGAGTACCAAGTGCAGTGCAGTGTTATGCAAAAGCAGTGCAACTGTTGATGCAGTTGTCCTCCATGAATTATGCAGTGCCCTCTGCAAAGTCAGTAAGAAACAGGCACAGATCTGCTGTGCTAATTCATCTGGAAGCTATTAAATTTCAAAGAGCAATTTATAGCTTTTTATTCACACCATAATATAAATACAACCAATGAATTTACAGTACTTATAATACATTAATGCAGATTACATGTGATGCACTGGTGTTTGGGTTATTTTCAGTTTAATAATTTAAAGACACATACAGTTGTTATCAGACGAGCTCTAAGTCTCATGTGTGGAGTTTATTGGTTGTAATTAAATTAATAAAAAAATTACATAATTTTTTTATTAATAATGGATCAGTTGAGTACTATATGAGATCAGTCACTCAGTGTGGTTTGAAGAGTTTTATCCTTGTTCAACAGTAGCTCTTAAGCTTCTTTTAGCTCTTCATTTTGGTTAACATACTTGGGTGTTGTTGTGTTTCTATATGTTTTTTTTAACTCGGATAAAGATACTGCACAACACCAAGCTCTAGACACACAAAATGATGAACAAGGTTAAATATTTAGCAGCTAAAAAGACAGCTAATTCTCTCAGAAGTTGGTGGTGGAAAGCATTTAAAAGCAAAAAGAGCATGAATATAAGAAATTAACTTGTCAGATAGCCAAAAACACAACTCAAAATGAATGCTGATGTTCGTCCTCGTCATGCATCGTGCCTACTGTAAATAGGTTTGTTTGCAAATATGCCTAAGTTAGTGTTTGTTTACAGTTAGTTTAAGCCCCCCCAAGAGGACAAAAAATCTATCAATACTACATTTACAAACTGCCTCAGTTGCTGAGATTTTGTAGAGGCGGACTGCAAAAAAGGATGAGGTCAAAATAAAACAAAAAGCTGAGCCCCTTCAACATCCCATTTCTAAAACATCCTAAAAAAATAGTCTCAAGGAAGTTTCAGTAACTCATGTTGTGTTTGCTGCAACTTCTCTAGCACACAAACATGAAAAAACAAAAACGAGCCACAGAAGAATACTAATGTGAATACAATAGGTGAGTTACTCAAGAAATTGATCCACTATATTATGTAGTATAATACAGTAATTATACACTAGTTTGAGACTTAAGTTTTCTCTGACTTGCATTGTTTCATACTATGAATAGTCTTTTTTCTCTGTTTATAAAATGCTCTCTTTTGCCTTGTTTCCTGAGATATAAGCACATTTTTTAAACTAATGCTTCTAAATTGCCATAAGAAAAAATAAATTCTGTATTGTCCCCATAGTTAGAAAATTGGCTGCCTTAGAAAACAAAAGACTTCATATTCTCTTCATAATGCAAATGGCCACAGAGGGGCCAAGCAATCAATGAGCTCCAACAGCTAATGAGCCGTAAATGGCAAAGCGATCAACTGCTCTGTATGAGTGCAAGTGCGGCACTAGCTGTGTGTTTACTTGAAAGAGTTAAGTTCATTAAACCTCCATTGCTTAATTCAGTCCTTTCTTCTCTGATATAACACAATTCACTTGCACCTTGACATCAACTCACAACTACATTCTTCCACACAAATGCACAATGAGTCTGTCAGGTCCTTGTGCTTGATCATTTAATCATACACAAAGTCAGCAGCGCTTTTGTTTGCAGCATTAATTCAATACTGAGGTGCACACATAAAAACACAAACACACACACACGCACACACATAAACTTGTGATTTTTCTTAATTTTCTATCCAGTTGACACCTTTAGGTCTGTCACTGCTTTTTGTGCATGAAACATAAAAGGAAATCAAATAGCATGAAACCTATTGAAATAAACCTGCCATTAGTGGCTGCCGATTTTTAATCATGATCATGGCTCAAAAGAAACAAATATTCCTATACCATAGTTTTCATTTTCTGCCTGCATTTTGCATCGAAGCTGCAAAGCACTGATGCTATCTTCAAACCCTGCTTATTTAAAATGACAGGAATTTTTCCCTGCTGTACCCAGGTTGAATGTTCTGAATGTTTGCCCTCTGTTATGTGCCAGAAGGCAAATGTGATGAAATTATAGCTTTTCTATCTGCACTCCTTTACTGTGGGTGAGAGTAGATCAATCAAGAATGGAGCTGCTCAATCAAATTTGGTTTCTGGGAGAAGAAGGGAGGAAACATCAAGCCACTTTCTAGTGTATGTGGTTTTGTCCCTCTGTTTCTTACTAAGATTTCATAGTGGTTTAATTCTATTTGTGCACATTTACATGGAGTTTATGAGGAACAATTGCACACTCTAACACATTCTGAATATAAAGCCTTAATGCTTGAAGCTTTAGTGTTTGTTCATATTAACAGGTGTTTCAGTTTTTTAAATTAATATTATTTTAATGGATTTAAAAATTACTACAGAGCTGAACTAACACTTCCCTGCTACAGAGTGGGATCACAGTCTTGCACCTTTCGAAATTGCCGATCTTTTAAGTAAAATGTCCTCTTAAAATTGTGCAGCCTTCAGAGAAGCAGCTCTAATTAACACTACAGTTTCATTAATGCGTGTGATGGTTTTGATCACACTTTCCTCATGCTTGTATCATTTAGTTTTCAGTTGTTCTGTCATGATAGGTTAAGATGAAAAGGCTTTACTGCAAAAGGCTTTTGCAGTGTGTTTGATGGTGGTCTATTTGGTTTTTTAGCCATACTGCGTGGCTCTAGGGATGGCAAAAGACTGAAATATAAAAACCACTGTTGGATAGATTGCCATGAAATCTGTAGGCATTCATTGAGGATGAATCTCAATAACTTTATTGTCATCATCTGACTTTTCCTCAGGCAGAAACATCAGGTCAGAATTTTAATTTGTCAAATACTTTACTCTAGACCCCATAGCTGTAAAACTAATGATATTCCCATCTGCCTCAGCCTATTTTTCATTTAGTGAGTATGAGGTAATGCTGCATGCTAATGTGCTAATCAAAGATCGGAAACACAGTAAACGTTACACCCACTTAACATCACAGGTTTGCATTGTCATTGTGAATATGTTTGCACGCTGATGTTAGCATTAAGTTCAAAGCCCCTCTGTATCAAAAAAATAGCCTCACTGAGCTGCAAGCATGACTGTAGGTGACAGTGACTCATGTTTGAAAGTTATTCACACAAAAGAGGCTCACAAACTCACAGGCTCGGTTCAAAACAACAAAACAGAAAGGTACAGAATTTCATCAGATGCAGAGAAAAGCTCATGTGGCTGTTAATCACAGTCAGAAGCACTGAGAGTACAAGAATAAAGTACATGTTAACAGAGACTCTACTGCTTTTAGGTGCACTTTATACTTGTGAAGTTATTTTGTCATGCTACCTATACAGGGTTTATAATGGTTTGTGCAGCCCTCTTTATAGAGCTTTGTCTTATCATCTAGTATTTAACTTATGCATTTATTGTTCTGGCACTGCTTATATATTTGAGGTACAATCCCCATTATTCCTTTATAGTAACTAATTGATTGGTGTAAAAAGAAAACAAAAAACAAAATAATCCTCATCGTCATCACTTGACCTTCCACTGTTTTCAAATTTGTAAAACACTCAGATGTGCCTTAACAAAATACCAGGAGCATAGTTTCATTTACAGTCTATCTTTATATCTGTTCTTATGTTACTGCAAACACTAGAAATGAAGAATAAACAAAGCAGAATAATATAAACATGACCTCAAGTGTGTGATTTCGAAGAACAGATTTCTATTATTACAGTGTGGGCTGTGGAGGTCATACTATTGGATAGTGGTTTTTGTCTTATGCAGCTTTCATTGTAGCTGTGTTGATCATCTAAATAGGGTCATATTGCTCTTCACTTCACACATTTTCTGTTTTGAAATATAGATATTTATTGGCTGCACATAAAGTGACTTTAACTTTCAATGGAGTATCCTAATTTTAATGCATGTCTTTGAGAAAAATACTGAATTCTGCTTAGTTATTTTTCAGTATGATGTCTTGTAGGCTGTTACACCAGCTGTGTTTTGAAAGAGCGCAGGAATTCAGTGATGACTTGCATTAACATGACATGCGTGCATGTTAATTACATTTTAGAGTAACCTAAATTGTATGCATCTCTTAAACATATGTAGGTCTTAACTGTTACCTTTACTGTTGCTATGGCAGAAAATAACACACCAGTATTATGCTGTATTTTTGTTGTTGCTTAAATTAGCGAGGGGAAAATAAAACTTCGGGCTGCACAGACTCAAAGTTTGAATTGCCAGTGGCATCACTTGGTTATTTGTAACAGCAACTTGTAGTTGTTTAAGTGTTGAAAACAGCAGAATTTTTTTCTAAAGACTTCTGTAAATGTTTTTTCTTTTAATACTGAGCCATCCGGAAATTGGTGAAACCCTTTTTTCAAATTCTTATCTTTGTCCCTGTATTAATTATTAATTTTTCTCTGAATTTCCGTACTGATAATCATGTTGAGGATTTCAGTACCAAAGTTTTCCTCTTTTTGTAAAACTAAATGTAGACTGAGATGCTGCTGCTGCTACAAACATACAAACATGCATCACACACATTCAACAATGAACAGATAGTTCATCAGTGGGCGACCTTGTATCACATTTAACTTTCACTTTTCCTCCCTGGCTTACACATACACACAAATAGAATATCAGTGATGAGACTTCCATCACTCCGGACTTCAGGAGACCTGAAAAAATTGGTGACGCCAGAAGACGAGCCAGTTGCCCTGACAATATGCTCTGTGTACTCGAATCAAGAAAGAAAGTGTGAATTCAATATCTGCAGACTGACCCTGCGCCGGCTAAAGGCTGGGCTTAGATATGTACAGGCCATCAGACGTGAAGTGATGCTCTCAGCAGGGAGTCCTATCTCTTTTTCTGCCTCCCCATCAGAGGGAGTTAAGACTGCACTGGTTGCATCTGTGCAATGTGACGCTAGCTCTGGTGTCACCAACCCAAGGCTAAGTTTCGGAAACAACAGCCAGTCACTAATTAAAAAAAATGATAGAGATAAGGAAAACTATTTCTCAACTGGAGAAATTTTAACTTAGCACAAGTTAAAATAGGATAAGGTAGATTTAGTAATTTAATATATTTCTCAGTTATTATATCTTATTGAGTGTCCTTAAATTGAACAGTAAATAATAACTATTAATTTATTCTAAAAAAAATTTAACTACACAGTTCATAATAAGCTTTAATAAATTACAGCACAAATACCAACAGTTGGTAACCTGACCTTTTTTTGCACATCAATTTTCTCAGTCCCAAACAAAAAAAAAAAGTTTTTATACTTTCAGTTATCTGCTTTTACAAGTTACTTGTTACTTTCAAATATTTGGCACATGTATTGCACTTTTTTCAGAATAATGAGTGCTGTTTGGAAGCCCTTACGGTGCATGGTTAAAATAAATAAATTATTTTCTATTGGAAAACAATGATAACAATACCACACCATTCCCCTTTATTATCAACCCAAGAAGTGGCCCACCGGAATCCCGCACTACTGTCTTGAACTAGGTCTGTTAGCATAGCCTAGCACCAACCTACTGTTAGCTCAGCACCTGAGACTCAGGGAGCTGATAATGATTTATCAAGACCTGAAGCGCTTTGGAAATAGGGCTTGGTCTTAAATCTCAGCAATGACTGACAGCTCAGATATTACTCTGTAGTTTTTAATAACAGTCAGTGCGGCGCCACGAGAAACAGAGCAATGAACAAGACGTTATCAGATGTTTGGATCATCGCTCAACCCCTTCTGCAACCATACACACACACACACACACAGACACAAAAACAAAGACACACATCCAACAACCATAATAATGTATGTGATATTAATAGTGTTTGTGTGCATTCACAGTTCATTTTAGTCACTTACTGCAAAAATGAGGGTATATGATCAAGACAGGTTTAGTATTTGTAAAGCACCTTTCAACATCAAGGCACTTCAAAATTCACAAGACAGAAAGGCATAAAGAGAAGAAATAAAAGAAATAGAAGGCAATATGAAGACACACAAGTTAAAAACAGCAAAACTAAACTCAACAAACAAGATCAAGCTAAAATAGAATGAGATAAATAAAACAGTACAATAAAATAATAGCAAGTGAAAGCACAATGCATTGAAAAATCTGAATAACTAAAAAAAATGTACCTTGTAAATAAAGTACGGTGCTAAAGCAGAGCATGAACAATGATTCAGTAATAAGGATGAAAACCTTGCATTTATCAGTTCAAGTGATAAATTTAAAGTCTCTCTGTAGATTTAGTAATGCATCTGGAGATTTGTTTTTCCACCACCTGCATTCAACTTTCAATACTAAAATTTTTACCAGTGTGTGATTTCTGTGTGATGCTCTTACATCCTTTACCTTAGGAGGAGCAACAGCATCAATAACATTTGTAATTTTAGTACTGAAATTATCAACAAGATCACTGACTAAGACCCAAGAGGAGCAGGTGCAGAAGAGATAGCCAGAATGAATAATTCACCCGTGTTTCTAGTCAAATCCTGTTCTCTTTTTGATTGAACACTTCTGATCTAAAGAATTGATATCTTTTTTTAATCTATCTGCAGAATAGGTTGAGTGAATCTTGTTCATTCTACTATTTAATGAAAACAGGAATAGAAACATAAAGTACAGAATCAAAGCCTGCTTCTGGGTATCAGTAGGGGGCCCCAGCAGGAGGCGATAGGTCCATGCCCAATTGGAGCAGGAGAAGAGGCATGTTGCGGATTGTAGAAGCTGTGCAGGAACATTGTCCAATTTCTTTATCTCTCTTCTTAGTTTGTTAGAGAGGTCTCCAAGAAGGGAGTTGAGGAGAAACTGATAAGGCACACTTTCAGTGACCTTGCCAGCATTAAAAGTCTTGTCAACCTCAGCAGGAAAGAACTGTTCTCCTTTTTCTGGTCTTTGTTATGGCTTTACAGAATGTGCTTGATTGGGTTCGGGGCAGACGACGAGGCGGTGACAGAGGGGTGAATTTAATGTCTGTGTTAACAAGCACCTCCATTACACTAATGAATCCCATAGGGTGCATGGCAGCAGAGAGGGGAGAGAAGGAAAGAGGAATTAGGAGACTGATCCATGTGCTGGTTGTCAACAAGCTGACACTGAGTCTGTGATGTTTTGTCTTCATGGCTCTGAGGCTGCTGTGTGTCAGGGTTAATCATCTCAGGACTGGATGATGGGTGTCACAGACTGAACCAAAAATGATCCTTTTACCCAGTCGAGAACTTTGATTACAGTTCTTCTTGGGATAAAGATGCAAAGAGTTATTTTCACATCTTTTTTGGAGATTTCTTTTCTTTAACTCTTATTGAATTGTGTTTTTAGCAAAAATATTTTTTCAGTGAAATATTAAATCACTTCCTTACCTCAAGTCAGTGAGAAAATTGAAAATAATTAGTTTTATCAAATTTTGATACAATTCCTTTTTTTTTCAGACATCACATTTGTAGTGCACCACCGTGCTACTCTGTGAATAGAAAGGCTTTAGTATGAGAGATCAAGCCATACTTCCATCTCGCCAGTTTCTTTTTCCTGCCGTTTAGACTTATAAGTTTCAGTTCTGTATGTCTCCTCTTTAATTCCTCTCTTTCCTGCCCCCCTCTGTCATTCAATCCTTCATCCTGTCACTTCTTTATTTCTCCTGCCACTTTGCTGAGCTCTCATTTGCTCTTCTGTCTCTCTCTTTCTGCCTGTCATTCACTGTTATGTGCTCCCGCACGCCCACCACCTCACTTTCCTCAGCCTTGCTGCCATTCGTCAGGCCGCCTTCTTATCAGTTTTGCTGTATTGCTGCAGTTTGCCTCTTTATAACTCCCTTATCCTTTCATTTAAACTCCTTTTTCCCTTTCAGCCAAATAGTTTTCTTCCCAATCTCTGTTTCTTCTGTTTCTCTCTGTTGTCTGCCCCCCATCCCTCTGCCTTGTATTCTCTCTCTATTTTACCCTTTGAAACTCTTCCCTATAATTGATTTTCCTTCATATTCCTTGTTTTCCCTTATTCTCTCCTCTCCTGCTATCTGTTTGTCCATCCTGAGAGCTGAGCAGGAAACCAGTAGAGTTGACCACAGATGCAGCAAAAACCAACAATCTTGAATCTCTTGAAAATCATTTGCTTTTTATTTGCAAAGTTGAATAAGCAGCGGTATCCCAAAGTCCTGTTTGGGTTGATATTTGTGTCATGACCTTTCCATGAAGTATCAAAGCTGGATTAGCACAAGTGTAACTAATATTAAGAATAATGACCACATTCCATTCAAGTGGGCAAGTTTCAGACCTTTAATTTTGTGCATGCAGGCTTGCTGTCATGACTTACTGGGGTTCCTGAATGGAGCAGAGTCATTGTTAATGTTATTAGTCACACTTGAGTGTTCGCGCTATAACAAGTTAAAATATCTGCTGTGAAATGTGCTTGGATATTTGGTTCACCAGCTGCAAAAACAGTTGTATATAAAGTAACACTTCAAGGTACACAAATTCACCATTAAGTAGTTGCGTTTTTAGCACATATATGAGTAGCCTGTTGGTTATTTATTTGTCATTATAAGGCACTTACTAAAGCCTTATTCTGCATTAACATTTTCTACAACTATTTTACTATTCACAGTTCCTCAACTTTGCATACTGTAAATTTAGATGGTCAGTATCACTTGAAAATACCCTTTTTGACTTATTTATTTTCAGATTAATGTGCAAAATATCAGTTTATAGTAATTTCTTTTGTAGTGGCTCACAGTAAAGTAGAATAGATGGTGTTTAGGTACATTAAATAAAAGCTCAATTTTAGATCTATTCCTCTCCCACCCACTCTGTCCTTCTCTGCCTGTTTTCCTCTGATAGTGGGTGGTGGGAGAATGTGCACAGCCGAAGGTTTTGCCTCTCACAGTTCATCAACTTGAGGAAGTGATGACTTCACACATCAGTGCATCAGTCACTCAGTCAATTATATGTTATGTTAAATCATGTGTGAGTAATATTGACACACGTCTACATTAGTTGCACAAACAAACACATACATTACTCGAGCTGTTTGTCTTGAACACAACCCATTCCAGTGGATTCCAATGAATCTCTTTGTTAACTACTGCATGCTGCAGCTTGTTGTGTATGTCTGTATGTGTGTGTGTGTGTGTTTGCATACTAGTTATGCAATAAAAATGCAGGTATGCAGACTGATGCAGCTGTTGTTTCACCATCTGATTCTTAGACACTTGCACTGCACTATGACACTGATTTTTTGCGGAAGCAGGGCAGTAAGTTACTTGATCTGCATGTACTGTTTACAGTACGTATAGTATGATTGCTTTTTAGTTTGAGCCGATATTACCTTGGATGCCCAGGTAAGGAACACATAAACACACACATACTCACAGAGGACAGTAAGTGAGGTGTAGCTGCAGGGTGATCTGACTCAGAAATGTATCAGTGATGAAGGTTAAACAGTACTCAGAGGAAGACTGTTGATTGTTTGTAGAAGAGGAAGAAGAAGCGAAACAAGACTTTCCTGCTTGTGTTAAGCCAAATTATGTCTCTGCAGCATTATCCATCCTATAATTTGGCAAGCAAAAGTAGCCAGTACAGTCAGTTAATATTTACTTCTCTTTCTTGAGCCTCCTTTTCAGAAAACTTTTCAATAAGCCTTGCATGGAACCTTCACCCTGCCCTGTCCTCAGACCTTTACTTTGCACTCACAGTTTTATCAGCTCAACCTCTCTAATGCTTCTTTTTCTGTCTTAATAAATACACACACACACACACACCTGCTGACTTGATTGCTATGTTTATCACAAGTACACTTTTCCCTTGCTCTACCGAAGGCCGAAGACACTTAACCGCCCAAAAACTGGGAGAGATTCTGGCACTGGGGCTCTCTGTTGCCATAGCAACAAACAGGCTCACCTGTTGCCAACGGTTTTCATCTTTAAAAAGCGGAAAAGCACGGAGAGAATGATGAAGGATTGCAAAAGAAATGCATGGCAGGGATAAGAGGCACACAAATGAAAGGAGTAAAGAGTAAATGAAAAATACAATGTTGTAATTTTTTGGTACCTTCATAGTGCGGTTATGTACCTTGTAGAAACTGTCTGTATTAATCTAACCCACCAATGTTACATTGCTTTGATTACCCCAAAAAAGCTCCTTGTGTGATCTATGTGTGTATTTTTTAAAAGTCCAAGATTATTTAGAATGATTGGATTTTATTTAATCAGCTATAATGTCCTAATTCGCAGAGTCAGTGCTTTTGATTGTGGCCTAGGAGACGCCATTAGAAAAGAGAGGCTAAGCGTTGAGGACAAGTGTCGACTGACTATGTATTCATGCTGATTTTTTAGCCACTTAGTCCCGTTTATCCTGCAAAATGTTGAGGATTAGTCATAACTAAAGAGCTTTCAGCCTGTGGAGGAAATAATGACAGTTTCATTCCATGTAACGCTTAAAGATGAGTCATGTTTTCAACCCTTATTACCTGAGGACTGTTAATGGGTGTTTCTTCCTTAAAACACATCAGACTGTTAAGGTGCTGCAACATTCACTTTTCAAATGATATGAAATGGCTTTCCATTTGAGGACTGATGTTAATTCTTCCACTTCTCTGCCTCCTCCCTAGAAAAAAGCTAGAACATCTCTTGTTTTTATCACTATAAATGATCCCAGCTAGTCACCCTTTTATGAGTGACTTTGGCAGACTTACATTATTTTATGTAAATCCCCGCTCACGTTATGTAATTGTTTCACAGTGAAATGTAGCGGAGAATAGTCACTAGGTGCTAGCTGAAAGTGGCTGGCAGATCCTTGGTATGGAGTGTATTATCCACAAAATTTCCTTTTAAAATCCATGTTCTTTAGTCTTTGATCCCTACTTGTTTGTGATTAATTCTGTCTGTCTGTCTCTCCTGCTTAGTTTACATCTTAAACAATGGTTCTAACTCTATGAATTTGGCATTAAATTTTAGTCATACTGTGTTGCAGACTTTATTTGTGAAACTATAAATAAATAAGAGCAGGGCTGTTCCCCAAGGAGCTGAGCCACAGCCTGAATCTCCCTGGAACATAATGTTTCTCCTCAGCTACAGTCTTGTATTGAGTTGAAGATTTATCATGATGAGTTTGAGTATGTCACTGTTCCGGCAAAGTGTAATAAATAATCATGGACAAGAGAATAAGAATAAATAATGCACCTCTTATTTTGCATCTTCATGAAGACTACATCTACTTAACATGCAAGACAATTGTTGTGCCCTCAGGTGTAACTTGTTTGCAGATGTGAACATAAGCATTCACAAAATGACAGGCGACTAGTCAAGCAGACACACAGAGAAACAAACACTCGTGTATCTGCACTACACAAACACTAACATACGGAGAATCAAAAGAAGCTTTCAGCGGCTTTTCTTTCACCCCACTGCTCACAGTCAGCGAGTGGGCCATGAAAGCACTCCCTCAAAAAAGTCCCAGGCAGTGGTGTAAGACGTCTGCACTGATAAGTTCATGCATACATGCACAGGTTCAGACGCACAAATACACACTTTTTGCACCCAGACGGCGAAGGAGCAGAGGTGTAAAATCCAAGTCAGGAGTTCTTTTATTTTTCCCTTCAGTAACAAAAAGCCTTTCAACGGGGAAGCAGAAGATGTATTACCTTGTTCTTATCTTACTATTTGCAGTTTTGGTTCTTTTGCAATATTGTATTTTTTTCAGCCCAGTTTCTTTTCTTTCTCCCTTTTTTATTAGATACTAATCATCTTGCTCTACAGCTTTAAATATTTTTGTGTGCTTTGTTTGTTCATTGTGTGTAAAATTCTGATTAATTTCCTGTTTTCCTTAGTAAACTTCTTATTGTGTATCACTGATGTGATGGAACCATTTTCAGAAAATTTGTATGAGATAATCCGTCAATGTTTTTGTGTGTGTGTGTGTCTTCTTTGCAGACGACGGGTCATACCAGCGAGACCCGCCTCCTCATCCTCCTCTCTGCTCATCCTCCTCATCCAACGCTCTGTTGGAGGAGCGCAGGAAGAGCCACATCCCAGAGGAGTTTGCAGGCCTCCTTCATGGATCTTCTCCAGCCTGTGAAACCCCTGATACGCCTTATCATCTTTATAATGCCAAACCCCGAAAATATGCCTCTACAGACGTGCAGAGCAGTCTGCTGCAGACCCCAGAGTTCAGCATTGTGATTGGAGGAGGACCCACTCAGGTCTTTTCAAGAACAGGCGAGTCATCGCCTCAGTCAGCGGCTAACGACCCCCAGAAGCCACAGGTGGTGTACCGGACTATCTTCCACACTAGGGTCAACCAGGACCAGGCCCCAACCAGGAACTGCGAGCAAGTGGATCCATCTCGTGGCTGGTCTACACTGGGACGTCCACCCTCCTCCTATGCTGATCAAAACGGGGAAGTTCCAGAGTTAAGAGGGATCCAGACAGGAGGTTTGCCTAAGGTTAGTTCATCAGGTGCTGGCTACGAAGAGCGCGCTTGCACCCTGGGGAGGATGAGGTCCATGCCTCGCAGTGTGATGGATTTGCAGCTTTCCAAGTCTTTGTCCAAGTCTGATTCCAACTTGGTGGCTGTATCTCCCATACAGGTAAGGCGTTACTGACATGTCTCCACTTATATTTTTCAACTTTATTTGTTATTATCTTATATAAATGATTTTAAGTAAAATAAATTAACTGCATTAAGATGATAAATACAATAGAGCTCAGCATTTATGGTGCATAATGACAGCTACTTAAAACCTTCACACTTTTTTTTTAGTTATGCTATTTTACCCTTCTGAGAGCATAAAAGTGTCTTGTATTAAGAGTTATACATTTTTTTAATAAAAGCTTAGGTCAGCACTGGGATCTTGCTTAGCATTTTAAAAAACTGCATTTATTGTAAATATTCAGTTAAATAAATTACACAGCAGAGGGAGGTAGTTTGCATTTTGCTGTGTCACGCAGAGTGACTTCAGAAATCAGTCCAATTGATTAGATAACTCACCAAACTGGGCCACAGTGCTCCCTGCTGTGCAGCACATTTTATGAGACTTCTTTAATTCACAGTAAATAATTCATAAGCTAAATACATAGTCTATTTGATGAAAAATGCGTCATTATAGATGAAACACTGATGAGCACTGAAAGCATTCTCTGACAGCTTTTACTGCTTAGTTGTCCATATTTTTAATGTCAAAATATTTTGCAACAGTTAATGGAGAATCACTTAGAATCACATTATTGGTTATTGTCTTCTTCAGGAGGAGCATAGCTGGGGGTCTGGATCTCGTGGCCAGGGGCCCGGAAGCCCCAGCCCAGGAGAGGGTGCAAGCTTAGAGGGGAGACTGGAGAGAACACCTTCTTTTACTGCTGAATGGGAGGAGGTGAGAAGAGAATAGTCCAGACATGTGCAGCCTATTGCCAAATTTCAAGCTCACCTAAAACATTAAAGGAGGGTTAATCAGGGTTAGTCCCGGTACTGTGACAATGGACGTATTTCCTTTGTAAAATTTCTGAAAACATAATTTTATTTTTCAAGTGGGCCATTTCTGCTGGAAACAGTTGAAACCCCTCCACCCACTGCAGTGAGATGCTTCAGTTTTATCCTCCCTTTGAAATTTACCCTACTACAACATTGCAGATGGAGCCCCAGTGCTAATTTAACATGCCCCCACATTGATTTTCTTCTGGAGCCAGCAGTGAAGCTGCAGGGAAGACCAGATATAAGCCAGAAAGCAGTTTCCGTCATAGACAATAGAGAGCGAAGGTCGAGGGTGCTGTGTGTTTTGGTCTTAGTGTATTTGTGCCCAGGGCTTATTTGGTATTAAGGGATCTTTGACACAGATGTGATCCGTTGACTTTACATCAGTGTTGGATCCCTGTGGGTCATAGGCACATTATCTTCTACTAACTGGTTATCATTCACACCACAGATAACACTCTGTTGTAAATTACTTATGTGTGTTGAAAATGAGGAAGCTCATGATGACTTAATTGGTCTCTCTATTTTTAAAATAACGCTAATCCATGTGGATGAAAGCCCATTTGTGCATGCATTTCCACATTTGCATATGCATGTTCATTAGTTCCTCTACACAGTTTATAACTTGCTGATGGTGATGAATTACCATATGGAATTTCCCATAATTCTCAGCAATTAAGGTGACCTTTCCTGTTTAATTGCATGCTATGGGAGGATGAGATAAGACGGCTTCAGGGAAATAGTGGAGTGATACATGGGGATTTAAGAGAAAAAATATCACAAAATTGCTCTATTTGCAGCACATGTTTGAGAAGGAGTTGTATTGTAACAAGGGGTTAGTCACAAGGGATGTCCCACAGCAGTCAATGATCCGGAGATATCCATACTCATTAGTGCTACAGGCATAATTAAGGTAGTTTCTGTATGTTACAAATCGGTGCTTTAGAATGGCTTTACTTTGAAAATTGCTTTTCATTAGTAGTTATTTTAATAGTATTTAAGAGCCTGTAGAGAAATGTTGTTACTTTCAGGATTTTTTTTTTTTTTTTGTTAATCAAAGATATGTTTAATCATAGAAAACTTGCAGCATTGGTGGGTCCCTTGACATATGCAGTGACATATGCAGAAATTGCTGCAGGTTTTTCTGGCTACTATGATAAGTTCTCCTACATGCTTTGCCAGCTTGAAAATTCTGTTTGCATTTGTCAGAATTGACCCTTAAACGCTGCTCTTGGACCAGTCTCAGCAAGACTGGTTTTCTATGACATGTGATGAGCCAGCACTGCTGACATGTGGATAGATGTACGTAGTCAGTTGGTTAGAAACCACAGTCCAGGGTCAGAGATGACCAGTTGACAGCCAGCAGGTCAACACTAATGAGTCACTACAGCTCCTCTCCATCCAGTCCTCCTCAGTCTTCATCTGTGCTCTAACACATCTTTTTCCCCTCTGCTTCTCCAAGCTTTTTCATTTCACGGGGGAATGACTGACATTCAGCGCACTGGCTGGCGTAATGATCATGTTATGTGACACTTGAATCCAGAAATAGGGGTTAGCCTTATTACTGGGAAATGACTTTCCCTTGCACATGCTGTATATCTCTGTAACTTTGGTTCTCTCTCCCTCTGTCTCTCTCTCTCCCCCATTTGTTCAGATCGACAAGATTATGAGCTCCATCGGGGCAGGAATAGGCAGTGGATTGGACATCAAAGAGGACACCTCAGGTAAAATACACACAAGTCTGTGTGTGTCTGAGTTTGTATGTGGACCTGACTTCAAGGATAATTCCAGTTTACAAAGTGTGTTGTTATTATTGACATTGATGTACTCGACAAATTAATTTCTGAGATCTAAGTACACTGTGATACTGTGACAACAAAGTCTGACAGGGCAAGAAACAGATGAATAAAGCAAACAATTTAAACAGATTATCTGAAGTGGCAGAGCAGGAATGCTTGGCAAGTTTTTAAATATGCCAATAAAATTAATAATGGACAATTTGATTATGTAATAAAAAGATCCTTTGCTTTTTGCTTAGCTTGTTACTAACTGATTCTATGCACAACTGTCAATCAGAAATTTGCTTCATTTCAGTGGATCACAAGCCAAAGAGCCTTGGAGCCACTCTCCTTGGGAGCTACAGATAGTTGACACTGATGGCTGTGGCATGTAGAAGAAGTGGAAGTGGCCAAAATGACATTAACATCCTTAATACTTATTGATTGACAAAAGTCCCACTAACAAATCTCTTGGGTTCAATTGATAAATAAAAGGTTGGGCCCCGGAGAAATACTGAATTATAATTGCCTTCCTACTGAACTTGCTCTAAAAGCGTTATAAATACAACCAATAGCATTGTCCCAAAACTACTTAGACCTGAACTGTAATAAATCAGAATAATCCTGTTGATTTGTATGAGCGTGTGTGCATGAATTTGCTTTTTGACTCTTTTGTGCGCATCAAATCCCTGTTTTTGCCAGTGTTGTCACCTGCTTACCTTGAATCCTCCACCACTCATCTCTATTTACTGCGTTCATCCCCCTCTCCCTGTGTTAACTCCACCATCCTCCACCTCCTTATCCCCTCCCCTCTTCCTCTCTCCCTCTCTCTTTTCATCTATGAATGCAAAGCCACTGCTAACCATGGTTACCACAGGGAGAAATCCTGTTTGTGCCAAATCAGCCCACTACCACCCCCAATGTACACATTTCTAAGACACGGTACAGCAAACACATAGACAATCATATAAATGCTCCTGCATGCATACACTCAGTGGGGTGTGTGTGTGTGAGTGGGAGGGAGCTTGGCTTCTTGCAGACAAAGAAGCTGAAGCTGTTGTGATGGCTATTATCAGTCGAGCGAGTCAGATATATGTAGGGAGAGCAGGGTGACGATTGACACCCCGAGTGAAGATAGAAATGGGAGGTAGACAGAGGAAAGTGAGCCAGAGAGCGAGGTAGAGGAGAGAGAGTGAGGGAATGAGGAAGGAAAGCAGCACTCGGAGAAAGGAGAGAGAGAGGGAGAGAGAGAGAGGAGGCTGCAGAAGCATACAGATGAGAGTGGGAGTACTTGATAAAGAGAAATCTACAGCGCAGGCAGCTCTCGCTCTCTGTCTCTGTCTCTCTCTCTCTCTTACACACACACACACACACACACACTCACACACACATACACACACTTACATACACTCACACATACACATTCAAGGGAGCAGCCAAGCGAGCGCAACAGCTGAAAAAGAAAGCGGCTGCTGTGCTGTGTGCGACACACACATCAGTCGTTTCTGCTTGCGGATCTATACCTTCATTCTTATCCAACACCCATCTCTAGCAGGATTTAATCCCAGGACGGAAGCATTTTCTGGATACAACTTTAGCCTTCACCCTTTCTCATCCTCTCTTTGGCTGGATTCACAGAAAGCAGCATCTGGACGCCTTCACCTACCCTTTACCCACTTGCACCTTTGCATGCTGACCCCCTCCATCCTCACCATGCCTCTAGCCTAGCCTCCCCTTTCTCCTTTTCCTCCTCCTTCTTTCTTTACCCACCCCCCTACCTGCCTTCCCTTTTTTCTCCTCCTCCCCCTGCTGCCTTGCCAAAAGACTCCTCAAAAGCATGGCGGGCTCCTTCGACAGTCACTTTGCCCGCCATAACATGATGTGGCAGTGCCAGCTATCTCAGCCGGACTGCCGCTGCTACCGCGTGGATGGCTACTCCCTACTGAAGCGTTTGCCCCTCCACCCCCTCATAGGTCCCCGATGCCCGCTGCAGTCCGTGGGCCAGTGGCTTGACTCCATTGGCCTGGTCCAGTATGAGAACCACCTGCTGGCCAATGGATTTGACAACGTCCAGTTCATGGTGAGTGTTCACACAAGTGTTTTGGGGGGGAAAAAGGAGGTGGGAGAGATCTGATGTCCATGCATTTCTTCTCCCCATGTTTCTTTTCTGCCTTGAGATTGGCTGTGTTTGCTGTTTTTGTCATGCTTTAAATGTAATTTCTCTGCCCCATGTCCCTGTGAGCTCTCCTGGGCTCTTTCAGGTGTACCTCATTGTCTCTCAACACTTTTTTTTTACTGAATAAGCAGGACTAGTCTTGTTCTTCTTTTTTTTTTATTTCTGAAGATTTCCTCCTCTTTGTATCATTCTCTCTTTTCTTCCTCTCCCATCATTGCTGCCTCTCCCCACTGATGCCATGTGAGGTCCTCCTACGCGCAGAAATCCTACGCCACATCTCCAGCATTTAGCTGTAGATAAACATGTTCACACTACACTAAAAATGCATGGTAGAGACATGTTTTTTGCATGCACTTGTACATGAACGCACATAGAAATACAACCACCTGTAGCCTGTGAATCAGGATGCAATCCAATGCCTTGTTTTATCAGATGGCCTCCTCTTCTCAGTGACGTAGGAAGAGAAACTCGTTGGGTCAATTCACATTCAGAAACTCTTTTTTGGTTTTTAGTGTGGGTGTGAGCACATGCGTAGGTTAGTATGACTGGTATCCACAGGAAAACAGTTGGTAAACGAACACTGAAGTATGATATGAGGAGAAATAGGGAGAGCAAAAAGAAGTGATGATGCCAAATTGAGAAAAACTGCAGCACAAGCAGAAAGACTGGAGACAAAGCAGAGGGATGCTGACTGAATGAATTTATCTTTAGTTGCAGATTGTCACTTTGGAAGAAAAAATATCTCGAACATGGCAACTTTTCAGGATCAATGATAAAATGTTAAAAGGGTTTATCCAGAGGGCTTTAAATGCTAAGTACTAATCCTATTAAAATATTTTATCAACCAGTAGGGGAGAATGTGTTTTCTGTTGTGATTGGGCTGCTGGCTGCTTAATTTTGTACAGTTACATTTCACTTCCAGCCGAGAGGGTGGTTTAATATTTTCTGTCATGAGATCAAATAATAATGTATATAGGCACTTTTATGTATATATTTATGTATGCGTATGTAAATATATGTGTGTGTTCTGGTCCTCTACTTGGTGTGACCTGCATCTGTTCGATTGGTTACCCTGGTAACAGGAAGAATTCAGAGAATTTCTGTTTGTTTTTTCATGTGTTTCTCCCACACGTGGTCAGTGTGTTTCTGTATGTTTTCTCCCACTCCGTACAAGCATCCTTAAGGAGTTAATTTAGATGAATTAGTTTTGATTTCTCAGAAAAAAAACATGTTGCCAGAGCTTATATAAACAAGTAAATAATATATAAAGTGACTACATTAAAATGTTATTGAGTCCTTGCAGACCAGCTGTTTTTTGTAGAGATTCTGTGTAGTTTGCATTCAAGGCTGTGATGAACAGTTCATAGATAGTGTAGGGTAAAATTATAAATCTTTAGTCTGCACTGGGAAAGGTTTTTAAAATAAAAATATACATGGAGCAGGAATATTAGGTTATAAGACTGCAATATCTGCCTTATTAACCTGAACTTTTTGTCTTTCCTTTTTTTTTGCCAAAATTCAATGTGTGTGTTAGCTGATTCTCTTATCAACACCCAGAAACTTCAATCAAATTTTAAACACGCCATACTTGATTATTTTTTTACCACTTGGGGGCAGCACATCAAGCTGTAAGAACCACACTGACATATTATTTTTATTACTACGCAAAGTTATAATGGAAAGCAAATGGTTGCTCTTTTACACACCTAGCAGATTTGGAGAAATATTAGCATTTTTTCGGTGCTGGGTTTCTGGCCACCTGAGGAAGTCTAATATTCACAAATAAAGTCTAAAGTCTAATACCCTACCAATGCCTGAGGAAAATATCTGGCTCTTAAGGTGCTTAAAGCTCCACTAAGTTTCCCCTCTGATCACTAACTTAATCTATTTGCTGTTTGCTGTTTGGTGCAGGACAGGTAGCGTAGAAAGGCTTAATTAGAACTTTCTACTGAAAACAGCTGCCAAGTGCCGGTGGAAACCAGACTGATGAGAGTGGTTAAACTCAAAGAACAGTAAAGATGCAGACCATCGAACCAAAACAGTCAGCTAAAATAATGTCTTGTTCTCTAATAAATGTCCCCAGGTGCACTCTCCATTCATTTACACTCCCACACATGCATTATATCAGTGTACTAATGTATTTTACTCTCATTTGCACCTAGTTTATAGGCGCTAATAGTTTTTGGCAGTACTTCTAAGAGACTTCTCTACTCTTCTGGCCTTGCCCCTCTTGTCTGGAAGTGTTTCTCAATAGCTCAGTCATCTCCTCTGAAATGCCTTTTGGATACAATTAATATTAAAAAGAGCTAAGATGAAACAGCTAAGATGACTTCAAAGTCCCTTTTGTGACTGGGACTCTCTCTCCGGATCTTTTTCTGTTTAATGTTTTTCTTGCGTTCCACTTGCTGAGTAGAGTTTTTAACCTCTTTTTGTCGCTCCTGACTAAACAGAAAGACAGTTAATGTTTTCCGACCTCTTTGGGAAACTTGGCAGATACCACAAATTGATATTAATGCAGTTGAGGTGCAGGCTACAGGGATTACACTGGTATTTGCAGCGCTCCCTTTTTGTTGTTGGCTGTAGATTCTTCAAGGAGAGGTTTGGGTCAAACTCATTTCAGCACCACTCAGTATGGGAAATCAAGTTAAGTGGCAGATTCAAACTGAAACAAGTCTGTGCATTTGAAAATAAAAGCTTTTCTTTTTGCTTTAAAGGGCCAGGTCAAGTTAATCTGTATATTTGATTGGTTGGAAAATGAATTTGACCTGGGGTCTGATCTGTTTCAGTGCAAAGACACCATGTAGTGCAGGAATGTATGTGGACATGCACACATACACATGAACATGAACTATTCCAATATACTACTACCATTTACCACTAATAGGGGTCATTTGAGTGGGCGTGCCTAGTCACCTTCACCAGCCAGTGGAGGACACGTGCTGCTGGACTGATGGACAAATAGCAAATGGGCAGAGTGGTTGTTATGGAGACAGCGTTTAATATGAAGGACACCGGATGAAGACTTATTATGCCCATTTTAAATGAGTCTTCATGTGTATGTGTGAGAGAGGAGAAGAGGGAGGGCAGCAGACAGAGAGTAGAGCTGAACAAAGAAAGTAGATTCATATGGAGAGATCTTATCGTGTGTGTTTGGGGTGTATACTTGAAGCCAACCTGAAATGACACTGACTAATCCTAGAGGCTACATGAAATGAGTCACGCACTTTGAGCCTTAGCCTAGCTTAGGTCTCTTATTAATATATGTAGAATACAAAAAGCCACACACCTCATATTGCACTTTGCTTCTCCTCGCATGCTGGATGGGATAACAGGGAAAAGTGGCTGGAAATGTCAGTTGGCAGCTAATTAGCCAGTCAGCTGTAGCACAGGCTTGAAGGGAAATTTCTCAGATTCTTTTCTTCTCAGATTCGTTTCTTCCAATCAGTAAAGAACAAATATTTTTAATTAAGTGATTTTTTTCCCCACTTGAAACAAGATATAAACCACCATAATGACATATTGTCTCCTTAAAAAGTTCAATTGCTTGACTTGTTTTTGCCTATTTACATATCCAGCAGACACATGAAAACACAAGTTGTGTTTTCAGATTCACAACAAATACGAGTCCTATATTCACTCTACTCTTCTGGTTTGGTTTTTCACCAATAACTGAGGGAAATTTCTGGTTTTTTAGCTGATTTACTGTATGCTCCACTATGTTCACAATTTATTCTGTAACTTTTTCAGTTTATGTTTTGTTATGGGTAGATAATGTCCGTTGGTTTATCAGAGCTGTTTGCTGAACGCAGCTGTGTGTTGCTGGTGGAAACTTAGCTCGTGAAATTCTGTTGGGAATCTTTATTCTTATGTGGATTGATTTTTTTATAATTTGTTGTATTGTTTGTATTCAGTTTAATTGTGTCCTTTCATTATATCAGATGTAGCAATAGTTAAACTGTAATTTTATTAAAGGTAATGGTGCCCTTCATTTTGCTACCTGTCGCTAACTTCTGATGTGACAGCAGTTATAGAGTAAGGAAGAAATTCAGTGAACGTGACCAAACAGACGTAAATAAAACTTAAATACATTACCTCATCTGCGAACATTTCCTCCTGAGTCAGTCAGATGGATTTTTATTTGCAGTGGTGGCTGTTTAACGATGAAATAAACAAATCCCATGATCCCAGGCTACTTCACAATGTCATCAAACACAATCTGTTGTTTAATGTTTTGATTGAGAGACCTCTAGTGGCAGAAATTATATATTGTGTGTAGAAGCTGTTTTATTGCACGATCTGGCATTATGTGTTCCTCCAAAGCATCCAGTCGGAAAAAGAGTGGACTGTAAATGTTCAGAATTACGTGAAATTGGATCTAATACATCTAGTCCATAGCGAAAAAAAATCCATTCACCTTGCTAAGTCCTCTGACAGCAGTCACACTGTCCCTGTTAACGCTCGTCATTACCATCAAACATGCACATACTCCTCATTGAACATGTCAGGCCAGTGTAGACGCTTAAATGTGACCAGAATATGAAAGTGGAAGGAAGAGAGGGATGGAGGCTGATAGTAGGAAAATTCATACGATTCGTTGTAGCTTGCTTGAGAGATAAAATCTGGTAAGCGTCACATAAACTGATGCTTTGTGGATTGTGGGGGCACTGAGACACATACAAACACTGTTGTGAACGATGAGAGAATTTCCTGCTTTTTTTATCATGATGCGTTTTTATTTGGTTTCATGCAGCTCAGTGAATTGAAAGAATGATAGAAGACAGGTAAATCGTCCTGTTTTCTGTGTGGCATTACAGAAATAAATGGGGGCGCAGCACAAGACAGATAGCAGAAATAAAGAGATAAAGCATGTTGTGCTCCATGCATGAAAGAAACAGAAGTTGATAAAAGCACCTGTGAGGCTAGCAAAATTAATTTGACCCAACTGATGCTCAAAGAGAGGAAAAAAACATGTTTGAAATGAAATATTACTCCTCTCCATATTGCATGAAAAAAGGTGGCACCTCTAATCTTCCTCTTAAAGGAACTTATTATTCCAGAAAGGAATTCTTGAGAATATCAAACTGCCAACATGTTGGGATACTTAAGCCACTGCTCTCTCACATATGCAAAAGAAAGATAAATGTAATGCCAAATAGTTTGTTAAAAGAAAATAAATAAATTACAGGCTAAAAGTGCTAGTGAGGCTAGACAAAAAATGAATAGTATACAAGAGAGAGGGAACAAAATGATAAAAGACTCCCATTTTTTATACCAGAGCCATGGCGAATGGCAAAGCAATGAAAGAGAAAATGTTTTGGATGGATACATTAATGAAAAAAATAGAGCACAGAAACAGATACAGTAGGTTGAGCATGATTTAAGTACTTGCCAAAGCCTTTTTGTACCAATAACGGCAGTCACTATCATCACTGAATATCAATTTTGCCCCATCTCTGGTCTTGCCTCAACCCCCTGCTGCTGTACATGAATTTTAATTCCTACATTCAGAGAGTTTGTGACCCACTGTGGTGCCGTTTTTAAATGGTGTGGTCGAAGTATCACAAGCTAAGCACAGGCCAAGGTAATTTTATCCACGCTGTGGATGCTAAACACCTTCCCACACAAGCAAAATAGATAGTGTTCATACCAGTGCTGCATACCAAGGCTTTGGACTGTATCATGCATATGCATAATGGACTAACTGTGTTTATTTATACAACCCAAAGCAAACAATGTAGGCATTAAGAGGAAGAGCTGAGCCCAGAAAACAAGTAGCCATTATTATGTTTCTGTTGTCATTCTCTTATTTATTCTCACTCCAGTAATACTGATGTATCCCTGTGAGTTTATCCCCCGATCCATCATTTGCACTTGGGAATGGCAGATATGGGACAAACATGTTGTTGAGACAAAAAGGGAAACAGGATGGGACAGGTTTCAGAGAAAGAAGGAACAAACATTAAGGAACTCCATCATTTGCTGTCATGATCTCGACATGAAGCAATTAGTCATGTCTTTGAATCCCCCAAAAACTGACTCCGTACTGACTCTGAGTCATTACCCTGTGAAGTTGTTAGCGTAGCCATCTAACTCCAGCTCTGGCTTTGCTCTGCACTCTATTAATAAGCCTGGGAGCTGATCTATGAACTGCACTTCCCTCACAGAGGCCCTGACACACGGCTTGGTGAGGAGAATGTGGAGGGAATGAGTTTAGCTTCAGGACGAGCTCGGTCAGCTGCTGCAGCAGTACAGTAACATACTAATTGAGCCCTGGAGAAAAAGATATACTAACGAGCCTGCACCAAAGTGACCAACATTTTTGTTTAAAGTGCATGAACTACATACAGTATTACTGAACCTACCACATGGTTCAGACTGTGTGCACATATTTTCTACCATAAGACTCCAAAAAATTTTATAAACCATCCTTGTGTTACATTTTGTCTGAGGTTTTCCAGCATTGTCTTGGTTTATATTTTTAAACTAGTGGAGATCCTCACATTTACCTTTGGGACTATTTATTTAGAATTTAAACCCCAGCACTGCCTTCACTGTTAATTAACATCAATCTCTGATCTTCTAAAATGTTTGATATTTAGCAACTTGTCACGTCTTGTAGCAGTTTGCACACTGGGTCAGTTCAGAGGCCTCCAGTTAGATTGTAAATGTCTAGTAATTAATTGATTGATGATTTAGTAGCTTGTGCTGGCAGATCTGGAGTCTTTAAAGTAAAGCCACTCCAACAAAGATTTTTCTGGCAAGTGTTCTTCAGGATACTGCAGCGAAAACTAAACAACAGCAATCTCCAATCTGGAATTAAAATGTCACAGCCTCCAAGCAAAATGTCCTTTTTCGAGGGCATAGTGGTCCCCAGAGTCAACTTCTGGACTAAAGTAAAGTAGAGGGAGCAGATGGAAAAAAATCTGCTTTCTACTTACTTTTTCTTTTTCCCATCTCATGGATGTCTATCATTGTTTTAATTTTGAAAGGAGGGAGATGTAGAAAATCTGACAGGTGTAATCCTTCAAATTACACCAGTGTCTATGTACAGTTTGGTGTGTATGGATGATCCTGAGACTTCCTGCAGGCTGCTCGCACCAGGCTCTCCTGCTATTTCTTTACCTTCATTTTGGTTACTAACTTGCTTTACTTTCCACCTCTGTCAGAATCAATATTTCTGATGGTGCTTTTGGCTAAGTTGACCTTTCTCTACACTGTAACTGTCTCCATGCCCACCCAGTCCCTTCCCCTCTCTCCCTGTATTCCACCTTTCTCTAATTATCTGTCTGCATGAGGACTTTCTTTCTCTGACTCTCTAGAGAAGATGACTGAAAGATCTTTTCAGGTCTCATGTTGGATTAATTAAAGGTGCAACTTTGACTCTAACCCCCGTGCAGGCTGCTGTGTGTGTCTGTCTTGTGTCTGCGCCAGAGTCTTAAATAGGAATATCAAACCTGCTGTCTCCTGGTTTCTTTTGGTTGAAGCTTTGCAACTCATGTTCCATTATTTTACTGTATTTGCTTTGTCAATTCATATATATTTTTACTCTTCGACATCTGTTTTTGATGCCTTTTTATTTGAAAAGCAGATGAGATTTTGTGCTCAGACGGGTTAGGTAGTTATCATTACTACCAAGCGGTAATCCAAGATTCCAAACACCACAGCTTTGGAGTTTTCTTTTTGTTTTATAATTATACAACACATGAAAGTTGCATCATTGTAATGAGGTAATGCAATGCAGACTTTTGAGGTAAACAGGTAGTTAGATCTGTGTGGGAAAATGCTACATTAATGCTAACTTTTGCATTTGTTTTGTTACCTTGTAGGGCAGCAATGTGGTGGAAGACCAAGACCTGCTGGAGATTGGTATCCTCAATTCTGCCCACAGACAACGCCTCCTGCAGGCCATACGGCTGCTGCCAAGGGTAAGTACTGCAGTTCATCCAGCACTCCACCAAGCACATCTCAAAAAATTCTGATTAACATTCACCGAACCTGAGTTTTCTAATCTGTCTTTAATGTTGATTTAGCCTCATGAAAGTTATGTGAATTCATCAAATTTTAAACTACTCAAATACATGTTTCCAGTTTAAGACTGTAAGATTAAGATGATAAAATGAGAACTGATCTTCACTTGCAGCTGCAGCCAATTCATTCAATTTGGTATAAAATTCAGCAAATCTCCTGCTCCATCTGCTTCCATGTGATATAACTCTCTCTGTGGGTGGTTAGGTTTCTCTCTGCATGTTCTGCTGAATACTCTAACAAGACACTAAGCAGTTTGTTGAGTCAGGAAACCATGATACACTCCTGGAGATCACAGCATCCAAACCTCATTAAATTAAATAATGCAAGAATCTGCTCACACATAGCTTAGTCTAAATCCACATTCTCCTGCGTCTGTAATATTCACACACAGATAAAAACACATAGACACACTTTTCACAGTAGAAAAATTGCTGTAAAATAGACAAATGGCTCTTGAAATAATACAAAGGATACCAACAGGCTTACTTAGAGACAGGAGAGTTTGTGCAAGGTCAAATACTTGTGTGTGGGTGTGTGCATGAGAAACAGAATCAAAGATCAAAGGTGTGAGACTGTGAAGAGTAAGAGCAGAAAAAAGGAGTCTGGACAGAGAGGACGGAAAGAAAAGGAGAACCTGAACTCATAGATAAGCAGGTTTCATACAGACACCCAGAAAACTTTGATCTCCAGTCTCCTCTCCTCACCTCCCTAAACTTTCCAAAAAACTGTAAAAAGTTTAACATTCAACTTTTGTCTGCCCTCACACACCGAGTCAAACACATGCTCAACTTAAGGTGGAGGATGTGGGATGATGGTTTGAAGCCCCATAAACTCTCTGAAGCTGTTTTGACTGTCAAAATAAAAAAGAATAGTGGATTATCTGCCACACTTTCAGTGTCTCTTTCAAGGCAATAACCCCCTGCTGTTGGTGTCCTATTCTGCATTTGCTTTAACTTTCTTCAGCCTATGTTTACTTGTTTGCAATGCCAAATATGAGAAGTACATGACTTAAATCCGGCACATAGTTTAAGCAAAAATATTTCTCGGTTGGAGCTCTATATCGCCCGTATTCGTCCTGTATCCTACTTAAGTGGGGAAGCTCTTTAACATAGAATAAATCTTTAATGATCCCCATGTGGAAATGAGGCTGTTGCAATAGAATGAAGACAGAAAATAAGAAAAGCGCAGCACAGAAACCAAATACAGTCTGTACAGAATCCAAACAGCTGTCATGTTATATAAGAAATAGGTATGTAGGCTGTAATGAGTTATCATTTGAACAGAGACACCAACTGTTATTTGCTGCAAAGCCCCAGGTTAAAGGTAGGGTACCATGTGGGCAGAATATGAGTAAAACGCATAAAAGTGTCCTCACAGTATCACTGTGTTTAGAAGATTATGAGATAAAAAGAAATTCCCCTCATGAAACCTCCCCAGCAACTAATGTTTAGAGAAATTTAAAAAGTATTTCACTGCCAAACAGAAAGTCTTTGTGTAAAAACTGGACTGTGCTTGCAGTTGAAAGATTCAAATATTTTTCAGAAACTGGTGCTACGTGACCAGAGAAAATGGAGAAAATGGCTCTAGATATTCAGTTTTTTGTTCAAATGATAGAAAAACCTACAAAAAGACCAAAAAATAAAGACCAGCAATGCTCCAGGTGGTCAGTGATGTAGTGCGAGTTGGTGGGTGCCTGGTTTTGACTTGATTGTTTTGAAGCAGAAAGCAATATGGTGGCCAGCTGGTCAGAAGCATTGGTATTACAGCTAAACAGTAAACTGCAATATGTTTCCGAAAACGTTTTAGGCAATGAAGACATTTTCTAGCAAATGAGTGGGAAGCTCTGGGTGAAGGGAGAATGGAGGGAAGTTTAACATTTGCACTCACTACCCACATTAAAATATACGAAGCTGGCTGACAATTGGCAAAGTATTCCTTAAAGAAATATGTTCAGCTGTCCAATTTTGTAAGAAATCCATAAAAGAAATATAATCTGAAACAACAGAACTGGAAGGATCACTTTTCTCTCTTTTTTTTCTTCCTCTCTGTATCACACAAAAGGTGCGGCCTATTGGTTATGATGGCAACAACCCCACCTCGGTGGCAGAGTGGCTGGAGTCATTGGAGCTCGGCGACTACACCAAGTCCTTCCTCATCAACGGTTACACCTCCATGGAACTGGTCAAGAAGATCTGGGAGATCGAGCTTATTAATGTAAGTCACATTGCTATTTTTATGTCCTACTTCTATGTGCTGCCCTTAAAAATGTTATTTTAAAAGAATAAGATGCTTTTTTCCAGACACTCCCAATCCAACAAATATGTATGAAACCATTAAGTTAGTTAGTTAAATAAGAACTGACACTGCAGTTAGAGGAAAATACTGAGCCTTTTAAAAAAATAAAACTAAACATATATATATTTATATGTACCTGTGTTTTAAGGGCCACTCCACCAAACTTTTATACATTCAGCTGAGTATACTTCAGTTTGTGGGCTTAAAAAGCTTTTTCAAGGGCTCTCAACCACACCTAAAAGCTCTAATCAGCATTTAGAGTTTGTTCAGTTACTCTATGTCATGACTAAGCCGTGAGTTTAAGAGACTGTATCATAAATACCACCAAGAATTATGGGAAATGTAGGACACAGAAGTATTTCAGACTGACTCATACAAGGGACTAAATTAAGGATTAAAGGACTAAATTAATTCTTCGTAAGGCAAGTTATGGTTGAACTCGGCATTTGTTTATAGTGTGAAACAACTCTTTTTCTCAGCCTGGGGACACTAATTCAGTAATCCTTCCTGTGCTGACACACAGCCTTATCTCTTATTTTAAAGACGATTTGTGTGACGGGTCAAACTGCTCCCTCATAGACAGATACTAACTACACCTTTAGTCAGTAGAAGACAAGTTCTTAGCTTTAATGAATGCTCCTGATGGATGTATTTTTTAAAGGGCATCAGTTGGAGCTTTGTGATGCTGAGTGCTTGTTGGTTTCTTCCCTCATCTCTCACCTCAGTGACAGACTGAATTTGTTTCTCCAGCTTAATTTATCACAATAGAGGCTCATATATCAGCTCACGCACAGGCTTGGTCTTTTCACTTTATATCTAAAACATGGCTGAAGTCGATGTGAAAGTTCTCTCCGTGGGAAGGATGCCAAGACTTCACTGTGCAGAATGCCCATCAGGCATTTATCCTCATTACTGTGTGCATTGCGTGCTAAGAACACAGACAGGAAGGAGGTGTGTTTTTGCTGTTATATCATAAAACTATTGCATCTTTTTTTAGCTGTTCTTCTATATTACTTGTCATAAGAGCTCTCCGTCTAGCTGTAAAAGTTTATAGCTTAAATTTTGCAGCAATAAAGAGCAAGCAGGTCGTTTTCAGCTCCTTTTTCTTGATTGAATTCTCTTTTTCTGTAAATATCAGTAAAGCCAGATGATAACTAGGTTTGACATTTGAGCTCCTATGTTGTCACAAGTACTGCAGGTTTATGATTCAATTTTTGCCAACATAAAATCTTCAATAGAGATGGGATTTGCTGCAGCCTGATCTCATCGGAGTGATGTGCTCCTTTGATGCTGCGAGTGTAACGAAATCATGCTCGATTGCAGAGGGCGCCAGCCTGGCTGATTTCAATGAGAGAGAGAGAGAGAGAGAGAGGAAAGAGGAAAGAAGGGGTGTTTTTCCTTCCCAGAGGAGGATAAAGTGATAAAGTGATGAGTTATCAGCTGGAGGAGGTGGAGAGGGAGTTACATAAGCATGTGGGATGCAAGATGTTTCACAGCGCTGGGGATGCCGCCCACATGCTGCGCTTGTGTTTGTGTGTGTGTCTGAATGCATATGTGAGTTAGAGAAAGTGTTTATACATGCTATTTTTTATGCATGTGTTTAAATGTATCACTTTTCCATCACAAGCCAAACTAAACATTACTGTAGAACAGAAGAGCCTTCAGGTGGATATGATGTACATGTGATGAACATATTTATTACATATTTCCATTCAGATCTGCATGTGTAATGCAAATAAATATACTGTACTGCAGAAAAATTCTGTCCTTATGAAAAAATGTCATAGAAATGAGTGTAGTTGCAGTGTAGACTGAAGCCACTAGAGGCTGCACAAGTACACAACAAGGAGTCAGCATACTTTTATACATACTTTTCATACTGGCAGTAATTAGAGGTAATGATCAATTAGTCTTCTAAATAATTGATTACAATAATAACTAGCAAAACATAGAAGAATAAATGGATCACAGCAGCCCTCAAAATACGACAACATACTCCAGGAACCCTTTGATTCAAACCTTTGATTCAAGTACAAAAACAGATAATTTGCTGTCAGACATACATTCAAACTGATTTACTTCATTTATTCAAGGTGAAGGGACATTAATTAAAGCAAACAGGATTTGCAAAACAACATTAATAGTCAAGATCAGAGAAATAGTGCAGGATCATTCGTTCATCTGACTGAACTCTGCAGCTTTCCAACTATAAATGCTTACAAAAAGATGGTCCTTGCCTCCTGATCCTTTGGCCCGAGGCCAAGATCACCTGAATCTATGCCTGCCTAGAGTCTTCTAGTCAGTCCAGAACATTTACATTTAAAAATTAGAAATGTGTCCATAGGCTAGCACACAGTTTAACATGTAGTTAGAATATAGTTTGCAATAATTAATGAAAAAAGAAGGAATACATTTAAATGGAGCATGGATATCCAGAGGAAATCCTGGTCACCAGGAATCATCATAGGATTTTAATAGGAAGTCACAGGAAATCTGAATCCCAACCAAAGTTTAAGAATTCATTTACATACGTATCAATGTACCAGTGTCTACATATTTTTGGCTATGTAGTGTATTACTTTGGAGCAGATCATACTGATCATGTGCAGTGAGTATATGTGTGTGTGTCTGCTGTACAAACTCATGACTGTGAACCATTACTGCAGTAAACTGATGTAGTCACTGAGGTGTTGGAGAGGTCATTTTCTGTACCTGTTTGTGTGGATATGAGTGTGTGTGTTTTATAGCAATTTGTTATAGCAGGGGAATAAAACAGACTGATGTGTTGAGGGACTTATAGATGTAAATGAAACAAGGTAATGGAAAGAGAGAAAGAGAGAAAAAGGGAGGACAGTGAGTGTAAATGAGTGTAAATAGAGTTTGGCTGCTGCTTTCATGTAATATCCAGATAATCGCCATGGGCAACAGATGCTGTGGTGTCGAGGGAGATGAGGGAGGAGGGAGGAGCATTGTTGGAAAATTTTAAAATAGAAGGATACAAATGTGTGTGGCTTTAGGTGTATGTGTGTGTGTCCTTTTGATTGGACACATATGTGCAGTCCTGCTGTTTTGGGATTATAAGAGCATCTCAAAACAACTTTTAATCCTGCCTGTCCAGCCTTACACACTCATAAACACACACGCACACACACACACACAATCTACTGCAGACAGAGAGCAGGTGCAGCTCTTCCTCTTGCTGCAATATTGTGTGTGCATGTGTGTGTATATGTGTCTGTGTGTGAGGGAGGGAGTGAGATGTTTTTTGCTGTGTCTCGGCTTTTATGTTATCACAGTAAATTGTCTTTTTTTTCCTTGCAAATTTACCTTTGTTATTTGTCTCTATGTTTTAAGCTGTGCACTTTTGAAAACTCAGATGTAAACTCATTGTATCAACTTAAGCAGCTGCTGAGACTTAAGAACAAAGCATACTGAGCAAAGTTACTAGTTCAAACAATTCAAATGTAATTAAAGGAGGCAAAAACTGAACCATCATCCACGCTGTTGCAATAAACACTCATCACTATCATAAGAGTGAATTGATGGAAATTCATTTTGCCCTTTGCCATTACATCTTTACAACAGTATGTCTTATTGCTTTATTTGCAGTTTTATGCAAACATCGGTTACATACCATAGAGAATTATGTGCACACACACATATTAACAGTCCATGGGAAAATCCTGACATTACAGTTAAAAAGGCCATGTAGTGTCCCGTACTATAAAGGAGAGTGCGAATGAAAAAGCCTTAAGAACTGGAATGAAAACACATTAAATTAGATTTTCTGTCTCTGAATTATTAATTTAATATTAATAATTAATAAGAATTCAGAATTAAATGGTTGAGTAACTATGCATGTACTGCTTATAATTGGAGGTTTTTTTTACATTATGCTAAGATTTAACTAATCATATTCCACTGAATGTACTGAGCCCATTTGCTTCTGCTAAAAATATGCAGTTCAGAGGAGATTGACAGTAAATAAATGATTACCAATTAGTGTTTAATTGATGAATCAAGTAAATATGAAACATTTGATAGTTACAATAATCCAAGCGAGTAATCTCTCTTGCATTTCTTCATGTCAGACACTTTTAAACTGAGCACTGTGTGCAGTTTTTAAATGGTCTTGTCTGTGGGGAGATGCAGTTTAAGCTGCTTTGTGCCCTTATTTTTTCCCTTGAACCAAAACTAATTTACAGGGCTTTGTCAGATACTTGAGATTGTAATAATGGCAAGACATTATGACTCTATCAGCCTGCTTTCAATATCACAAGTCTCCTGGTAAAATCTGTCAGCTTTCTCAAGAATAATTTACTGTCATAATCTTGGCAATATGAAGCTTTGTGGCTCAACCCAGGCCATAAGAGAGGCTTGTTTAGGAACATCTCAGCTGGATCTGGGCTGACAGGTTGACTTTAAAAACACTTCAATGTGCAACATGAACATTAAACACCATTTATACTGTCAAGCTGACAGTCTGTCTCTTCACTTTTTGACTGGAAATTAAGGCTTAATTGTTCAAATTAGAGTGGGTGTTTTAAAATATTTGAGCAAGGTTTGTAAATCACTCTGGCTTCAAAACACTGTTTCTTCTAAAGTTTACAAACCTGTCTGTAAAGTCATGAAAAAAGGTGATTTCTAATTTTTATTGTTATTTCAACAAAGATTTAAGCAGAAAATCACCTTTTATTAGATACTGCATATTAACATCTCAGCAACACTGATGAAATAACAATATATTGAAAATGAAACAGAAATAAGATCTATGACAATTGTTCTAAAAAGATTTTTTTATCATTTGAGTAGAAGAGTTAAAAGAGCAGATGAATGAACTCCTTATATCCATATTCATTTCCCTGCAGTGCGGTGAGCTGCAGACACATCCTTTAAAAATCCACATGGTGGTGCTGCAGCCTGCTGCTTAGTCAGACTACCTCATCTTTAAGCAAGTTGAGTACAAAACAACTGCGTCAAAGCTGCAAATTGCTCTCACTTCGAGTGAGTCCTCCGAGAGCCCAGAGCCAAGCAATTAGAAATAGGTTTAGTTTTGGAAAGCCAGGTTCGTGATGGTGGAGTGCAGATAGTTTCTGGTCCTCGAGGAACAGTTCCCTTAATGTTTTCTAGATGAGTGAACCCTGCAATCATCGCAGAGGACAGTGCCTTGTAGTGTGTCTGTGTGTGTGTGGATGTGTGCGTGTGAGAGTGAACGGTGCTGAAAATGACAAGCACTTGATTGAAGGTCAAAAGATTAAAGAGTCTTTCTGATTTGATGATTTCTGACCCGTTTGTCAAGATCAGTGGTTACCAGCGTTTTTTATATGAAACAGCATCTCTTTACTGTCCTTCATGATGGGCTGTATGAGTGAAAGTTGTGAGCCATTCAGACTGGATGAATTTTTCGACTCTAAATGATCCATTTGTGTAATTCTTCACAAAAAGAAGTAAAGTTTGGGGGGATCGACGTCTGAAAGATTGGTCATTAGACTTGTCTGCTAACACGCCAGCTGTAAAACCATCTTGTGACACACCAGATTTATCCAATTAGCTCTGATCAGTCAAACAGTAATGTGACCTTTTCAGATCATTTTACTGCATAGTTATAGTTTACAGGCCTAATGAGTTACTCAAAAAAATGCTCAAATAAAGTTTTGTTTGAAAAACAGAAATGTTAAGTCTTTGTGTAAAAATAAAAAAAGTAAGCTATCCAGAGCTGCCACTTTTACACTATGGAAACTGTGTTACTGATCCATTGACATGTCAGCTGTGTTTTGATGCTGTAGCCTGTTAAGAAAGAGCAGAAATTTTTGAGTTTTCTCCACAGGCTGTGCAAAGTTTAATCTATAATTGTAAATGATATTTTTTAAACTGATATGTTAAATATGTACAGTATAAAGTATATAAAATCTCAGTCTGTAAAGTAATTAGTAACTATAAAATCTACAGTATTTGCTTCTGAAATGTGGTTAATTTAAGCTGTAAAATCAAATAAATCGACATAATCAGATACAAGAGCCTAAAAATTTAATTTAATTGCAGTAGTTGAGCAAATATATCCAGTGTAGTTGCTGCTCACCAATTATTTCATTTCATTTTGATCATTTCCAGCTTCCCAGATTCACCTTATTACCTCTTGAAAGGTTCTGAGCCCCAGGTCAGAATTCACTGAATAAATACAGCCTTAGGGCCTGTGTCCACAGTTGCCTGAAAAGTTGAGAGATTTTCAACTCAAAGTGCTTGCAGCAGCTGCACAAAAAAGGTTGAGCTCTCCAAAAAAAAGAAAAGAAAGGGGTGCAGTCAGTGTTTTTCTCTACAATGAACACTATACATTTGCTTTCTTTTAATTTAGAGAAACTAAAATAAAACCCACTGGCACTCAGAAAAAATGCCACTTGGACACAGACCCTTAGCTCTTTAAGAGGAATTTTCATAGGAAGTGAATATTACGATGTTGCCCAACCCTATTACAGTATGTGAGTGACTCTTTGCTTAATCATGCCTGTCTGTTATGCATGTGAAGGCCTGTTTGTGTGTGTTCACTTTATGTAAGTGTGTGTGTGAGTGATTTACCTACAGGGCCAGACTTGCCCCTTCATTCCCAACTATTTGTGCAACACTCCATTTCGAGAGGCACACACACATTAAACCTGGGTGCTCTGAAACCCTTAAAATGACCAACCCTGTGTGTGCAAATGTGTGTGAATCACCGTACAAGGGTCCAAAATAAAATGAGGACAGTCATGAGAGTTCAGCCTTTCTTCTACCACTTGTACTCCGTTGCCATGACGGCTACTAGTTACCATAGAGACTAGAGATATGTGCACTTGGTATAAATGAAATGTGTGCATCTGTGAGTGTGTACTGGATTACCTTTCGCTGACATACTCCATATACTCTGAATATATGTGTGTGTGATGTTCCTGTGCTTATCACCTCCTTTGTCACCTCTCCAAATGGACAGATTGTCTCACATCCCAGCGCCAGATGGTTCCTGCCTTCGTTAAAAAACTGCAGGATTAAACCCTATATATCCTACAATAGTACCTACGAGAGCACACACATGCATCCACACTTCTGTTAATTAGCTTTAGCAATCAGAGATTCTTGAGTTTACACACTATAAAGACATCTTCATGAGTGTTAAGAAAAGTAATTGCTGCAGTCACACACACACATGTTCAATGCATTCTGATATGTGAGGAAACAGTTTGTTCACATACAGAATGTGCGAAAAAGGAGTGAGTTGAGTTTTGTGTGGGTGGATTTCGCCTCAGGACTGCAGTGTACTTCACCATCCCTGCCTGCTGATATTGCTCTCCCGCAGCCTTATTTGGCGTTTGCACTTCCCGTTGTAGCACTCACCGTGCAGGAGATAGTGTGGAGATAGTGTGGAGATCGTGTGGGAGGTGTCAGGAGAGAATGTGTGTGACCCCCAAGTGCACCCTGGACCTGTAGCTGCTGCAGCGCCGTACCTGCTGGTCCACTGCTTCACAATCAACACTCACTTGTTAACTCGGGAGGTAAAAGGGATGGATTAATCTCTCTTCATTTGTTTGCTCAGGAACTGTGTTTAAAGATGGAGAAGGATTATGTTCTGTGTTTTAGTTTGTACAAAGCTTAATTAGAGAAGTACAGCCGTTGATTTCTCTTTCTCCTTGATGCTTTGGTTAGTGAGAGCAGTCGGTATGTAAAATTTTTAAAATTTTCAACCAAAATGCCCTCGTAATGTAACTCGAATTTCACTGTACCAAGTGAAAATATTAAAGCTGTCAGAACTTTAAGTTGAAAGAGTATTAAAGGTGACAATATTTCAGATGTAATATTGAATAAATTGTAATTGCCTTTCATATAATTTTTTGGCAGCAATAGTTACAATTTCTGCAAATTCTGTTGGACTTGAGTTGATTAAAGTAAAGCAGCATCCTCACTTTCCTTCCCTCCTTTCTTTTCAAGTTTTGTTGGATTTAGTTTACAATCCTCTTTAGGTCCATTTAGTGTGTGTTTCTGGCATTAAATTATCTAGTATACTTAATTACTGAACAAACATGGGTTAAAAGTCCCTAAAGTGATTGAAAAGGATGGATTTTTGAACATTTACAACTTCATGATTCTTGGCCACACTGTGACTCATGATAAAGATCATGTAGTCACAAGCAAAAAACTTTACAACAGCTCCTAAATGGACCTCAAGATATGATTGTTTTAAGAAGATCGGAATCAAACTTCGAAGCACATTCTTTTCCTCATTTTTAGTGTTTTTCTTAAAATTTGTGGTTTGCTGATAAAATCATTTGTATCTGCAGACTGTTAAATTGCAGTCCATTTCCTTTAATATGGCTTAAAATATTTCTGCACATTCTTTCCAAAAAATCAAAAGGAGATTTACCTAAGACCTTGGCTTAAACTGTAGTGATCGAGAGTAAGGATCAAAATGATTCAAATGCATCTGTAAATTCTCTTGCATCTACCAGTGAAAATATATTTACTAAATTTATATCTATAGTTGTTTCATCATGTCTTCTCATAGAAGAAGCAGGAGGGCGTCATGCACTATATTTGGCTCTCATCCTATGTATCACATAAGCAGACTTGTGTAAAAAGACAGAAATAGTCAGAATGACGTCGAACTTTGTGGATTGGATTACATGTATGTGACACTCTTAGTCTCACACACACATGTATATATACACTCACACATAAACACATGCTTTTGTTGAATATAATGCACCAAAAAAGTACACACACACACAAAAGCAGTGGTGTAATTTCAGTTGGGTCCTGTAGTCAGCTGATAGAGAACACACTGTAAGGTAAGTGACTCAAGTTGGATATTTGGTTTTTATGACTAAACCATCCTGTTGCTATTCATACATTTATTATGTCTACTTAGTGATGATGTTTCTCTGAAGTTCCTGGAGCCTAAAGGAGCATTGCACAACAGTGATTGGGATCATATGAAATGGGGTTTTTCTGCACTGAGCTATTTCCTGCTAAATGTCTCAACTAGTCTTTTTATGTGGGTGAAAAGTAAATTGTGATACTCGGCACAGTAAACTGAATGCACAGAGTTGTAAACTGGAAGCCCTTATTTTTGACATATGAAAGGGTTACTGAGGTTTAAATCCCAATAATTATCAGCAAACATAATGTGAGGTAACCTGGAGTTGATGCATTTTCAAGGCTTGAATGGCCATCAATTCCACAGGTTGAGGGGTGCAATGATCATTGAGATGTTAGGGCATATATATTTAGAACCTTTCAAAAAAGTAGCTTATATTGTGTTTTCATGGAGGTCATATTATAATGAAGAAGCGGTCATTGAACTGTCTCAACTTATGCTGCACACAAACAAACACATTTACACTCTTTGTGAGCCAGCACGAGCTTGTCTCTGTACGGGCCCAGTGTCTCCATAGTGACGAGATGGAGAGAAGGAGGAGGGAATGCAAACTGGGTAGAAAGAGAGGGAGAGTGTGTATGGAGAGAAAGAGAGAGCGAGGGAGAGAGCGCTCAGGCAGAGACATGTAGGAGATGTAGTCTGGCTGCCGCAAGCTGAAGAAAGAGGAGGAGTTGGTGAGCGCTAGAAATCTGCAGAGTGAGTGAAAGGGAGACAAAAGCTGGTGGTGAGGAGACGAGGAGTAAAGCTAGATAAGCGTGGCTAAAGACAGAGGAGGAGAAGGAGAAGAAGGAAGAAGCACTTGTCTTGGACAGCAGGACAGCAGAAGAGTGTGAGAGGAAAAAACACAGCAGGAGTCGGAGAACAGCAAACTGAAGACTCCTTAACCATTTCATTTGGAATAAGTCCAGTCTTTAGAAGAGGTAGGTAACTCTGCAGGAAGACATGACAGGCAATGAGTAATAAAGACAGAGGGATATGTTTATGATTAAAAGAATAAAGAGACAAAGGAAGAAAAAAAAATTGATGCAGTGATGAGCCATTGGTTCTTTTGTTCTTCCCTTGCTGTTTTTAATTATGTATTTTCATCTCTATGCTCAGTGGGACTGTGGTGATTTCAACATATGCAACCATTCCAGTGCACTCAATCAACACTGCTGACTAAGCTTATTTAGTGTCTGTGTGACTCTGCGTGCATGAGTTAGAAATGTGTGTTTTTCGTTGCATCTAATGTGTGGGAGTCAGTCCTCGAGCCACCTGAGTGATTGTGTTGAAACAATGAAGCATCAGCCGTGCTTTAATAGAATTCAAGTTTGCTCCAAACTCATTATTCCACAAGTATCATTTTCCCTGTGAATTTTTGCTCATAAATCTAGTTTCCTGGTTGCGTAAGAATAACTCAGATGATTAGGATTTTGCTTAATATTGTGTACTGGCTGCATTTTGAGTTTCTTAATCGTGTACTCAATCCCTGCCAGAAATTGGACCAACTTCTGATGTTTGCAAATGTCAAAAGACTTTCTGAAAGGCAAGTTAGAGTCCCAAGTCAGATGTCTGCTCAGAGCATACGATTTCTTTTCTGTAGTTCCAGATTGAGCCAAGTGAAGCAGAGAAAGGGAAGCAAAAAGCTATTAGTACTACAGTTAGATACACTGGAATCCAACTGCTGCCCTAATTTGTATCCTATCCTCATTTACATGCACTAACAGACTCTAAGAAGATGGGGTGAATGTGGGACGAGACCAAGAGAGAATATAGTTGCCTATAGTGGGACATTGTGGCTTCAAATCAGTCTGAAAGAGTATGTGCAAGCATGAGGGCCGAAACTGAAAACTTTAAATAAAACAAGGGTGGCTAATCTGCAATCATATGACAGCTGTTTCTGGATATAAATCCTGGGTTTCATAATATCCCTATTACTTTTTCTAGACCCACCCTTTTTCACAGAGTGACATTTTAAAATCACTCAAAGAAAAACAGAGGTGATTATTGTCATAATTTACCTTGGCTTTAGTTGAAGGCTTTTCCTTAAATTTCCCCAAATTCATTGGCAACCACAAGTCAAATAGGCAAGATGTTAATACTTTTCCAGTATGGGCTTGTTTTTCTACTGTAGTAAAAGGACACAAGGCAATAGTTGGAAGATTGAAAAGGAAAGTTTAGTGAGGACTTTGCGGGAGGCAAAAAGAAGGAAAGAATGGGACAGGTCCCAGCAGGATGACAGAAGGAGAAACATGTCGTCTTCCAGCTGTTGAAGAACAGCCCAGACAGAGAGACTGAGTTGGAAATCCTGCCAGATGCTTTTTACCTCAGATGTTGGTCAATCAATCATACTCCTCCCTCCTGTTCATTGCTTCGTCACTGCGGCAAGTCACAGCAATAGATTCCCCTTTGGTGACCGGCAATAGTCGGTGGGCAGCCTGGAGAAACCACATGATAATGGATAATGCTGCGAGACATTGTGGACAAAAACTTTTAACGCACTAACTGTTGTATTGATGCTTGCAGTTTAAACTCTCAAAACCATTTAGGTTGTCCGTCATGTATCATCAGATATGCAACTGTTTTTATGCTGTTTTGTATTTCATTAAGTCAACTATTGTTTCATCTTTTTAAGCAAGTCCTCTAGTGATTCATAGTATCAACATTTCAATTTAACACCAGCAAATCAATTTAAACTAGTAAGCAAGTGATCTTTTTTTCTTTTCTTTTAAGTTATGACATCTTAAAGCAGGAAGACAAACTGAAAAATCTTTTTTTTTTTTTATCCCAAACTTTTGTCCTCTTTAACAGGTTAAATGAGATAGCCAATGGATTTCGTAGCAAGCTTTTTGGCAGTTTAGAGCTTTTTTGCAGCTTAGGGAAGCAGCTAGCAGTAGCCAGTGTCAGTTGTAAAAACAGCAGCGTAATGTTGTAGAACTTTGGTAGGTTGAAGACCAGCCAGGCTGCAATCTGGATGAGCCTAAGAGGTTGGAGAACATAGGAAGGCAGACCAATCAGAGGAGAGCTGCAGTTGTCCAGGTGTTAGATGACAAGAACCTGGATCAACCTTGCAACACCTTTTGGATAATGGACATACAGTGTCCCTTCTGGTGATGTGGAGCACGAAAGTGCAGGACCAGGTTGTTGCAACACTGTTGTCGGCAAAGGACAGCTGGTCATCCGGTGTCACACCCTGGTTCCTTGCAGTCCAAGCCACAAGGACCACAGAGTTCTAATTGTTGATGGATTGGTCATGGAGGGGATCTCCGTCTTGTCCAGATTTAGCTTCAAAGGGTCGAGTCGACATCCACTGGGTGATGTGAGTCAGACACCCAGAGATTCAAGTGCTGCCACCTAAATTTTGGATCGTGGAACGGAAAGGAAAGAATCAGTTATTTGTCATCTGCATGGCTACCATATGGAGAAATATTAGTGCCTAGTGAATTGGTGTAGAGAAAAGTTAGCCTAAAAGCCTTAGTTCTATGGTTTATAAATGATTAAAAACAAAGGATGAGCAGAAGGTTTGAGTAAGGATTTACAGGACTACTGGCTCCATAGACAAATCTCTACCACTGTAAACTATAGTGCCACTCTGATAACAAATATGCAGTCTAAATATAAATATCTAGAGGAAATGGAAACTGGCTGATCCTGGATTCTTCTTTAGTGTCTTTGGCTGCTGAATACAAGCACCCTGCTCCATCAGGAACAGCACTTGCAAAAAATGAACTGTATAACATTTAATTTTAAAGTTTTCCCATCAAACCCTGGGAATCATGGAGGCATACAGAGCATGGCCCTGTCCAAAGCTGTCTCTCTGCAGAGAGGTCACAGATGCTCATATGGCGGCTACAAGCATCCTTTTGACCTGAGCTTGTAAGTGTTGCCTTTTTTTTCCATGAGTGCCTCTGTATGTTCCATACTTCACTGGTTGTGACTGTGAGCAGCTGTTGTATGCGAGCCCTACAGTACAGCTGAAGCGCAAGGTACCAAACAACAACTAAAACAGGACTCGAACAGGCTCCGTCTCAGTTTCTGTGTCAACCATTATTGTTTCATGTCATGTGGGGCAAGCATGTATTACAACCTGCACGGGTCACACTCAGTATGTAGACAAGGGATTGGAAAAGACTTTGCCTTTAGTAAAAAGTTCATTTAACCATCATACTTGCAATGAAAAAATGTGAAATGCAGCTTCAGCGATCAGGGAATTGCTACTTTGATTTTTTTCATGTGGTTCTGTAAAGAATAATGCTTAAAATTTTTAACATGTGTCTTTGAGTTTCAATTTTTATCATGTTTTAAGTGACCTTAACCTCTGACACTGGAGGGGGATATTCTCTTTGAAGCATCAACATAAAGAGTAGTATTTTACATATAAACAAACACAAAAAAACCCCACACAAACGCACACCCATCACAGCCTTAGGAAAGCTTATGCTCCTCTGCAGTGTGAAAATCGGTTCCATCTTGGGGCTTTGAAGTATTTATTAACCCATAAAATTATCGTACACCATTTCCTCTCTCATCATACTGAAAATTCTATTCATGAGCTACTCTGTGTGTGGTGAAGAGAGTGTGTGTGCAGAAGACAAGCTTTAAGAGATCTTGTTTCAACCTTGATCCTGCAGCATTTGGCAGTGTTCTCACACACACATGCATATACACATACACACACACACTCCCACACACACACACACACACATACATACACACACACATACACACACAGAGCCTGTGCTTCCAGTCATAGTTACAGTTCTCTTGCTATTAATGGAGACATATCTGTCTCCATGTAGGCGGGCTTATTAACAGCCTTCTAGTTATTGGCTGCCTGTTCTCTCAGCACTGAAAACAACCTTCCTATTGGTCCCTGTTGGACATCATTTTCAGCCCATCACCCGTAGTTGCAACCCCCCTCCGCTCTCTGGTTGCTAGGCAACCAGTGGTCTCTGGTTTCCCTTCAGTGTCCCCCCCCGCAATGTAGTTGTGTGTGTGTGCGTGTGCGTGCGTGTGCGTGCGTGTGCGTGCGTGTGTGTGTGTGTGTGTGTGTGTGTGTGTGTGGGAGTGGCTGTGGTTCTAAACAGAGCTAAGAGATGGAGCTGAAACCTGGACTTAGCTGTCATTAACACAACCTAGACTAGAATTGCTTGCTGCTATCTGAGGTTTATAGTGTATGTTGTCTGTTAGTGTGTGTTTGTGTGCCTGTAGTCTAAAATCCAGGCAAATCAATACTCATCCTTCCAGCAGAAGAGCTTCACCTCCGAACAACAGACACATAACATGAGGGGTGGAATGATGAGGAAAGAACAAGGAAAAGGTGTTTGGCTGTGATTAAGTATTTAGGGCTAGACAAACCTCAATAAACAAAGAGAAAAATAAATCAAGCATTGAGTGTGCAGATTATCCACATTACATCAATGTTTTTATGTAGCAAACCCTACGGATTGCAAGATGGAAGCTAGTTTTGACTTTTATCCTACTATATCCCATCTTAGCTGACAGATTTTGTGCCACAGCTTGGGTATGATTATCGGCTAAACTTTATTTACAAACTAATATTTCTTGCACAAAGACACACAATATGACTATACTAACTACGCCACTGAACTAGTGTTATTTTAGTGATTTTAGAAAAATTTTAGCAATATGAAACTTTGGCTTTTGGAGTACTTCTAAAGCCATAACTCCCTGCAGCCTCCACTGGTTGCCTGGTATATCCTGGTATTTGGTATTTTGCTGCAGCATTTCAACCCTTTTAAAATGTGAGTAGTCATCTTTATACTAATGAATCCCTTGGCAAAGAACGACTTTTTATGTTGCTGTTTCCAGTCTTTGTGCTAAAATAAGCTAACTGTCTGATGAATGTAGATTTTATCCAAAAACAGAGTTAGTCTCCTGCAATATCACCATAAAGATGACCATTGTTTAGCCAGCTTAGCTTTTTCACTTAAAACCATACAATAACAACATAATGAAGCCTCATTGTGTAAATTTAAATATCATGCCTGCCCTCTAAAAGCTAAAGAGGCATGACCTAACAAAATAGCAACAGCATCCGGTGGGTCTGGCACCCCCATTTTAAAAAGATGTCAGTTCGAGTCTGTTACTACCTCCACAGCCTGCCAAAGACAGAACAGTGCCCTCTGATTACTTCTTTGCATGCTATGTACAAATCAAAGATGTAGAATAAAGGAGCAACAATCCTGCCAATTTTCGAGATATTTAGTTGTTTGTTTTTTGTTTGTTTGTTTTGGGTTGTTTTTTGTTTTTGTTTTTTTTTTTTTTTACAAAAGGACAGTAAGCCTTTGCGCTGTCATAAGTATTCCAGAGGACAAGACCTTGATGCTCTGTACTCAACCGCTATGAAATCACTGAGACAGACAGACTATTTGTTGATCAATATTACCATTCAGCTGGCCTGTAATGTACTCTGACCAGGGCAATTTAGGTAACCTTACACCAGTGATTCTTGGATCTGAAAAAATCAATGTAGGATTCTTCCACTGGTTGAACCCCCATCACATCATTAGCAGACAGAGCCTGGAGGGCTATATGGGTCTGTTGATATCACAAAGGTCACAACCTCATCGTCTACAGGGGAGAAGTGATTGATCATATTGACAGGAGACTGGAGAAGGTAGATACACACCAGCTAACAAAGAGGGACCAATCAAATGCAGTTGCTAAGGCTGAAGAGAAGAAACTCTTTTGAGTGTTACTGCAGAGCCTCTCCTTTTATTAGGCTGAATCACTGACACTCTCACACTATTTATTCCCTCTGACAGTCTTTTTTTCCCACAGCCTCTCCTCCTTTTATCTAGAAATAGTAAAAGTGAGGACAAAGTGGGTAGGAAAAGAGAGACAAGAGCAGCTGATCAGAGGTAGTTTGAGGTCAAGGGAATTTGAATATGGACAGAGAGTTAAGAGAAATATGAGGGTGATAAAAGGGATATTCAGACAAGACAGTTGAGATTGAACAGGAGCAGAGATACTGATAAAAGTGTTTTCAGTTCTTTACTTTTCCATCATTAAAACTATGTGCTAGCTTGAGCACAGACAGTGACTGGACTGTTGGTTCCCTTACTGGGTTTTATGCTCCAGTGAGCCGACCAGCATCCAAACTCCCCTCCAGTAGGAAACAGAGAAAAGGCTTTTTGTCTCCACTGTCCTGACTGAGAGAGGTCATTGTTAATGTCCCCAATCACTGACGTTTTCCACTTAGCCCCGATTGCTGGACTAGTTTCTTTGAAAAAATATTTTATTTTGGCACAGCTGTCGTCATCATTTTGTGGTTATGCTTGTGTTTAAAGAGGTCAGTGCATTCTTATAACAATCTTGGAGTTCATACAAATTCAGCTTCTCAAAGGAGGCAATTTGAAATGAAAAAATCTGATTTGATATGCAGTTGCAAGTGAAATTATCTCTGCTCTACTGAGAAATTCGTATTTCCATTCTTTATGACTAGATTAAATAATTAGAAGGTGCAACGATTATGCAAAGACAAGTAATTGAAGACAGAAAAACATATTGTCATTTGTTTGATTCTTGCAGTAACGTGACAGCAGGCTACAGAGAGGAGGTGGCTGTGTGAAAACACAGCTCCGTCACCCGTATGTGTGTTGGCTAATCCGTTAATCAAGCCTGTTCAATCTGGGCTAACGGGACTGTTAACAGGATTAGTGCATTGATCAGCACACACAGACACACATTAGAAGACACAAACATAGCCGCCTGACCAGATACCGCGAGCAAACAGCTCCCAAAAACACTTCATACTACATTAAGACAATCCAGACCAGAGGGTAAGTAACCCGTATTGTAAGCTCTCCCCAGTATGTGACACCACTGTTAGACTGCAAAGAGCGACAGAAAGAATGAGATCATGATCATTCAAAGATTTTTGAGCCAATTTGAACAGAGTTGATCTGAAATTAATGCACGGTTAGTGAGATAGAAATGGATGGAAACAGGAAAGGGGTGAAGAGGGATGCACACTGTGGTAGCTCAACACTTTCCCTGTCAGCGTATACACCTGCTATGAATATAATTTAAATGCAAATGGTGCGATACTGCAGTCAAGCATCACAGAGAGAGTGAGAGTGTGAGTCTGTGTTTTAACAATAATGGTCGGGTTGCATTGAAATTCTCACCCATTCAGGGACAACAATATAATCTTCTTCCCAGGATCTGAAGCAGCTGTTTGTGTGTGTGTGCGTGTGTGCTTGAGTACACATCCACGTGCATGTGGATTTTATTTATCTTTTTATTTATTTATTTATTGAATGAGTGTGTGTGTGGGTGACTGCTGCAGCTCTGTGTTGCCATGGTGACAGTTGAACTTCAAGCTGAGGTTGAGGCTTTTACTGTAGTTGAAGTAGATGCTGTTGCATAAGGCAAAGAGTAACACACCAGTACACACAGATGCACATCATACAAGACAATTACTGTGCTTCTTCTGGAGTGTGTGTGTATTTTTGTGATGTAACTGTGGCCTGAGAACTAATGTCACGCTACTGTCCCTCAAAGCAGACAAGGAAAGAAACAGAAACAGAAGAATTTTGCCCCCCTTACTGCCATAAAGCATAATATCTATTGTCCAGGTTACCCGATGTACTTTATATCTGAATAATATGATTATTTACCTAATTTAATATAAAGGGACAAATAAACCATCTCAGTAAGGTAAAAATTTGTATTTAATTTTACTGCATCACATGTCATTTTAATTTTACCAGTGGAATTTTAATGCTAAATTTTCATCAGACTTGCAACTTATTTTTATTGCAGATTTATTTGCTGATTATTTTTCTCAGTACATTCCTACATTGTTGGGTTTCAAAAGTACAAGAAAGTGGTCAAATCTACCCATTACTCTACACTGCCTTCTAGAGCCAAAGGTGATTTTATCAAATTATTTGTTTTGTCAGACTGAACAACCAAAAGATATTCAGTTTCATCTTACAATAGACAAGGAAAAGCAGCAAAGCAACATAGAAACATTACCCTTTCAGTTCAGATTTTCATTAGATGATCTTCACTCCTCTGGCTGAATAAGTCTTGCTCTTTAAAAGCCAATAAATCAAACAGATGTTTTCAGTAATCTGTCACGTACTTGCAATCTTGTTTCCTTATTTTCAAGAATGTCCTTATATCAAGTGTAATTTCATTTTCACTAGAGGCGTGATGCGACATATTTTCATAATCTCATTTCCTGAAATGGAACTTGTTTGCATTGGAAGCAGGCATTTTATTAAGTTAGGTATTAGGACAAAATCACATGATGTTATTGCAGCGAATTCAGCAAGCCAATGTCATCTGTGGTACAAAGACACAGGCAGAGAGGGAGGAAGAGATTCTGAATTATCACTGACTTTGTATGTCATTAAAAGGACGGTGTATAAAAAGGGAAAGAGAGTGAGCTGTGAAAGCCAGGAAGGAGAAGAAGGATGAGAATAGATGAGTGGAAGAAAAGATGAGTGAGTAAAAATTTGTAGAGGGAGCACGGGGTGGCAATAATACGCCAATTAGTTCCACTACCCGCTAGTCCCGGTTTTGCTCTCTGTTTCACTTTGATCCATCTAATTTTAACAATTAAAAATACACTGTTTCCATGCAGAGAAGAAGAACAGAGGATGTAGTTTAGCCACTAGTGGCAACTATATTTATTTTTAACATCCCACCAATCAAACCCTGTTTCTTTATTTACTGTATGACATAAAATTTATAAAACCTACTAAACCACAGAAAAATGAAAGGAAATGTTCAGTATTTTTAAGCATGATGCATTATATATCAGTTGTTTACATGCAATTTGCATATATACACTATTCATGATGGTTTGGATTGGTTTATTTATGTTCTGTTTGTGTGTTTAGGTTTATGCACACACACAGAGCCAAAGTATGTGCATCCAACAACACTGCTCATTGTTGTTTTTATTTGTTTCTCGAGCAGATGTGATGCAGTAATTGGTGCAGGAGATGATGAAGTGTGTCCAGCTGTGTGTGTGTGAGACTAGCGCTGACTCAAAGCGAGACTGTTGGGAGAATCCTCACATTGAGGCTAATTACCACCTTTTGCCCTGAACACACACAAACAAAATCTCTCACACTTGCACATACCTTTACTGGAAGACCTCCAAAGGCAGCCCTATAAAACCAGGCAGCAGTTCTTTGTACACTGAAGTATGGCCGCCAGAAGGTGTGAACAGTGCAAACAACATCCCTGCAGAAGCCTGCCATGTTCCAGCTAGTCCCTCTAGAAAACCCAGTAACTGGCACAGTCTGTGAACGCCTGGTGACCAGAGTAAAAAATGAATGCTTTCATTGGTGTGCGAGTGTGTGTGTGTGTGTTTTGTCTCCTTTTGTGCCTCTATAGTCAGCGTCTGAGGAAAATCAATAGACTATTACAAATTTGCCCCAATCTGATACTGTTGAATTTGCATGTTCCTATGTGTTATTTCACATTGAAGAAGGGTACACTCAGTGATCTTGAAATAACAAATCTAACAGCTTGAGTACAGCTATCCAAGCTACATCAGTTATGTAATAATTATAACACGATGTACTGCTATACATGTGCTCAGAGGCATTTTATGTCATTATGAACTCATTAGTACTCTGCATGTAATGTCTTCAAATTGCTTGTTTTGTCCAACCAACGATCCAAAACCACCTTAATGAATGATTTTGTACACAACACTTACAAACTTCCCGTCATATCTTTTAACTTAAATGTGTAATATTTCTGTTTCAGGTATTGAAGATCAGTCTTATTGGACACAGAAAACGGATCTTAGCCTCACTTGGAGACCGGCTACACGAAGACACCCCACAGAAACCTCCACGGGCCATCTCCCTAAGGGTAAGACCGAGTGAGCAGACAGCTTGTTTTGTATGACCCATCAAAACTCCTTAATTTAGATAATGAAGAGAGAAAGAAAGCACAAATCCCTTCCAACATGGCTGTTGTTTACATGAGAGAGCTACTGTCTCCCCACTGCTGCTTTTACCACCCAACTGATAACCTAAATCTCTCAAACAGGCACAAAATGTCTGACCCACTGCAGTTTCCGCCATGCCTGCTTGTCCTGGATACTAATCACAATGAACTGGCTTTCCCTCTCCCATTGGGGCTCCACTTTAATGTCCTTATGAAAGTCTCATGCTCTTTGTGCTGTTGAGCCCACAGAGGCCTTCTGCTTGTGAAAAAATGCTGAATATGTCGACCTGGTCAATCTGAATCCTTTCTGTACTATGAAACAGCCCAAAATGTCCATCCGAGAGCTGCAGTTATGTATGCAGTTATATACTGACCATTGGACCAAAAAAAGTCTAATAATAATAATAATAATAATAATAATAACACAGTAAATCATACAGAGATAAGCAGCAAATCTTCACATTTGAGAATCTTGAAAAAAGGTACCACTAGCTTGATATAAAAGAAATCAAGATCATGGTATATGGCTCATAAGGGTAAAATGCTTTTAGTTTTAGAGTAAATGGCTCAGGACTAGAGTTAAGATGCAAAGTTTTTACATTTCAGCTTCAGCAGCCCAGAAATAACTCAGTATATAATCAGAATAATTCTGTTCCATTGAGACTCTTCTCATATGTAATGAACTGAAAGTGAATAACCTCTCAGGAAAAACAGGCTGACCTTCAAGTGGGTTAGACCATTACACTGTTAAAACATAGAAAAGTTCTGACTCTTTTGGGAATCCTAGTCTCTGCTCAGCTTGTAAAAAACCTTTTAAATGAACATCATTTTGTACTTTAAGGATGATGCTGATGCTTTCACTTCAAGTGACTCTGAGAAGGCACAACTTCAGTGTTGCGCATTAGGACACTGATGAGACCTTCTAGTAACAAGATAGTCTCTTTGTCTGAAATTTTACCAAGCACTTAGTATGGCAACACTGTGGCTGAAAAATAAAATGTGACAGTGAAAAGAGGATGCAATTTCTTTACTTATTGTACTTGTACCTCGACACAGCACATTATGAAATGATGAATGAACACTCTCTTGCTTCCTTCCATCGCTCTAATATTCTACCCCACTCCACCATGTTCTGTCACAGGAGCCTGCCGGGAACCACACTCCTCCCCAGCTCAGCCCGTCGGTGGGCCAGGCAGCGTACACGGCGGGGGTCCCGGGTGGATCTCTGGACGTGCAGCATCTCATCATGCAGGCGGACGCCCGGCGCAGACAGCGCAGCAATGACAACTACTTCGATGACGTGCCGCGATCCAAGCTGGAGCGACAGATGGCTCAAGTCAGCATGGTAAGGAAGGGAGGCCAGGTTGGAGGGATGAATGGAGGCAGGGAAAGGGAGAGAGAGATGGACTCAAGTCGAGTATTATGAATGGTTATTGTCAAAGATTTGGTTGGCAGAATGGATGTTAGAAGGGTAGTAAAATTCTGTTCTTGCTCATGGTCAGATATGTTTGGTGACAAAGAGCTCCATGGATTTTTATAAATTAATACACATCACACATCAATGAGAAGCAGTCAGTCCACTCAGTCCAACATATATTGTTATGCTCTGGAAAATATTCATTAGGGTTCCAAAAGTGTTTCAGTCTGCTACTGAAAATAATTCTGAATGCAAAATGTTCTCCTGTTTTAGTTAGGTTTGCTTAGAGCTACAGTGACAGGCCTTATGAAATTACTGAGCCTTTTTTTAAAAATTAAACTTTTTAATGAGGGTTTTTTAAAGATTTAAATCTTGTGTGGGACCAATAAGCCACAGGCAGGCAAGTCAGAGAGTACTGGGGGGAACACGTTATTGGCTCTGTCTTTATTGGAATGTTTTCAACAAAATAATGACAGAATAACTCTAAATTCATCTCAAAACATGTAATAAGTCTCCTCCTTGCTCTAATCAAATAATAAAAAACAAAAATCTGATGCAAGGGATATTTCAAAGTTGTATCCTGTACCTTTACAAATTAGAAGCTAATGAACTAAGCTTTCATTAAGTATCACATATCTAATCAGGATGGTGGAATTTATCTTAATTATAAATGAAGTATCTCACTAATTAAATGCTTTTGGCTACAAGATGCAAGCCAAAAGTATTTTATCTGCCTGTTTGGTTGTTGAAAATCCACCATTTATAATCTGCAGCAGGCAGACCATCTGACACCAGCAGCCGTCTTTGTAGTTTATTGCTCATATAAATTTTAGAAATAAAGAAACAAAAGAAACTATGACTACATATGCCAGAAACTATAAAATGTCATAATGTGCAAACCACAATCAAGCATAAACTGCTGCTTTACGTAATAAATGTTTATCTGCAGTGGCCTGTCTTAAAAAAACACAAGATGCAACACTTAATAGTTCTGCATAAACAAGACACAACCTGCATTTCAGAACAAGTCTTTCAACTTTGCAGTCAATTTTATTCTCATCCACATGCAAAATTAGAACTTTATGGCCTCCAATCAGCAACAGCACAATGATTCACACACACACATACACACATACTTGCCATGTGCACACATCTGAGGCAGCAGCTGTGTTTTGATTCAGTATGATTAGGGTCTTTTTGTGTCTCTGTGTGAATCACAGAGCTTATCAGTGCAGAATACCACTTTTATGGCTACCCTGCTGAATCTTTGTGCGTCACAGAGCATCCCCCCTTTTCTTTCTAGAAATGAAACTCGGGGGTGTTAGTGAGTTAGCTTTGCCAGAATGGAGGGATAACTGTTATAAAAGAGTAGAAATATTTGCATACTGTGTAACTGAACCTCTTCTTTACATGTCACCATGCTTCTATGATTAGTTTCCTCACAAATGTCTCTCTGTGGCTTTATTAAAGACACATATTTTGGTCTTTAAGGTGGCACATTAAAAACTTGTAGTAACTGAATCCAGCTGAGTTTGTAAGCATGGTCAAATTTGGTAGAAAAAACAGGTGTAATAATGTTAAGCATGGGGAGTTTATCATAGATTTGGCAAATGTTGGTTTCCAAAGGCTTATCTCCAGGCTGTTTACCCAACATGTTTGCATCCATTGCAAGATCTTACCTCCACAGTGCCTCATTAACTTGCTGCCAGAGATTGTACACACAAACATTCAGATACTGTTATTCAGATAAATATACAGTCATAAGATATTAAAGATGACAAGAAAGTCATCTGGTTTCATTTACCAAAGAATGAAAAACCATAAAACAAGCTTAATTGTTATCCGCAGACATTTGAGAAGTATGCTGCTAGGATTTGGCTTCTTTCTTTGTGTAAAAAGTGAAAGCTCACAGGGTGAAAAGGCGGTGAGCAACAAAGTGTCTTGAACTGAGCTAAAGAATTGAAACATTTAGAAGCTGAGTGTAATTCATCCAAGTTTAATTTCCTCTTGGATGTTCTCCGAAGCGTGTCCATTTGATGGCATGTCCATGTTCAGTCTGGAAAGCTGTTACATTATGAACTTACATTCATCAGGCCAACAAGTTATGTCAACATGGGATACACAGTACAAGCCCTTGATGTTATGACCCATGTTGTAATCTTGTGTGATCCTTCTTCTGCCCTGATGTGAGATTGGTTGTTGTTTCAGGCAGGCGAGTGGTGCGAGCCAATCACGTTGCGTCCGCCCAATGAAGCCACCTCTTCCACTCCGGTGCAGTACTGGCAGCATCACCCCGAAAAACTCATCTTTCAGTCCTGTGACTATGAAGCCTACGTGAGTTCATCAACCTCACTTCACTTCACTCTTGTTTGTTTGTCTCCTAAGTTACAATTCTGTAGATGCATGTAGGCCTGCCACTTACAATTATTCTCTTACCTATCAATTTGCAGATGATCATCTTGATTAATTAATTTATTGATGGAGCATTTCAAAATGTGCTAAAATTTATTGTGGTCCAAACAATAATCCAATACCAAGACATACAGTTCACTGCCACAAAGATTCAGCTTGAAACCAGTGAATTTTGGGGCATTTTTGCCTTTAAACCACTCTGAAGGTTAATGAATTATCAAAAATGCTGACTGTTTTATTAAGTGACTATTCAATACATTCAGGTTATAATATTTGAGATCAATAACACTCAACTCCACCTTTCAGTCAGTACCGCACTCATTTGTTCTCAGCACATTGATAAATTTAGAACTTTGCCAGTTACATAAAGGGTGTTATATATCTGTGTTACCACGGCTACAGACTTGCACCTCTGATTGGTTATATGCTTATCATCCAGACGGGAATGATTACTTTCGTGGAGCAGGTAAAACAGTGCAGTAAAGCAATATGAGCCTGGGTATATCAGAAATACATTTTCTGATTGGTTTTGGGGGACTGGTGAAGACATGGAGTAGATATGAGATCAATGATTAAGTAAGAAAGAGACAGAGAGGGAGAGAAGAAAGAAAGTTGAAGAAAAAAATATAAGTTCAAGCAAATAGGATGGGCAAAGAGAAATCAATTGTGATGCTGAAATCAAATATGAATGAAAGCGAGAAAAGATGAGATAGGAGCCATGAATAAGAAATAAGTATCTCAAGAGCATGTGTTCCCTCAGTCAAAAATCCTCCCTTTTTTTGGTTTCTCACCTCCAAAAGATTGATAGCAAAAGTGTGGACCATTAGGCTTCTCACTGATGTACAACAACACAGGCACTGTGTTTTGGATGGATGTTTGAGGACCCACAATGGGTGGGCATTCGGTGGGGAAATATGGAGGTGCTTTCATGAAGCCATTTATGACAACATCTCTAATGCTCGCTGTCCCAGGACAACGAGCTCCAGAATGCCCAGAAAGTGAGATAAATGAGCAGGAGCCCAACAGAGGGGGAGGCAGAGTGCTCAGTATGAATATTGGCAAGCTGTAGGGGGAAATGGAGATTGAATAAGAATAAATTAGATGGATAGGACAGTGATGAGAGGAAGAGAGCAAAGAGAGGAGTGTATTGTGTTTGTGTTAATATAGCAGGACGGTAAAAAGCAAGAAGGACAGAATAAAGGATGCATCAGCACTGTTCTCATTTTCATCTAGGTTTTTGAAATAAACAAAACCTCCACTTTCAGCACCACCTCAGATGGCATCTTAACTTTATTATGTCTGCTTTACAACTTGAGCTCGAAATTATTACCCGAAGTTATTACAGATCCATTTCCAGTAAAACCCTGAAGACACTAACATCATTATCATACACTGTATCATTAACAACCAATGCAATCTCAAGATTGACTCTGCATGCTCTTTTAAAGTAATCAAAAAACTTCTGTAGACACACTGAATATACAGTTGTTACTCAGCTCCTCCTGGTACTGAATTGAAGCCTATTTTAGCTTCTCTCTTTCTTTGTGACAAGAGTGCATTTTTCATTTTAATCTAAAAAGGATAATGGCTTTAACCTGGACTGCCCCTTCATGAAAGAAGTTATCATCTCGTATTATGGATAAATTTCTGTAGCACTTTGAATTTTTTTGAGCTCTGATACCACAAATACTGTCACGATTACATTTTTCTGCCCAACTTCTCAATCATCTTCCGGGAGTCTATGCAGTCGATAGCATTTAGCCCTGTAAATGGCTGTAAACACTTGCAATGTTACAAACCTCCTCATTTTTTATCTAAAACTAATAAAAGACTTGTGTACACAAGTAATCACTGCCACCGTGACATGGTAGACAAGTCAGCAGCTGGTCCTGCATGCAACTCTAATGCAATTTCTAGGATAACTGCCAGCAACCCTGCTATAACAGCGATATTAGATTGTTAGCTTGAATCAAGATGAAGTATTATTAAGCCCAGATGACCTGCTTCTGATCTGCAGAGGATCAGAGTCCCAAAAATGAAAAGTTAGTCTGTGCCACAAAAACAGTAAGTCATCACGCAAAGCAGTTTGCCTAAAAGGTTTTGCCCCCAAAATTAAATGTATCACTAATCAAATATAAAATAAGTCGTGTGAGGTAGATTTACAACTTGAGGTCATGTACTTGAGATGAAAAAGCTGGAATTTTTTTTTTTATCCCTTCTAATCCACTAAAAGCCTTGTTAGGATGCCATCTTAAGGAATGAGGCCTTTCCACAAGCTGGAAGGGCGCTGTGAGGTGGTCAATGTCACACTCATTAAGAACTCTAATGTCGACATAAACATTGTCTCTGTAAAACAGTGACACCATTACTAGCCTCTTCATTCAATCAGATACTATGTGCACAGAATGTCTGATTACAAAGTCGTGTCTAGACAGAAGGATCTGCAGACAGATAGCAGTGTCCCTCCAGGAGCCTCTCAAGGTGGATTTACTCACTGCTGTTTGTCTGTGTGCATTTAGAGATTTACTCCATAATTAATACTGTGAAATGAAAAAAAATGCACTTGAATTTCACATTTTTGTTTGTTAATTTCATGGCCCACTCCACTATGTTGACTACATTTTGTGTACAGTCATTACTTGCACACTTTTACATTATATTGAGTATATGTGCATGTGTGTGTTTGTGTGTCTTTTCTACAGTACCTGGGATCCATGCTGGTGAAGGAGCTGAGAGGGACCGAGTCCACACAAGACGCGTGTGCCAAAATGAGGGTAAAGCACAGCCAAACATAATTGACCTTTGCTGTTGTTAAGAAAAATCCAACCAACATCATTAACATCTGCTGCTTAAATCTGGTAACACAGTGACATCAGGTGGTGCCATTTGAGGTTAGGATCAAATATCGATGATAGATTTGATGATATACAGTTGTTTTTTTTCCTACACCAATTTTGAGGCACTATTAGAACTAAATTTAAAAAAATCTACATTTACAGATAATTCTGGTGGAGCAGCATGTTGATCTGCTGAGTCCCTGTAATCACTACCATTAACAAGTGAATTTTAAATCCTCATCAACGAACCAGTTTCTCATCTCTTTTTCACTGATCTCACACCCCTCATCTGTTCTTAATATGCCTGCTCACAAGAACTTTGCTCTGCACTCCACAAGAGTATTTAACATTATGGTTATGTTTGGATTATGATATGAAATATAAGATAATGTTAAATGAAACATGATGCTGTCATATCGTTGCACAACAAATCATGCTCATTTTTACATCACTTGCAGACAGGCTGTGTAATATCCTTATTGGCATCTGAGTTAAACCCATAATATCCCCAAATACAAGATGTTACATTTCTCCTTTGACACCAGACCATCAGACATGTTTATTACTCACATCTCTCCCGACAGACATGCTCTCATTTTAATGTATGCAGCTGTTTGCACGGGCTCTGCTAACGCTTTTATATCAGCTGAGGCTCTCACCAGCAGTATTGCGACCTGAAGCATTTATTTATGTCTGAAGTCTGTTTTATTGACAATACCCTCTTAAATGTGAAGCTAGTGCAAAATAAAATGCCACAGAATTAATATTTTTATCTAACTTTTGCAGCCAAGACTCAGCAAAGAGTGCTAATCTTCGACAGTCAAAGTAAACAGTTTGCTTTAATAGGCCCACAACCTTTGTTTAAAGCTGGAGTCATGTTTAGAACATTGTGGTTTTAATTGGCAATTGCCTTTTTTGTGCTGATTTATACATTTAAACATCCTTACGGTGGCTGTTACATTTCTTGAGGTTGACTTGTCCGTGTTGGGTTAACTCTGGTGATAAGATCAACTATCAGCAATATGGATGAACTAATGTAAGATTATGAAAGTAGAAACAATCATACTACACTTTTAACAAGAAACCTGGAAGGAGTATGAAAATAAGTTTTACCCAAAGTTATAATAAATTGAATGCAGCATAAACTTTTTCTCCAAAAAGAACCTCACTGGATCTTTAAATCTGGGACACAGTCTGATAGTCTGAGTGCCCTCACACTCACTAGAATTTAACAAACTTAAAAAATCATGACTGTGGATAAAGTGTATTGAGGGATTTATTTTTAATATCTTTGCCTGGGTGGTTCAGTGACCCCGCTTTTACCTCAAATCACCTTATCGCTTCACTCAATTTGTGTCATTCTGCTGCTCACTCTCTTGTTCTTTCTCTCCTCTATTTCTCACTGCTGTTATCTGTCTCCTGCTATCAAGTCTTTTCTTCTTGCTCGCTCACCCTCTTAATATTTTACTGTAACATTGACTCCCTCTCTCCTCTGGCCCCTCACTTCATCTCTCTCTTTCTCTTTCTTACCCTGAGCTGCTGCAGTGTGAAGATAAATTTCAATATTTATTCGTAAAGCTTTCTGTTCTCCTTGCATTCTCCCTCATTTTCTTCTGTCTTTTTATTTCTTCTACTTCCCCCTTTCCACCATTTGACACAGTTTGCTGCACACCAAGGTCGTAATTAAGTGCAATAAGATGCGCAGCGTGTGATTCAGGCTTTTATTGCCGCATGATTGCACCTTCCTTCTTTACCCTCTCACCCCCATTACCAGCTTCTCTGCTTTTATCTGTCCCTCTGTCCATGCACTGTGGATGTCTAAATCTCAACTCCACAGCCTCTAGCTGGGTGTCTGCGTGGCTGCCTTTGTCAGCTTTTCAGTGATACCTGATCCTGACAAGGCCAAACTGCAGCAGCAACACGCTGTGCGCAGGGTGGAAAGAAACTGAACAAAGAGGAGAAACCGATATGGAAAGGATAGTGGCGAGTAGATTTCAAAAGGGGGACAGATAAGCGTGATGGAACGTGGTGGAAATATGCATATCCAGAGACCAGAAGTGATACAGGGAAGGACAGGGACTCATGTTGATTAATTTGAATATGTTAAAGCTTTTGTCAGGTTGAATGACAGCTTGGTGGGTGATGCTGACGTCGCTGTAAGGCACACTGTTCTCCACAGCACCTCACTGCATAATGAGTTTAAATTTAGATAATGAGATGCGTAAAAGTGCCAATATGTAATTAAAGAGAAAAAGGAGAGTTATACATGAGGAGCTTGATGTGGCTTATACGCTCATTGACTTATTGAATGCAGCACTGCAATCTATTGAGTTTAGAAATGTAATTCAGAAATAATTGTTTTTCTGTGAGGTGCCTGACAACTAACGTTTGGAGATGACTTGAGTTGACTTTGGTAATCAAGGAGGGAAAGGAAGGAAGGAAGGAAGTCATAAAAAACTGTTAGCTCATGTACTTCATGCTTTATTTTTTTACATTCTGTTTACATTCGTTGTATTGCTCACATACACTCCCACACGGAACAGGTCTGTGTACCAAACTAAAAGGTTATTAAATTATGAAATCAGCGGAGATCTCTACCCAGCAAAAGTTATTAATCTGAGACTAATTCTAATTTTCCACTGTAAAATGTTAAAGTTCAATAATGCAACTGAGTCCATTTTATGCGTGTAGTGCCTCAAAAATTAATAGCCGCCTCTTTCCTCTTTTTGTTCCCCTCTTTTTTTTGTGCGCTCCAAGAAGTCGACAGAACAGATGAAGAAAGTGCCGACTATCGTGCTGTCAGTGTCCTACAAAGGAGTGAAGTTCATAGACGCCACAAATAAGGTAATGCTCACAGCTGACTTCCTGTGACAATGACTGCAAATAACACATGAAAGGTCTGACTGTTGCAACGTTGTCAGAAATGGCCAGCATAGCAGTTCTGAGGTCTGCTTCGGCTGCAGCTTGACAGATTTAAAAACTAGATGGTGTAAAAATCAATAAGGTGTTAAGGAGGGCAAAACACAAACAGGCAATAATCAGTGTGGAATAGATGAGCTGAGAAAAATCAATAACAACCTACTCAGTTCATTAAATCCTTAATAGAATGTTTAAAAAGCCTATAAAAAGCTTTTGACGTTTCAATGTAAACAAAAAGTAATTTCATTAGGTTTATCATCATCTCATTCCTTTTCCATTCACAGTGACATTTGAGTGTAAAGTGCCGTGTGTGTGTGTGCGTGTGCCCAACTTATACAGAGAGAAAAAGTATTCAGCCTCTGTGCAAATATTTTGTGAGGGTGTTTAAAGTTTAAAAACCAAGTAATTCCCAGTAGGTACTGATACCTGCATGTGTCTAAGATAATCTAATCCACCTCAGGTGTGTAAAAATGAGGCACAGTGACAAACTCTGTCCAGATAATAATAAGCCGATTGCCGTATTTATTTAAGCCAGTTATACACAAAAGCCCACGCACTGCAGAAGATGAGCATAATTTGCAGATAGACAGAACAGTTTAAGTTCAGTGCTCTTCCTTAAGCAGCAAAACTGCCTCAAACTGCACATAGCAAGGACCAATAAGTAATACATAAAATGATGACATGGTGACCAGCTGGTGACACTAGACACCAGTTTGTTGTGTCTGTCTTTGCCTGAACTGTTAGTCACACAAACTTTTCTTGTCTACTCGTGGACAGAGCATGTGCTGATACTGCCATCGACATGGAGATCAGGCATAACTCATTTTGATTTACCTAATTAGAGACATACCCCTGTTTGTTCCTCTTATTTATTAATGGACCTGTTGGCAAAATCTACAGCTCAATTTTCTCCAGGTCCTCATATCCTACTTTAACTTGCATACTGAGAAGATAATTATAAAAGGCGAGAAATAACAATAAGGGTTATAAATCAAGGGAAGGTATTAAGCACACTAACAGGAGAACCAAAAAAGGGTCTGAGCTAGTTTCAACTCTTCAAGACATTTTGTGAAAGTAGCTGTCCTTATTCTGGCCTCCTTAGCTTATTTGATGTCCTAGTATAAAAAAACAAAACAAAAAACCCAATAACTGGAGGGAGTGGATTTTTCTCTGACCTTACAAAAACAGCCAACAGGCTGACACATTTTTACAGAATAAAAGATGTAGATGATACTGATCAGTATGACAAAGACAGTATGTTTTCCTAATGTTAGCCCTCACTAAGCTTTCTGTTCAGGCTTTGATGCTCTATAAATCAGGGCTCTGAGATGTGCTTTAATTAACACAAAACGAAGACTGAGTGTGCTCCAGTGACATTACCAGAGGACAGATTCCAACCCAGTGACTCCAGAAAACTCAAACCATAATTGTGCTACAGTGATTATGGTTTTAGGATGTGTGAAATGAGATGAATAATAAATCAAATTTGTTTTTCCATGAACTGGCTCACTGGAGATAATCAACAATCTCTCTCTGCACCTTTCTATCTTTCCGTATTTTTTTCTGTTTGTCCTTCCTCTTCTCTTTCTCTCTCTTTGCAGAACATCATAGCAGAACATGAGATTCGCAACATCTCATGTGCGGCTCAGGATCCAGAGGATCTGTCTACATTTGCCTACATCACCAAAGACCTCAAATCCAGTCACCACTACTGCCACGTCTTCACTGCTTTTGATGTGGTTAGTGCTGACACTGTATCTGTGTGCTTCTATGAGCAAACATCATATTAGTAGTACCTATAATGTCACACTGTATTCACAAGCATGTTTGCCTTTATCCTCTTGTCAGAACTTGGCGTATGAGATCATCCTGACACTCGGCCAGGCCTTCGAGGTGGCCTACCAGCTGGCCCTACAGGCCAGGAAGAGCGGCCATGGATCATCAACACTGCCTGAGAGCTTTGACAGCAAGCCCAGCAAACCTGTCCCCAAACCTCGTGTCAACATCCGCAAAACTGTAAGCACCACTGCCTCACAGCTACACTGCTGTTTGAAAGGAAAATCCATCCCTAAATGAACCTCACACCAGTGTCAGTTGTCTGATGGCTCCTTGTGGAGTTGTTGACATCATTTTTATAAAGTGGATCTTCTACATATCGTAGCTTTCTTAAAATAACATTTGACTGTATTTTAGTTTTAAAAACAATTTTTTAACCTAAAGTATTTTGAGGAAATGTGTTTTAAGGTGGATTTTCACTTAAATATCTGGTATCACTTTTCAGGATCTGTTTCTAGTCAAATCTAACTAGAATCCCATCAACTCTATTCCTTTTTTTACTGGAATCTATCATCATTTTCCATCCCTCTGTTCTGATTTGTTCTGGTCTCTCATTCCTGCTAAACTACGTCATTTTCAAATCACAGTTTGTTTAACTTAAATTATTCTGGTGGGCCTTTGTTTGATGTGTGTGTCTTGGCCAAGCAGACAGTATGGCAGAGGTGTAGGTGGATATTTGATCTGTTAAGCGTCCATTTGGTTCTGTTGTCCCTGTAGTCTCTTACACACTGGGGTGATTGATGAGGCCTGTTTGCATAGAGCTCTGGGGAGGCTTGCTTGGCTCGCCCCGCTCTGTAAAAGTGTGTGTTTGTGTGTAAAAGGATAAAGAATTCTAATGTGGAAGACTCCTGCATACTGCAGCCATGCATGGAGAATTAATTTATTGACATTTCAGTCCATGACTTCCTCATCAAAAATGCTGTAGTGTGCAGGGGTCTGATGTGTCTGAGCAATAACTGAACTGCTATGAGATCATAAAATCTGCCAACCCACCAGCTATTGTTTACCTGTTTATTGTGCATTTAGTGTGTATCCTGCAGTGTTGCTAGATGTTGGGAGGAACTAGCTTTCAGTCTTCAACTTCACTGTGTTTGTTGTTAAACTGCTTATTGCTCTTGCATGTTACCATCACCTTTTAGCAATCAGTGATATACAATCCCCCTTCGGTCAAATGGTCAAATGCTACAGGGTCCATTTACCAGTTGTCTAATTCCAGTCATTACATGTAAATACCATTTGACTCTCCACACTAGCTTTGTGACATTAGATGCTTGTGTCCTACATTCTATCAAAAATTTCTGTACATACGTGTGCGTGGATAAGGCCTATCTTCATGCCTCCTCTGACCACAGCGTCAACAAGTCTGTATGTAAACCTCTCAACCTCCCATTAACCCTCGACAGCTTTAAAATAGTCACACTAACCCACTCAGTACACACTTCCCTCCTCACACAGATTGGCTGGCATAGCAACCCGTGTGTATATAGGGCCTGATATAGAGTTACCGCGGCTGCTACGGTATCAATGTGCTTAGACCAAATTTCTAGTCCATCTATGTACAGTCAGCTATGGAAGAAAGCGATGGTGATAGAGGAGAATCAGTGGCTCCGGAGGAATGGTCTCACTTTCTAAAGTTAGTGTGAGATGTTAGATAGTGAGGAAAGACAGAGTGAAAGGGAAAGACAGAAAAAGAACACATGACGTATTTGTTTGTCTGTTCTCCTCCTGTATGTGAGTGTCTCTGCTTGTGTGTGGTCCTGTGCCTACAGAGATGATAGATTATGGCATGTGTACACACAATCTGCTGACTCTGCAACCATCTCATTAACCATTAATTGCCTTTCTCCTTGCTGGCTACATATGTGTGTGCGTGTGCGCGCAGTGTAGTTAAGGGCTTGCGGTGTGCATCAGGGCAAAGATACTGCAGGATTCACTTAATATTCCTGCCACCTGCCAGCAATAATCTCCATCTTGCAGCACCTCCCTAGCCTCTGTGCCTTAAAACACCATTGCCTTGTTTTTCTGCCCACTCAAATTTATATTTACATTGTGTATGTGAGCATATCTACTTGTAACTCTCACTCAACATCCACTTAAACTGTCCTTCTTTGTGTAATTGTATCTGATATGACCTCACCGTCTTTGATCAGCATCGGCATGTTAATGTAATCTGAGTGTGGCTTCAAAAGAGGAACATAACCCTTACTGTGACAGTTTTACACCCCTTTTTTTTTTAATAAAAAAAGTGAAAAAATCTTTCCAGTGAAGTGAAAATAGCTACTGGTTCATTTTTGATGGTAACCAAAAGCAATGTAACCTCCTTGGCAGAATTTTAATAACTTTTAATAACTTTTAAATTCACTGAAATCTGGATACAGTCTGTCTTGAAAAGTTGTTCTTGCAGAGTAAGACTTTTTGCAGTTGACGTGCCATGTTTAGAGTGTTTTTGCTGTGCAAATTTGTTGAAACATGGCATACTCTTGGTTTAATTTTGCTGTCGTCCCACACAGTTTCCAGGGTGATGATGCCATGGTTTTGCTTTGGTTTTGGAGTGTTGTTGCCTCTCCCTTTTGCCTTGCAACCACTCTGTCATCACTTTGCTGCTGGGTTCTTTTGGGATGTTGGTGTTGCTGAGCAGGCCCACTTTGACCTGTGTATGACCTTTGCCCCTGTAGGTCATCATGTCCCCTTCCAGCCGCTGGTCACTGGGCCACATTTACACCCCTCACCGGCCTCCTCTCCATCCTCCTCTTCCTCCCCCTCGATTCTTCCATCTTCCTCACAAAGCTCAGTCACAGGTCCTCCACGCTTTTCCTTCTCTTATCCTTTATTTCCACATGATTTTCTTTTAGTCGAGGAGAAAGCGCTGTAAGTGCCTCCATTTTATTCTGTCGCTTTTGTTCAACTGACTCTGCATCCGTGTGTGTTATATTTGCAGTGAGTGTGTCTCATTATTCAGTTACTACCTTTGTCTCTATCAACAGATAATACAGAGCCAAATGTGGACCTCAACTAAAGTGCCTCAGTCAGGTTTTATATGCCCTACTGCACTGATACAACCCTTGAATGGGGATGCACTACCTCCTTATAGATGTATATATTAAATGGTAAATGTATAAATAAAAAGTGTTTGAAGCGATAACAACTACAATAAAAGTTAGATACATATCATCAGGCAGCTGATCCAAATGATATAGCAGCTAAAAGAGTTGGTCCTGAATGTAGCCGTTGAGTAAGACAAATGCATGATGTTTTTATCACTTTCGTGTGTCACACAGCTGCTCTGATTAAAAGCGCTGGCACATATAAACCACATCTGATGTTAACAGCTGACCCAAAATCCTCAATCACAATGATTTCAATTAGAATGAGTAAGTGCACATGTAACCACAATTACTGTGTGTACAAATGGTTAAAATGTGCAGTGCACTCCTATTTGATGCAGCATGTTTTGCATTGGCTTAAATAAATGAGGTTGGTGTCTTTTGATGGTTGCAGAGCTCAGTCACACATCAGACGTCCCTGCAGCATTACTTTATGTTCTAATGTACCCACCCTTCTGCCGAAAATCAAAAGTTTTGTTGATGTAAAACTTGTTTTGAAGACAGTTGATTCCGGGGCATCATTTATAGTTGATTTAAGACTGATCCATGTGAGTTCTTCGCTAAGCTTGATGGTGTTGTGCTGCTGTGAGATCGAAAGTGTGTTTGTCCTTAATCCTGTAACCCCATAACAAGATTATAAAGTCTTGCTGTGGTTGTGTGAGGATAGAGAAATGGATTTATATAAAAGTTAGTTTCCACATTGTTGCTGTAGCAGTTTGTTAGGAAAAGATAAGAGAAATTTGGCTCTTTCAGTGTACTGCAGAGGCCCTCTTCACTCCAGATGTAGACCTTTTAGCATTTTTTAAATAAATATTAACACTATTTTTAGATGCATTTAATATTTTTTTTGTATAATTACCATAATACAGTAACACAAGGTCAAATTTAGTCCTTTAATGTCAAAGTTGCTGCCCATTTACAGTTTCCCCTTTCCCAAAATTATCCAAAAAGAAAGAATAGATTAGAGGAAAATAAAAACAGCTGCTTGATTTAATGCAGCACTGATACTTTTGAAAGCAAAATAGACTATTTAGTTTTTTTCTCAGCTACAACAGCTTCACAGTAGGATCTGTCATTTAGGATTTTTTGGATATGAAAAATTGGAATTAGTTTCTTTGTTTTATTGATTGTATTATCTCAAATTTAGTTTCTGTCTGTAATCTCATCTCTCTCTTACATTTAAGCTATTACCTTAACATTATTGCTTCATAAGCAGCACCTCCTCCATCTCATTGATTCTTACATCTAACTTTGTTTTCACTGATTTTATTAGCATGAACTTGTATCAGAAAATTGATATTACAGTCGTGCAAAATGTTGATTGCTAACAGAAACAGTCATTTGGGTTCAATATGTGTCATGAGGTATTGTCTGGGTTTGAAAATATGTATCCTCATGTATCAAATCAATACAGTATTGTGAAGTGCTTTCATCGCTGAAAATATGTCAGTCAATGAAAAAAAATCCTCTTTTTTCACCATCTCCTTTTGTATTAGATGGAGCAGCCGTCCATGGACCAGAAGGGCCACGCCAATGTGCCGTGGATTGTGGAGCCGGGTCAGGAGGCCAAGAGAGGAGTCAACACCAAGTACGAGACCACTATTTTCTAACATACACCCGCCTTGTCCACTCCTGTGTGTGTGTGCCTTTCAGAGGTTGCCCTGTACTGGGGCCCCGCCCCGGAGTTGGGCACGAGCGACGCACGCCGCCGCGTCACCTCACCGGCTGAAAATAAAAAATAAAAAAACAAAACATCTCGCCCCGCCCCCGTTAGCCGAGCCTGTCCACTGCATGATGACGTTTGGCGCTGCGCTGTCTCTCTCTTCTTTCTCCTTGTCTCCTCTTCTCTCTTTTGTTTCCGCTCTCCCCCTCTTTGGCCCGGGTCCCATCCTCCTGCCTGCAGGGCTGGCGCATGACCTTTGAACCCAGGGCTGTGGTGCACTTCTCTGTCTCCACCTGTAGGGGATACGGTCCATTTTTCCACTTCCTGTTTGTCGGTCAGTCAGCGATCAACCAGTTGGTTGTTTTTTGTTTTGAATTTTCTTCCTGTCAATGGGTGCAACCGTTTGGCTTCGTCTCTCTCCTTTTACTCCTGACTGCCTCTATCCCTCGATTTTCTCTACATTTCAGCCCCTTCTGTCAAACTTCCTCAGTCAATTTAAAGAAATTTGTTACCTGAATACTGCCAAGCGCCACGACAGTGTTTTAGCTGTCTGTTGAGCCCAGATTGGGAGCTGACAATGATGAGGGCTCTTGAAACATGACAACAGAGGAAGGTTCAGACTTTTTAGACATTTTTTAATCTGACAGAACTGAATCACAGGAGAGGTGATGTAGCACAGTCTAACTTTGACTCAAACTGGTTCATCCAGCAGGCTACTAGAATGTATTAACTTTTTGATTCTTTCTATCAGATTATTTTTTGAAAATACTAACAAATCTGTTAATTTCTCAAACAACTTTAAACTTTACCTTTGACACAGGAAGAAGTAGGTGATTTTTTTTCTTCTTTTATACCTTTTTCAGCACATGTGTGTGTATATGTTTAGAATTCTTTTAACCATGTGGATTTTTTCCTTGGCCGTAAACCTTATTTTATTTTGGGGAAAATTATCTTGTATGTAAAAGGTTTAGCATGTGGCTTGTGAGACGCATGGTGGCCATTTTGGATTTGCTGAGCAGGGGGGCCGGTGGAGAGGCGGGGTGTGAGGGCTCTCTCGATAAGTGATGTCATCTCATTTGCAGGGCAATGCCGGACGCTCATGTCTATTACTGTGGAATGCAAAGAATGTAGCCAGCCCTAAACACGGACCTTGTCACACATACAATGCAAATGGACTACAAAGGACCCTCTTGCTCACTTTTCAAAGGATTCCAAACATGGATGCTACGCCAGTGTTTAAGGTTGACTACAAAATTTTAACATCATTCATCCACATGATGCTTGACACAGTAAACATATGACAACAGACACTCACACGCTAACAGGACTGCATCTTGACAGACAACGGTCTGCTCTGAATGTACACTTATTTGAAAGCAGCCTCAACTTTTTGCAACTACAGCAGGATCTGTTTTATGTGCCCAACTGGGAGGCATGACCTATGAACTTTTGGGCCGGTCATTGGGTCTCAATGGAGACTGAGTGTGGTTACAGGGAATCTGTTGGTAACAGACGATGGGCTTGCTAAAGGCACCACTGGGCATGTGTAAGTGTTGAAATAAGCATAAGTTTAAGGACGTCTGGCTGGCTCTTTTAGTTTTTTAATTTTCTTTAAAGTCAGAAAATAATACAGAGATATATGCACAACCGTGTAAATGTGATTGGACTAGCTGCAACAAGATGCAACAGATGTGTCTCATCAAAATGGATGATGATCCTATGTGAACAAAACTGCATCTGGCATTTAAAAAAAAGTATTCTATTCGTATTGCCCGACATTTTAATGTTTAATATGAGAGTATTATATTACCATGATGATTATGATTATTCTTGTGCAATTCTTGTCTACTGTTGTCTTAATGTTACATTATTTTTCTATGATATGATGAGATGAAAACCTTAGGCTTGAGAATGATGGCCATCCTATAAAAAATCTGAAACTAGATGATCATACTTAAAGAGTGAATGTTGCAGGTGGCTAGCTAACTGGTCAGGTCAAATCCTCCATCATTTCTCATGGGGCTCTACTCTTATCTAGCAGATGTACTATTTTAAACGCAGTATTACTGTATTATTTGGATGAGACATTATCCAATTATAAAATGTACATAGATATTTTGCCAACTCATTGTTCATACATGTAATGTAAAAGAGAAAAGAATAAAGGATTTGCAGTACATGGCACTGGAAACAAGGTACCAAAATAAAAGTTGAAAATTTAAAGTGGTAGATTGTATTTTGAGTGAAAACTGAAATGAGTTATTTGGTGACATCACTGCTGACCAACTCGTGTACATAGGCTTGGGCTTCCAGCACACTGATTTTTGTAATTTTGGCCATTATTTATATCCTTGTAAAGCACATGAAATAAAATGACTTGTAAAACCATTATTTATCCCTGGGATAAAGAGTTCATGAGTTACCTTTTTTTTTTCAGCACTTACTACCTAAATGTGTTAACTGCCAACTTCAAGGAAATCTGAGTTTTAAAGGATAATTAAAGTTTAGTACTTGTTCTGTTTTTTTAATATTGGTCATCATGTTAAAAATTTGTAAATTTAAGTATTGCATGAAATCCGGGAAAAGGTCTACTTCTAATTTTTTTTTTAGCTATGTTGCTGTGTTCCCATATCTCAGCTAAGAATTTGGCATATTAACTCATTACTCGAAAATTTACCAAGTTTTCATTAACTGGCATAACTTTTGAATCATATTCAATTACACCAAAGGTTTTCACAATTTTATCTGCAGTGTGATCTAAGCAGCTGCATTTATGTAATACAAGCTAAAAAATAATTGAGACCAAAGTCATCTAATGTAAAACTAAGCTTGTTTGAGTGTGACATACCTCGATGCCTCATGATGGATCTGTTATTAGGCTGCTATGGTAGTGACTTCAGGGCTCGCCCTCCCAGCACCTGTGCATTAAGGCAGAGACAGAACCATTATTTAGCAAATTCAAATAAAAAAATAAGAATCTCACAGACAGTTTTTCATTTACTGATTGTCAAACCAAGCTTTTTAGGTTGTGAAAGTCATTAGTTAAACAGTTGTTAAGAAGCCTTTAGAAAAGACTATCCAGTTTCACTAATGCCAGCCATTCCATAGTCAGTGATTTGTTTTGATCAAAATTTTTAGTGGTTTGACTGGCCCTTCCAGTACTACACAATGTGCAGCAGCATGTTTACATCAAAATGGATCCAGAGGCAGAGTATGGAGCATATTTACATCTCCAGTGAATATCAGGTAACATGCAAGCACAGTCAAATCTGAGCACTAAAACATTAACTCAAGCAAATATGGTTTAAGAATCACGTTTTAAGTTTTATGTGACAGAACATACTTGCTGGACAGGTAAAAACTTGATGATTATGAGCTTATTAACAATGATGATCACATTAATGGTGACACCTTTTTAATACTACACAGCAAGTCCAGCAGGTAATGCTAGACATCACAACTTAGACAGCTTAAGAGTACATTGACTCTGACAGAGAGGTCTGCAGCGGGTCAGCGGTTAGCTGCTTTCTCATCAACTCAATCAACTACCACCACTGGCCTCCAGACAACCTGACTGACACTGTGACACGTGCAATAATGAAAGACAAGGTTGTAGAGTTGCCAGGTTTCCATGGTGACCACATCCCCTCACAGTTTTATCCATCAGTCTCTATATAATGTTAAAAAAGCACAATAGGTATATTGAAACTGCCATGAAAAACAGGCAGTGAAACATCAATGCAGCCATTTATTGACAGGATTTATTGCTGAGGTGCTGTAGCACCCACAAAAAGTAACAGAGCCTCCGCTAATATAATGCATTGATATATTTTCTAAAATGACCTCTACACATCCTGGTTGGTTAAACTGACTTCTAAGATAAAATTTTTCTGTGTCTGAGCCAGAGAGACTGTGACAATGTGGCTAAAATCCCTGGACCAAATTTGAGCTCACTGCACATCATTTCAGACAGATTCTGCACCTATGAGAAGCATGTTATTTATATAAATAAGGTACCACCCTGGATGCACATTTTGCATGTCATCTCAGATGCAGCATCCATCACATTTTTTTCCTTTAAAGCTTAGCAATGAGGGGTTTAATAAAACAAACTTGAAGAGGCTGACGGGTTTTGCGGCTGAGTTTTCTTCACATGGCTCGCCTGGATTTGACTGATAGAACTAACAGTCAACATATACTCAACACTGTTCCATGTTATAAACCTTGAAAGGATCCAAAGTGGTACATGGCAAAGGTAAGCATATGTTAGAATAAATAGAGCCTGTTTGTCATATTATGTACATTCAACATTTCAGTATACATATAAATCAGTTTTCTTTCAAATTGTTTAACAGCTGATGCTGAGTAGTTTCACGCTAAGAATTTGGATTTACTAAGATTTGATGCAATTTAATTATTGATTCTTTACTGTCGCTCCATTTCTTGACCATAGATTGGTGAGCAAAAGACTCAAGTAGAGCTAAAAAAAAGAAAAGGATTGACTGAATTATTAGTTATAGGACAGTTACAATCTTAACAGTTATTAAAGTAATTCATAAAGAAACATTGCCAAGCGTTTGCTGGTTTCAGCTTCTCAATTGTGACTATTTACTGCTTTTCTGTGTGTCATATAATTGTAAACTGAATTTCTCTGAGTGAGTCCAGCATTTAATGGAATTTAAAAGACTTAACCTTGAGCTCTGACAACTTGCTAAATCTGTAGTGTTCCTGCCTGTAGAAGGACTAGACTTTGAGTTTTAATAATTTATAACTTAGGTCTCTTGAAAATGTCAAACGCTACACATAATTATCATAATCATTTGATAAGCGATCAGTAAATAATATTGCACAAATATGAAATGCATTAAGAATTTACTTTTCACATCCATGGTGTTATTCCTAGAGTTACACAACATACGGGGTTTTTTTTGTTTTTGTTTTTGTTTTTTTTACACACCATCCCTGGCTTTTTACAAGCCTTATAAAACTATATTGAAAATGTGTGGAAGTAAGTATGAGTAGATGAGTGTCTACTAAACTACAGAGGACTAACATTTACAGTGAGTTTCTGTAAGACTGAACAAGCGTTTGTCATGAGTTATAACCTGCTGAATAAAAAAGGCTCAATCTACTCTTACCATCTGCAACCAATACAAGCTACCACTGGGCTTTTTTCTGAGACTGGAGGAGAAAAGACCAAGGCTGCAGCACATTAGTTTGCTGGAGATTTACTGCCAATGTGCAATTTGCTGCGTTCTGATGAAAACTGACAATATATTTTATTGTTTTTTAAAGAGCAGACCCCTGCTAGATGAGACTTGGAGGTAATTCAAGACAATATTTTTCTGCAAGATTGGACCAGAAGTGGAGAGTGGTGCAGTGGCTGCTGTATTTAGGCTTCACAAAGCCCAAACAGCTCGATTTTATTCCTACTGCTGGCAGAGGCGGTAAAACAGGACTTAACTGAGCACAATGAAGAAAGAATAATGATGGAAGGCAGCAACATAGGGAGAAGCACTGCAGATTTTAAGCACTGTGAAAGGAAACGACTGATAGATCGATGGCAAAATGGTTTGATAATAGGCACTAATTTCTACTGCCTGCAGTGAAGTGTAAGACAGGAAGAGTACAGGCTTTGTTTCACCGTCTGTGTCAGACTGTGGGAGAGGGCCAAAGTTCCAGATGGTGTGTACTGCCCACGGCTACTGGCTAAATGAGACGACTATGTAAAAACTGCTCATGTAACAATCACAATATTATCTGGCATTCAGTTAATGGGGGCAGCTTAGATATATCCAGATCCTCCATGTTTATCCTGTGTGCTGTAGGTAAATCCACATGCCTCTAATACATAAACAAAGATGGAAGGAGGAAGATTTTCATGGAGAAACTAGTTTACATGAAGACATTTTGCTGCATTTGTTAATAGACTGGCTCAACACAAAACACTCCTTTTGAACATGACAGATGTGGCACAGCAGCAGCACTCACATTATCTTAATGTACTGAAATAGTCCAACATGGAACTAACTTGCTGATAGAGAGTGGTGGGTGATAGAGGAATAAACTGTCTCTACAAAAGACTTGAACAAAAGCGAACTAAACACACACTCACACAGACACACAGATACACACCCTGCTGGGCTTGGCTCAAAATGTGCGACCTGATAAAGCTGGACACAGTGAGGAGAGTTGGCCAAATAATAAAAGGCTCTCTTGCTCTCTCTCTCTCTCTCTATACACCAGAGCACATTCACGGTAGACTCTGGCGGACGTTATCTCTGTAGGGTACAAAGAAGCAACTTGGACAAAACAATCCTGCACTGTCCTCCAGAAAAATTCAAAAACACATCCATAAAGAGCTGCCGCCTCAGTTTTCATGGACAGAGAGACTGGAACTAGAAATCATGTTTCCCTCTCTGTGCTTTAGAGCTGGACAATACTACAGTATAAAACATTGTTGATATGTAACAGTGTTTAACATCCTACTGTACTGACAACCGAACACATCGCAAAAACCAAACTATTGCTAACTTTTTTCCACAAAGTGAATTAAACAGTTCTAAACTGGGGCAGAATAATTTCACATAAAGCCTGAAATAAAACACAAGTTGCATTCCGTAACTAAGCTAAAAACCTGTGTCAACAAATACAGGAAATGCCATAAGCTTAGTTTATCACATGAGGCATCACCATCCTAAAGAAGCACCAGCAATAAAACCTATCACATGGAGGCAACAGGGAGGCTCAGAGGAACGACTTCACAATAAACCTTAACAATCGTGTGTTATGATAGGCAATTTTAACTGATGAATGTAACTGCCGCAGGATATATGCTCCTTCATTGTACATATTGAAATATGTTACACCATTCCCTGCCACCTTCAGGGTATACTACTGAGAATTATGAATAAAAACTATCATGTCTGGCCACCGTTTAGCTCAGTCGGTAGCGCGGGCGGCCCATGTACGGAGGGCTCAGTCCTCCACGCAGCAGTTGTGAGTTCGACTCTGGCTCCGACCATTTGCTGCATGTCACTACCCCCTCTCTCTTCCTGTTTCCTGTCCACCCTCTCAGCTGCCTTGTCAATAAAGGTGAAAAGCTCCAAAAATATCATTTGAAAAAAAAAACAAAAAAACTATCATGTAATTTATAAAGGTACATACACTCTGTGGCCACTTTAATGTACCCACTGTGGCAATTGTATACATACTGCATACTAATGTTAGCTTTTGCTTGTCAACATTAAGTTTTGTTGTCATAGAGGTGTCAAATAAATGACATGTTTGAGCACTGAGGTTTTGTGCTGGACTGTTTTATACTGAGAGATGTTCATAACATTTTTCCTCCCATCTAACACCCACTCACACACAAATGTTAATAGGATGTACAAAAGTTAAAAAAAACTCCATACTACTGCTACTGAATATTTTTTTTAATAGACTGATATAAAAATTATACTAAAAATCTTTTTGCCATTGACCCTGACATCAACCTGACAACCTCCAGAAAGAAATTCCCACCCACCTCAGCCTCCAACACAACTGTGGGCGCAATTACATGACTGGAGGGTTTCCATGACAACAAGCAGCTCCTGGCCTTCGATCACCCAAGGAGAATTGGTCAAAATAGAGTTGGAACCTGGCCCGAGGTTGGTGGTGATGATAGAAGATGACCTCAATTGTGTATATGTTAGATTCACTGAATTTGAATTTTCAGATTAGAACAGAGAGCCCACATCAAAGTGAACTCAAATCTGTGTTTGCTTGAGCCTGCATAGAGCATCAAATAGGCAGAGGATAAGCATGTAGGTTAAGTGCAATAGCAAAATGAGATTTGACAGCACAGCAAAAGGCTCAGTAGAAGTATTTTACATAACGACATTTTGCCACAATTTGCGCAGCTGAATGAAGAGCGGAAATGTTCTTGTAAGTGTAGGTGATGTTAAAGCATGTGGAAGGGCTGCACGTTGATCTCCACTGAAGAGCACAAAAGACACAACCGGCATGACTGCGATAAGAGCTGACAGGCTCTCACTAATGTCCTAGCTGGCATATCTGAGCTTGACGTCTGCTCCCAAAACACCTGAAGCTTAGACGACGCTGCAGGCTCATAGTGAGCCGCCTCCCAGCAGTCAACCAACATGACAGCGGTGAAGCCAGGCAGTCACACAAAGCTGCTTATGTCACCTCTGCAGTACGCAAGAATCAGCGCAGCAGTGATCACAAGCATTTCTTTTAGGCAATGAAGAATTTAAAAAAGTGTAAGATCAGGTGTTAATGCAAAGAGAAGAAAAGTAGAAGAAGTTGCTTCAAGAAAAATATATTTATAAAACAAAATATCCACTTCAGGGTTTAAGTTTAATCAAGGTGGAGCTACAGCAAAGAAGAGCATCAAACTACTACAATTATAGTGATGACAAACCAGTACAATCCCTATTCAGAAAACCCACAGGCTACATAGTAAGATGTCCACAGCATGTAAACTTTATATTCAAATTAACTGACACATAAAGGTGCTTTATATTATGAGCGTCCGTTTGGAGCCAGTTTGCTTGAATAAGCAGAAAGGAGCTCCTCAGAACAAAGCTAGTAAGCCATATTAAGCCATCTGTTGTCAAAAATGGTTAAGTCTCATGACAAGAGTGTAAAACCATCAACTAACTTTCATCCCAGTTCAATCCACCAAGTCAAAACCAGCATGATGTCTAGCTGCTGTGCACATGTTGCTTTTTTTAGCAGCACCATAAATGAGTAAACAAATGTTTTCAAATTGAGCTCATGAAAGATAAGCAGATAAACTGCACAAATGCACTGACACACAAGCTTCCTGAGGCTAGACAGACTGCAAGCCCACACAGCTCATCAGCCTGCTCCAGTCACTCTGCTCCAAATCTGTCTGCCTTCATTTGAGCTCAGCGGCAGCAGCACTAATTCTTTAGGACAACCAATGTTTAATGCTAAATGGTGCGAGAGCGCCGGCACAAGTATATACATTAATGGCTCCTTTATAGAGCCGTGTTAAAAATGTCTCAGTTTGCTGCTTGGTCAAGCTCAAAGGTAGCATAGAAAACCTTGAGGACCAGTAGACTACTTTTGTAACGGTATAAAATGATTTATCTGGGATGGGTGACAAACTACAAACACACCGACAGTTCTAATTCCTGCTAGTTATTTTCAAATTGATAGTTTTCACCTCTTTAATTTTTCTTCTTAATTTCGGTCATCAGTTTTTGATGGGAGTAAGGTGTGTAATCACAATGCTTTTATTGGTACAACCAAAGAACAGAAGAGCCAGGGCTGGGCGATAAATCGATTTTATTGATTAATTCGAATTTGTACTTAATGTTGATTTGTTTTAATGAAAATCGACATTCTCATCAACATCCGCCACCAACGCCTGCCTGCTGGGCTCCCGTAGTTCAGAGAGCACAGAGTGCCCCCCCCCCCGTGCTTCATACACAAACAACATGGCGGCGAGCGGTGCAGATCTCACTCCGAAGAAAGGAAATGTATCTTCAGTTATTTG
>JAQMCX010000037.1:7363877-7377339 GCA_029814765.1 Acanthurus leucopareius | reverse complement strand
TCTCACTCCGAAGAAAGGAAATGTATCTTCAGTTATTTGGAATTGGTTCGGGTTTGTGGCGTCAGACACAGAACAAAAAGCACCTCGCTGATTTTACGTAGGTGGTGAAAAAAATTGATTTGAATCATGAATCGGGATTTTTTGTGAAAAAATCTGAGATTTTTTTTTTAGGTCATATCGCCCAGCCCTAAGAAGAACTGAGAAGTCTGTTCAGACTCATTATCTTGTTTACTCACTCTAATTAGACAGTTCATGATTTAAATAAAAAACTGCCACTGATATTTCACTAATTTCTCTATTTATATTCTATTTTACACTATTATATTCAGGCAAACAACTTCTCGGGTATCTTGTGTCTCAAATACCACTGCAACTTATCAAACTTATTTTAATTATCCATGAATCCGCTAATTATATATTAATTAATCATTTGGTCCATAAAACATAAATAAACACGAAACACGAAAACAAGATGGTGTGCACTTTTGTGAGGTGCAGTGACTCTTTAAGCCTACATTATGTGATAAAACTGAAGCCGAGGGAGCAAATCTGCCCCTAAACAAAACAACCTTAAACAGGCGCTTCCCCAAAAGACATGAGACAAATCAGCTTTACAAAACCACCAAGAGACCAAACAAGCTCCACTGAAAATTTAGAAAGTTTGGTTTGATAGATTCAGCATTTCACCTTCAACATTTTAGTCGAAAGTTTATTTGCATGTAGTTTAAGCCAGAATGTGTTTCTCCATCATGTAAGCTGCCAAAGTGCCTGCAGTCAGGGAGTCACTCCAATGGGAGTCTCCCAGGGCACCATAAACAGAAGCTTGGCTTTACTGATTGTGGCTTTTTAAATAATTAGAATTCAGCGTCCCAAGTGCAAAATGAGTGTTTTTACTCCAAAGTGAAAAAATCCATTTGTGCTGGCCACCTTCCTGTCAACATGAGAGTTACAGAAAGGTAATGCCATCTCTTTAAACGCTTAAAAACATTTCACACATCCTTGGTTCTGGGACCATATGACATCCGGTCTAATTTATGGATTCTATAAAATTAAGGCTAAAAGGCATTTTGTACCTAAAACAGTGTTTCCATTATACTTGCAGAAATGTCAAGAAGTTACAGCAACACAAGTCTGTAGAGCTGTCCACTCAAACTACAATGAAAAAATGTCTGCTTTCTCATAACTTTAAGGACAAGTAACTGGACAAGTGACAGAACATCAATCGCTTGCAAAGTAATGACTTTCAGAAAACTGTAAGAGTACAGAATTTATGTTTTCAGGATTAGTAATAAAATAAGGGGCCAGTTTTTCACATTTTGGAATTTCAATGCTCATATTTGCTGTCTCAAATGACCTGCTAATCCTTTGATTTTCTTTGATAAACACTCTCTAGAGACTTAAAGATCATCTGTTTTTACATGCACAATGTTTTCATCCATCCCACAAATGCTCTTTATATAATATATATATAGGATGGAGAAGTTTATGAGCTCAGATTTTATTTTTAAGTGCAGTTCCTCCAGCTCTTCCTAAGAAGACACATACTGTACGCTGTAAAACATTAGGACTTGCGTCTTGGGACCTTATAATCTGATCAGTATTTCCAGTCATAATGCTGGTAAGATAAAACTGACACGCCACTCAGCCTTAAGAGGCTTTTAAAACCACTGTTGAACTCTAGATGGCCTGCACTTTCTCTCCTGTCACGAATCTCGTTCACGAATGCAAAACCACATAAAGCAAAAAAAAAAAGTCTGGAACAGAGTGTATGTTTGTTTATGTGTGAGTGTATTTTGGGTTTATCTGTTGAGAGCAGCACCTTGCTTCATCCTAGAAACTGCTGCAATGGAGGTTTTGGTGATTTCAGTCTCATAGTTCCTGAACACAGCTTTAATACATGGATGAGTGACAGAGACTGTGTGATTGAAGAGGCAGCAGGGATACAATGGGGACAAATGAGTTGTCAAGAAAGACAGTTTGATTGTCTACTTCAAAAGCATGTTGTATAATGTATGACTGCAGGGTGGCCAAGTGGTTTCGAGGAGCTGTTTTTGGTAATTTTTTTTTTAAGCAGAAGCTTTTGCTACCAACAAATCATCAACACACTGGTTGAGGTGCCCTTGAGCAAAACAATGAAGCTTTTTCTATGGACAAGTGGAGGCCATTTACTGCTTTCAAAACACCTCATCAATACTCAAAGCAAAGTGCAGGCTTTAAGAGGGACTAAAAATACAAAAACAAGAAAATGTTAACATGCATAAGCAAGGCATACAGGTAATGAAGTCATGTTGATAGATACAACTACTGAGTATAGTCTTAGCTAAGCAGTAATTCATACAAATAACGAGGATTAGAGTAATAAGGCGTTTTGTGTGCTTTTATGGTAGTTTTTCTTGTGACCATAACACAAATGTTATTTCTCCTCTCTCAAATCTGTATACCACTGGGATGTTTTTCTTGTTTTTGCTCTCAAAACAAAGCTTGTATGTCAAAGATTATTTTAATTATAGCATAACTAATGTAAAAAAAAAATCTTACAGTTAAATAATTCTTTCTTTACAGTCTCTTCAATTTACAGTCTCTTCAATTCAATCTTTAAATTTGATCATTTACACCTACTTTTGTACTGGACGTTGTCAAAATGTCCATGAAAGCAGCCTGTTCTTTACAATATTTGAGCCTGACTGTTACAACAGGAACAGCAGACACTGTCGCTTTCATTCACTGATGTCTTCCAGCCTGAATGATGAAGAAGGGGTAAGCCACCCACCCTTTGTTCCCATTGTGTGTCAGTGTGGGTGCTACTGGTCTGGCTGGGTGAGCTACTATACCAGGTGAGGCACAGGTGACTACAGCATCTGCTCTTCCTGGGCTCCATTCCATTTCAATTTCCACTTCACTCCTCTGTCTCGCATCTAGATTAGTTTATGTAGCAAAAAAGTATAGTCTACATTTTCAGCATCTCTTAGTCCTGCTCTAGGTGTCATGTAGCTATAGTTGTGTTTCCCAATATCAGCCTGGACCATCTGGGCAGATGGGTGAGAGAAAGTGAGGCAGCTAAGGAGAAACAGGAAGCAGCCCAATGTGAAGCGAGTTCTGGCTCTCAGCCCTCTGGCTCCACGAGAGAAAGCAATAAAGGTGGAGTACAACTGAGCCAACAGCTGACAGTAACAGGAACCAATGTTTGGCCAAGGTCAGGGGAAACACACATGCACACGGACACACACACAAACACACACAACCATGGGGTGAAGATGTAACAGCGCAACACGGTGAAAAGAAGGAGGGGAATGATAATGTGGCGACCCAATACCCAAAGGGTAATATAATGGTCAGAGAGCAGAAAAACAACAGGTGTGTACAACTGAGAGAGTCCTTTAATCAATGTAGCCACTATTGCTGGCAGGCATTACCCAATAGAGCTCACATGCTCACACATAAACACACACAGTAGATTTCTCAGTATGCCCAGCTCACTCAGGTACCTTTTTGGTCAAATATAGCCATTGCTCAAGTAACTTGTTTCTCATTCCTATGTGGGCGAACAAATAAATATTCATCAAAACACATTTTGTTAGAAACAAATTACTGCTAAAAGATGATTACAAATCTTCTGGGATGCAAAAATATACTATATCAGCAAGAAGAAGTACAGCATAAAAAAAGCAGCCAATTAAAAAAGCTGCCAATTTAAAAAGCAGTCATTTTAAAAAAATTGCTTAGATATTTTTCTGCTAGACAGTATTGATGCATTTTTATATTTTACGACCATAAAATGTCTCCCCTCTTGAAAATATTGCGGTAACAATCCATTTAATAATCAAATAACAGGAATTTTTAGAAAAACATTTATGTTTTACTACAAAAATATCTTACTTTAACTGTAAAAACAGTTAATGTATTGTTTTTGCTGCTCCAATTAGTTGTCTCTGAATCAACAGTACTCACTTAGGAATTTGCTCATTTGATTAATAGTAATTTGCTCATCGGACCATTATTTTATTTTTCAAGCAAAATTACAACATGGGTACTTGTTACACTTTTTTAAACTTGAGGAATTACTTCCTCTCTTTGTCATTTCTGATGGTAAAATGAGGATAACTGACTTTAACTCCTGTTTTTTTAAAACAAGCTATTTAAAAAAGGCTGCGTCACCTTGGGTTGTTGGAAATTAAAATGAGGATTTTTTTTCAGGCATTTCATAAACAAAACAAATTATCAAGAGAACAACTGGAAAACTAATCCTCTTAACAAATACAGTCTGTTTGTTCAAAGTCTGATATATATTATTCCACTGTGCCACTGACCTCTATTTTTGTCTGGAAAACATTAAAAACACATTAATGGACCTTTGCACTGTGTGTCCTAGTCCTTCATTATGATAATCAAGAGCATTATTTTCAATTCCATAAAGACCATCTTGCTGCTGTCAAAAATACACAGTCCTAAGCAGAAAATAGTCCCAAAATAGTGTTGTCTAACTTCTGTTTGTTCCTAGAAACAAAAGTCGCAGTAAACATTTTCTGAAATTCACTTTTTTTTTCAAATTGTCACAACACACAGAGTCACACATAACTCCTACATGCCCAAACACAAACTGACACTCAGACATGCGCCACACACCTCTCTCTGTCTCACGTGTGATTATATTTAGATTTTTTGTTTCTCACTTTTTTTCATAGTGTGTAGTGGTGTGTTTGGTGGCTACCCGAAAAATCAGCATGCTCAATTGCATGTAGCCAGGAGCTTGAAAAATACCAAGCAGTAAAAAATTAATGAGAGGAAAGAGAGCACAGAGAGAATGAAAACAAAATGAAAGTCTTAGACAGCAGACGGAAAGCTGGAGGGGAGCTTAGTTCTTTTGAAACTGAACCTTTTCAAAACTCCTGGGACTCCACGTGCAACTGCAGACCTCTCACTGGGAAACTGTAAAGGTTTAAATATCAACCCCACATTAGCCTAGACCCCTAAACAGAAACTGCTGTTAAATCAAGCTAATTAGGCTAGTAGGACTCTGAACTTTACATTTTAAATAACTTTTTAACAGATGATGCTAAACGGGATGCAATGTGCAATTTGAGTATCCAAAACAATCCCCTGATTTTATCTGTCACAGTTCATTTTTGTAATTAAAACAACTTCACTGTAGTGAATCAACAAGGGCTCAGAATCCTTTATCTGCTTTCCCTCTAACTAAAAAATCATAAACACTAAATTAAAAGGGACACAAAGAAACAGTTTTGTGCTGTGTTAAACATTTTGCTGCCACTCCAGTGCAGCACAATATTTTTTTAAGCCCTAAAACAGTAGCCTAAATGTTTAGAAGTTCATAGAACGAAGCCTTAGCTCTCTTTTTACTCCCGGTCATGTCACAGTGATCTAGTTTTTACAGTATGACAGACATCAGAGTCCACAGGAAGGAAAATCTGACCCAGCTGCAACTGAGAGGGGAAGGTGGTATCAGTATTGTGTTGACACTCAGACAGCCAGAAAGCTGTAATTACTTTGGGAGCAGACAGAGATTAATTGAGCAGGAGAGACACCAGAATTAATGGGGTTAGCACACACCTCAACCAGACTTTAAAAAGTTTCCACCACTCCCCCGGAGACTGCAGGGTTTGTAAATGCACAAGGTGATGAAGATGCACCCAATGAAGGCAAAACTCAATTCATTATTTTCCTGGTTTTTATACCATGCAAAAGCCACATGAGAAATCCCTTTACAAAAGTATGCATTAGAGGAAAAGCAAAGGTTTTTTTGAGCCTACAAAGCCGGACGAACTGGCCTTTTCAAACCAGATAGCTGAAATTACTCCAACCTCAAAGGGCTGCAAGCATCAGATACTTTAATTTACACTTGAAGGCAGAGGGATCATAGCTGATTATCTGAACATGGCAAACTCTACACAGGTATAATTGCGTAAAAGACAACATCAGCAAAAATTTAAGATGCTCATCCTTTCCTCTAATAGGCCCATGGCTAACTGCATGCTAAAATCAGACAGCTAAGCTTTCTTTGCTCCTATGCAAATGTGTCTAATTGTAGTTGGAACAAGACTAAACCCTCCTCTGAATCATTTGTGCTCCATGCAGCAAACATCCAATCCAACACCTATAAAATACATTGACCTAAATTTGCATCTCAGACACCACTGAGACTTGTGAAACAGAAAAACAAGACATCTTTACATCACCCACTAAAGAAACAGTATATAAATAGAGAGCATTGAATACTAGCTGATGGCTGGCAATGTTGCATTAGCATGTCATATGGCTGCTCAAGGTCTTGCACCCTGATTGGATCGGTCCCCAAATCTGTCTGGCAGCAATGATGCTCTGCAGAGCCCAGAATGTCTAAAGACCCCAAGACAAATGGTTTCAAGTTTACTGTCGGAGGGTAAGTAGGTAATGGCATCCTGTTTTGGCCAGATAACAAGGCTTCTTGTTGTTTGCTGGAGCTCATTATTATTCTAAATTTGTTTAAAGGACAGATTTACCACAAGTATTCACAGCTGGTCCTTGAGATGAAAAACAGGTGGTGAGGTCATGGCAGCCATATTTTACCCAGGAAAAGATCTTGGTACTACAAGGTTAGTTGGGGCTTTCTAAGTGGGCTATATTACAGGCAGAACAGCTGTTTTCTGTCACTGCTTTGTATCCTGCAAGAAGTTGTTTGATTTTATTTGATTGCATTACAGAGAAGGCGTTTCTGTTACTTATCCTACCTTAATTATATAAATGACTACGACTAAGACATGTGAAACCAAGAAACCTTCATGGAAAAAACTATGTAATTTGGTAGGGGTTTAAAGGTCAAATAAAAACAGAGTAAAAATAAATTACCAGTGCAAACTAAAATCTTGTAGGCAAAATGTGAAATGTGAAATAAAGCCAGCATACTTTTTTTTACATGTTTAGACATAAATGTTTTGAGTCAGAAATTAATAACAACTAAATATTCATTTGGGTTAAAATGGAGAAATTCTTTTAAGGAAAAAAATTCTGTAATTAGTAACAGGGTCATATTCTGTTCAGGAAACATTCCTGGAAAAAATACTGAGATTTTTACATAACACCTTGTTTCATCAGTCTTTAATTAAGTGTGAGAAAAGAAACCTAAATCCTCATAACACTCTTGCATGAACAAGCCCTGATACCAAACCACCACCACGTCGTCCTCCAGTATGATATAGTAAGTACAGATGGTCATGCATCCATTTAGAGTTCAACACACACCTGTCAACACACAGGACTCTAATTAATTAGGCTCTGATGAATACCACTACAGCTTTATCAATCACTGCTACATACAGCACATAACTCAGCTGAGAGTTGGATCCCAGCCTTCACCCAGTGATGCAAGTTTACTCAAAGTCAACTGCTGGATGTAACGATGGGGAGGCGTTAACAACATACATCAGCTACATTGCCTCAGTGAATGTGAAAGCCTTCTATCATCATGGCCTGCGGTCCAGACTGTCCTTCAGCCTGTGTGTAAGTCAGAAGTGTGGTATATATACAAAAAATGCGTAGAATAAGAGCTCCACCAGTTTTGTCTAATTTCACACAATCACAAAAAAAATGTCAACACCTGTGGCAGCTCCAGAATTTTTAGACTGTCTTTGCTGAGGTATCTTGTAGAAGCAAAAGTTTTAATGAAGCAATATATAATAATAACAAATATTTGTTAAGCCACTTAGAGATCAGGTCGATAAAGATGTATAATAGGGAATTTTGCATAATTATGTTTAAAAGACATAATTTTAAATGTTCCTAAAACTATGGACTAATGACTGACCTGTTTCCATCATCTACTCAAATTAAGTTTTTACAATGAACAAATAAACCACAAAGTTTCGGAAAATACACGAATCATCAAACTTCTTTTCATATGCATCTTGGCATCAGCGTGTCTAATCGTTAGTCTAAGTAAAAACAAGCCCTCTACATTGAATATTAAATATTATTAATCATTTCACCATTTAACAAATATACACAATAGTCAAACTAATCCATATAAAATCACTTCATTCTGTAATGTCCAGCTCTCAGGATGAGAATAAAAGGCTTCTAGCAGTCACAGATGAACATCACAGAGGCCAGTGAGCCAAAACACAGGAGACCTTACAATCAAAACTGACACCATGTAAACAATTCATGCAGTGTGTAAATAAAAACCAAATATATTAAATCTCCAGTGCAAACACACCTCTGGTAAAATAATTTGGACTGCTGCACTGTACACAAACAATGCCTGTTTGTGCGCACACGTCACTTACACACTCACGACAGCTGCTGCAGGTGACTAAGTAAGCAAAATAAAGTCCCCTGTTTTTTCCATTAAAATCTATCATCCATCGCAATTATCAAACCTGAAATGCTGAATAGTATCATAAGGCTTAGTTAATTGGTACCCCTTACACCTGCACGTCCCGGGGCTCTGCACTGACAGCTAACGTTTGCTATCCAATTAACCAAATAACCGAACAAACAACCAAACAGAGCACAATAAGAGGAGCAAATTGTCTTACCTTACATTGGATGCCGTTTCTTTTCACTAATAGGTAAACATCCATGGTAAAGTTAGTCTTTCTTTCGGCCACAAATCCAAACTTTGAAACGCGGCGCTCACAGGTGTTGACAGGACCGTTGATTGCTTCTCTAAGGTCCGCGGTCACTTTAGCCGTTAGCTTAACTTGCAACAATATAAACTTCTCCCACCGGGTGGTTGTTTTCATCACAGGTTGTAAAAATTCCGCGCATTCTTCGCAATTCTTGTTGTTGAGTTGGCCTTTTTTTCTTTTGGTTCATAAATTTATAAAGAAATTCACAATTCTTTGGCTCCTTATCACCAACGTTTGTTACCTCATCACTAGGATTCAACCGGAACGTGCGCTGTGCGAATTACGCTGCGTGTGCAACAGTGCCCCCGTGTGGCCGGGAGAGTAAAATCATGAAGATGACATAATAATAACAGACAAATTTTGTGCTTATCTTTTGAAAACATATTTTATAACTCCTGCTAAGCTTTCATCCTCGACCGACTTTTATATGAATAAGGCCTTTACCCATTATTTATAAATAGCCTACTGAGGTCTCTGCAATATTATTAATGTATTTTAATATAAACTCACATCATTGTTTGAAATCAGGTCATTGACGAAGGACAGAATTCTCTCAATGTCTGGAGCTGCATTCATGGGTGTACAGCATGAACAGGAGGGGCTGAGCTCACAACCATTTAAACACTCTGGGGCAGGATGTGTGACTAGCAGCATAATCTATCTGGTCTTTTTGTTAAGAAGTCCAACATCCAGTTGTTTTCCAGAGTGTGGTACCTAAGCCCAGAAAGTTTGCCAATCAGTCTGATGACAGAAAAATCAAAATCAACAAGCAGAATTCTGATGTGGGTGTTGTTATCCTCAAGGTGTGTGAAGACTGTGTGACAGTTCTGTTGGTTCTGAATCCAAGCTGGTGAAGATCCAGGCTGATCTTCACCAGCTTGACTAGGTTGTTTTTCCTTATGAGCCGAGGCACCTTTTTTTTTAAAGCATCTCATCAGGATAAGGGTGAGTACCACTGGGAAATAGTTGTTTAAATTACGCACTGTTGGATCCTCTGGAGGCGGAGCAGATTTTAAAGCTGACTCTTTATCAGGAGGATCTTTGCAAGCAATAAATGTGTTACGCTCATCTGGCAACATGGCCTCCTACATGATGGGGACACTCCTATGACACCTAATTCAGCTGAGAAATTAATCTCAGCCCTCACACTCTAAATGAATACCAATTGATGGATGTGATGATAGTAAGTGTTAGAGACACATACAGCAACATTGCTGTAATAGATGGGAACACCTCATCAACCTTTACAGCGTACAGTATTTTTATCCCAAAGTGCAAGCAAGCAAGACCTTTTTCATTTTTCCTTACATGCAGCTTATTGGTACTGACACCAAGACTGACTTTCCCTCACTTAATTTCTGGTGTGAATAAATTTTCTCAGTGACTCTGTATTTGGCTTTGACTGAAGGTGACACAGGGTGAGGTTCAAGACCGAGGAAGCTTCAGCAGCAAAAACACTGAAGGAGACAGAAAATACAGGACTGATAGATGCATCAGTCAATGAACAAAAAGGATCATTTTTGAAAAGGAAATTAGATCACTGTCAAATGATAAATTGGCAGTTACAAAATCAAGACAGACTCATGACATTACCAAAGCGCGTTTATTTTTTATAAACTACACTTACATTGCACCACATCATAAGACAGTATCAAGATATCCTGAGCAGAAATCCATACTTCTGCGATTTTGTTGGACAGAGACCTCCTCACTGGAAGGAACTCTGCTGATTGAATTTGTGCAGACTATAAAGCACCAAATCGAGGAAAGCACAAAGTGAAAATGACAACAAGATTGATCAGAAATATTGAAATGCATCCTTACTTCTATTCATTTACTGTCTTTATGTGTTTATTACTCCTGCTGGACATGAGGTCTTTATCATCCCCACTGCAGTGAGGAGCTTTGATAAATTAAACACTTGCCTCTCTGTCACATTGTTGGAAATAACTGCCTACTTATATTGTTAAATCAAAGTAAGGATCCATTTTTATGTCTGAACAAAGCCAAATGAGCAAAAGCTTCATCAAAGATTGTTATTCCTGCTTAAAAATGCTCAGAACAGGAAAAGGCTCAGTAGTTACGCAACATGCAGATAAAAATGTGTCAAAAGTAGCATATAGAGTTAAAAAGAAACTAGAACAAAATTAAAAAAAGCAATTAATAAAGCACAAAGAGTACCTTTTAGCATTAGCAAGTATAAATTTTTTGAATATAAATTATAAATCACACACTGCTTTTTTTGTAGAAAACATTTACGTTTGATCTGAGTTCAAAAGTATAAAGTAGTGGTAGCAGATATACAAACAGACCCACAGGCTTTCAGAAGTTTTTGGATTTTAAATGCACATCCATTAAAACTTAATTGTACCATCAATTTTTAATGCTCATCAAAGTGCAGCAAAAGTCCTATGAATGCTGGTGGATTGAGAAAACCCATGTACCCAAAACATACATACTCTCTAGAACCTACAGTAATTCCATTCAGACTAAGGCGACAGTGTAAATAAAAAGGCTCAGAACTGTTCGTACAAACACCCGATTTATACCACAAGCAGAAGATATCCCCTCAAAAATAAACATGAAAAATTAAAGTTTTAAAAATGTCACAGCATAGACAAATCAAATGCACTTCATGACTTCTAATGGATCAACTGACTTAAACAATAGATTATTTAGATTCTATACAGCAGAGAAAAATCTCTCACATCACATGCAATAACCAGCCCTAATACAATATGGATCACAATAAATCATTCACATTTGAACTGATGCAGAGACTACAGCTCTTTAACCTGTTAATATTGACCTGGTTTCTAAGGTATTAGTGATTTTAAAGATCTGCTTAAGAAGATATGATCGTCACAAGCGCTGATTTTCTTTTTTTTTGGTAAACATGTTGCTTTTTAATGCATTCAGAACCTTTTTTATTAAGAGATTCTGCTCTATTTTATCAACAAAAGACATTTATTTGAATCTTCTGTCTGTGTGTAAAAAGATATTGGAGCAGAAACCTTCAGACTCTTTAAGGTTCGCGGTGCATCACTGACCAATCACTAAGCCCCCACAGAGCTGAAACTGAATGTTTCTAGTGCTCTACTGTAATCTTGTGTAAAACCTGAATGTGGAAAGATATCAGTGGAAATGTAAACTTATCTGAGAAGCGTTTGGCTGTGGGATGCTGCAGCTTTCAGTTTAGCCATCTGTGAGAGTCTTTAATGCAACAAAACAGGTTTACTCCCATATGCAGTCTGTAATATCCCAGGTTTTGCGAGGAAAGTATAATGCTTGGTTGGACTGTGGCGGTTGCTGCCTTCTGTTTTGGTCTTTTGGAGCACTTTTGGCAAGGTCACACCACCCTCTGCAGGATATAGAGGATGCCTATATTGTCAATGGTGACGAAGGTGGAGAAGTCAGACGAGACGTGGATCCTCTTCAGTGCTGTTCCCGTTGGATAGAAGGTCTGCAGGGCTTCACCTTTCTCCACATTCCACCACTGGATACAAGACAGAAAAGTAAAGACAGAAAGACCTTTAGATGCTTTTAACAGATGACACTTTAACAAAGTATATGGGAAGACTAAACACGGGGAAACCGCTAGCCTGGCTCTGTTCAAAGGTAGCAAAAGATGCTAGGCTATTAATGTGGATTAAGTCACCTTTTGACAGAGCCTGGCTAGCGGTTTTCAGTTTTTATTCAGGACATATGCTAAACCAAGCTAACCAGATGCTGGCTAACTACATATCACCATACAGACACAGGAGTGCTAAGAATATTCTCATGTTACTCTCCTGTAACAAAGTAAATAAGCTCATTTCCCAAAATGTCTAACCATTCCTTTATCACATTTCAGTATCAATAATGTCTACTTCTTCTAATCATAATACAGTGTGTTTCATACATTGCCTGCTCATTGTCTTGGCTTTGTTATATGTTATACTGTTGCTGTTCTACCATAAAATCAATTGGTAAAAGTCGTGCAGTCTGTGCTTTATCTGAATCAGAGCTTGAGACAAAAGACAGGAAGAAGAGGAGACTAACAGGGTCTTAAATTGGTTGCCAAGAAGACCATGATGAATTTAATAGCCTAATTTTACCAGACTCAAACTCACACACCCTCAGGCTGCCTAAAACACACAGATACACACACAGGCGCAGTATATCTATGGCACAGCTTTGCAATCTAGGGGGAAAAAAATTTAATATAACCTAAAGCGAGAGAGGGTTTTGATATCATGAATATGCAAATGTAGTCCCTTTGATGCTGTTGAATGGGTTGTGTGATTAATGGACTCTTATGTGTATGTGTGTGTGCTTGTGTGCACATGTGTGTGTGTGTGTGTGTTGGGATTGTTCTGTAAGCTTGACATCTGTTGCCGCAACCTCTTCTGTTGCAGTCTGTCTGTCTGCCTGTCTGTGGAGAGACTGAGGAGTTGGCGTGCTTTCTGTCCTAAACACACATACACACACACATACACACACACACACACACATATAGAGCACAGCCACTGATGCTTTAAAGCAAAACACACACAACTAAAGCTGCAACCTCTTCATTTTATTCGTGTTGCTTTTTGTTTAGATGGATGAGGTACAAATCTGATGTTAAGATAACATGGTTATTATTTTGAAAGATGAACACACACACACATGCACACGCAAACACACACAAACACACAAATACTCGTGCCAGACTGTAAATGATTGACTCGATGTGCCTTTGATGATTCATCCCAGAGAGATGAAGCTTGAATGGAAAATGTCAACTTTAAACCGAGATTAAACGGAATCACTCAGGAAAGCTAGCGGGGGGGTTTGTGTGTGTGTATGTGTGTGTC
>JAQMCX010000037.1:7348182-7359810 GCA_029814765.1 Acanthurus leucopareius | reverse complement strand
ACACACACACACACACACACACACACACACACACACACACACACACACACACACACACACACACACACTTACACACAGCAGCATCAAAAAATCATGCTCATATTTTAAGTGTGCAGATTATAATTTAAAATTCATAATGTAGGTGGAGATATAAATGGAGATTTTCCTACAGAGTAACCACTATCCTTTTTTAATATACTTTACTAAATTTATATGAATTCTAGATGAAGACATGCTCAGCAGGGGTGAAAGAAAATATAGGATTATTAAAAATTGATTGTCAGTCAAATCTAGTTTAAATTTAAACAAATGTATGTTGTTATTTTTTTCTAGAATTTATTGTAGAAGTTTTTGTTTTACATATATGAAATGTTTGTTTAATAATTACAACTTTTTTCTTATTTGGCAGTTATCAGGCCAGGAACAGCACTAACCCTAAAGAACAAACAAACAAACAAACAAACAATCAACAAGGGATCTCTAAATATAATACAAAGCCAGCAGACAAACACAAAATAACAAAGACAAAATGAAATATTAAAATAGCAACATTAAGCCAGATGGTAACAGATCATGTAAGAAGCATCTTTTGGTCAGAAAAACAACTCAGTGTCATTAGATTAAACTGTATAGAGTTTGACTGTAATGTTAAAAGACAATAAAAACCCTGCAGAACAGCTCATGCTAACCTCATTGTTCCCTTTCAAGCTAATTGTATGAACAGATTGTTGCCTTCTTATTTTAAATGACTTTCTATATTGCATGCTGCGTGTTAGCGTTTCCCTGGTGGCAGGTTCATAAATATATTCATATAAGACTATGGAGGCTGACTTCAGAGAGACTTCTTCATTATATGCACTGGGATGTTGAAAACTTGTTAAAAAATAAATGAAGAAATAGTTGTTTTGTGTTATATAACCAGACAGGAATGTTGGTTCAAATTTAACACACAACAAATAAAGACATTTCAATGTCCTGCCGGATGATTTTCAGTACGCTGACAAAACTTATATTCATGAGATAGACTACAACATCAAAATTAGATAAGAGACAAATGTGTATTAGTTTTTTTGTGTGAGTGTGCTGTTGTGTGAAATACAGTAAAGTGAATTTGTCTATGAAATAAAAGAAGAGGACAAAATATTAGAAACACCTCTAAAACTTAGCATTATGACCTTGGATGATTTATTGCAGGAATATTGTATTTTATTGCTTTACTTAAAGCTACAGTAAATCAAATAAACTGGCAACAGGGTGTATATTGATGTTGTACAAATATGAATACTATCATATTGATCTCAACCGCACTGCCCAGCCATGCGAGGAGCAAACGAGTTTTGAAAAGCGTTGAGAAAATACGGGTTTAATGAAAAGGGGCTGCAACTCTTTCGGGATGTTTTTCATTCATTGCATTTTAGGAATGACATGACAGAGTAACAATAGACTGGAAGTACGAGGTGAAAAGCACACAGATGTGTCATCTGCTCTGATGGAAACATGAGTAAAGAAAACCAGAAGGACCGCTGAACCCTTATCTGCAACGCCACACTGTTTTGCATTTTCAGATAAGCTTTCCCTCTCAGTGTCACGCTCAGATGCAAACGGGTCACAGTCACATCTGGGGAAGCCGGGAATGCGAGTGACCCTCATCTCAGCTAGCAGCAGATGAGCACCGAATCTGCTCCGACAGGCCCTCACCGTTCAGTCTCCTGAAGCTAAACAGGTCTGCTTATTCAGTCTACCTGAGGAGACGTCCGCACTGCTTACATAACAGAAATACCTGTCCATGTGTGTTCTTCTGAGGGCCGGAGCTTGTGAGCGAGCACAAAGTTGCACCTTTCAGAATGGGTGGAGGGCAGTAATTCATCATCCTCTTACATAAATAGCTCGGATACAGAGTCCAGGGGGAATAGGTGAAGTTTTTACGCTTCGTAAGAATTATAAAGACTCTTCAGCCAGCAGGACGCACACAATGGCTGCAGGCAGGAGGGGAGGGAGATTAGAGAAAGTGGGGATGCCAGCTGAAGTAGATTCAGGCGATTTTGTAAGGCTACCTCTATCTCTGAAAGAAAAAGTGAGGGATTTAGTGTGTGTGAGTGTGTGTGATTGTGTATATGTGTGTGTGTGAGGCCAGGCCAAGAGTCTTGCAGAGAGGGAAACAGCGTGACACTGAGGTTGAATTATTCATCCAAGGTTCCATCCACTGAAATATTGATGCTCAGACAATCCTCACACACTGTCTTTCTTTCTTCACTTCTTCTCACCTGCATCCTTTCTTTTCCTCCAGCTACTTTGTTTTTTATCACAGATGTGACCAGGAAAAAAGGCGAGGAAAAAAAAGGAACCGAATATGGATTGTAGGGAGCAGGACAACTGAAACCGAAGAGAAACTGAGAGATGCAACATCCTTTGATAAAGAGAAGTTTTTCCTCTTTCCTTTTTTCTTTTTCTCACATGCCTCATTTCTTTCAGTTCTTATGGCACACAGAGAAAAGGAGATGGATCCATAAAAAGAAGGCATTAAATAAAGATGTCATATCAAAGAGACATATAAAAAAGAAACAGAAAAGAGAAAAGTTGATCTGATAGGGAAATGGGAGCTGATGAGAGAAAGAAGAAGGAGTACAGAGATGAAAAAGAAGAAAAAGATAATGTGTGTAACAAACAAAGAAATTATGAAATAAAGAAAACAAAATACAGAGTCACAGTTCTTTCACACCACCAATTTACTTTGAATCAAATGAAATTTGGTAATATAAATGCCTCTTAAAAATACCCAGAAAAATTGAGAAAATCACCAAGACCACTGAAAAAACTGGTCTTGAAACAATTTTAATCAAACTGCAGAGATGTAGTTTACAGTGAAAATGCAATCTGTACAATTTGACTGGCTCTTGGCTGTGAGTCTCGGCCAGTCGAAATCATTCCTTTGACAAAAAACATGATTTCTAAATCAGAAAACGTCATAACCAGCTCACATGAATGTAAACCCAAACGCTAATTTCTGTCACAAAGCAAATAGCTTTAGATTAATTAAATGGAAGTTTGGTTCATATGTATATTACTGAAATTTAAAGTTGAGTGGAGTATTTATTTGAAAAAATTACATAACTAAAACTGGGTGTGTTCTAGATAAGAGCAAATTGTGAACATCATAACTCATTCACAAACTTTTCAGCACATTTTTATTACTTGTTTTTATTTGCAGACTATAAAACAGGCATGTATTTCCAGATCTGAGACACATGATTCTCCAAATCATCGCCTTGCCAGCATCTTTAGTTAACAACTGTAAATGCAGCACAGATCAGAGCAGGTAACTGTGATGAAAGCAGACCAGCAGGCTTGGAAAGACAAAGGATAAGAGGGTGAGATTCAATTCAATGAATCCGATTTGAAAACTGCCCTAAAGACAAAATAAGACAAAGAAGTTTGGAAAAAAGTCAGACAAAGAGGCAGAGAAATCATTACAGAGACTACAAAAGTGAGAAAAGAAGGAAATACAAAGAGCAGGAGACAGTCGGTATGTGTGTGTGTGTACTTCCACACATTATAAAAAGTGTACAGCATCATCAGCTTCCTCCACCTCACCCTCAATCACTGATCTCCCATCTGCACTCTGCCTCATTTTGTCTTGGTATGATTCACACACACAAAGGCCCTTCTTCTCCAGCCAGAAAGACAATTAACCCCAGCTTAATGAGCAACACTGGGGAAACAACTGCCTCCTAGAGACAGATAAATATTTCACCAGCCTGTGTTTATACCCCAAGCTTGACAACAACAGCTATGAAACCAGGCCACGTTCGTTCCAAGCTTAACTCTTTCAAAATTTCTGCACTCTTGTTTTGTCTCATTTCGAAGCGAATGACTGTGAATGCAACAGCAGAGTCAAGGGACGACAGAAGACACGTCTACTGTGGTTAGATCTCGACCACATGAGAAAGAATGCATGCATGTAAGAACAAGCAGATTTTTTATAGTCTCTCGAATGAAAAAAAAGAAAAGGATGAAAAAAATAGAGCATCAGATTCTGAGTAATAGATAAATTCACGTTCAGGAGCTGTTTTGCATCTTATGAGTATGTGCAGGTATTTTTAGATGCAGGTCTGCTGCTTCGCTGGAGCAGCACTGCAGGGTGCTTACTTCTCAAACAGCATGATGGAAGAAAGAGCGCTGAATGAAATCAAAACAGCGAACGTTGCCTGAACCAACGGGTCGGCCCTTTAACACCGGCTCATCTACATAAATGTCCTCTCAGAAACAGCAGTCATCAAAATATATTATTTCCATCCCTGGAAAAGCTGTGAGGGACTTTGGGTTGACGAATCAAAGTAAAAGTTAAAGTGTCCAACCAGCCTGTTAACCATTATACAGTAGCAATAAATAGCCAAGAGGGTGATCTTTATGCTGCTACACAAATGCAAAGGATTTGATGTACAGAAAAGTGCTGCAGGAAGATCAAAAGAAAGGATAATGAAGCCTTTGAGGGAAGTCATTCATTGCTGTTGCAAATAATAAGCAAAGGAAGTTTTGTTCAAAGCATTAGAAGAACAAAATCAGAAAACAAAGCAGCTAACTCCCTGGTTTCTGTAAGAATTTACACAGCTATTAATAAAGCACTGAAGTATATTATTAACCTATTCATAAAGCATCTTATGTGCTAAAAATTAAAAAAAATAAACTGAAAACTGAGTACATCCTTTTCTGCTTCAGCACCAGCCACATGTCAGGAGTCTCCTACAGTCCTGTCCTGTTCTGCCCACAAACCCGAGAGACGAAAAGATATACAGCGCTCAAAGTCAGCCATACAGTAAACTGTGACACAGCAATGAAATGTGAAATGTGCCGAGTCCGACTCAGACAGGAAATGTGGCAGTTTTACAGTTCAGCTGTCTTTAAAGCCTGTCGTAATTTCTCAAAAAAACCTTTTGGGTCAGAATGTGAGTATGAGTTGTTGAAGTACTGGCTTTGAGCAGCACAAATGTAGACTGACCATGTAAATCTGGAGTCTAAAACTAGCTTTTTTCTCAGTTGGGAGAGGACTTTGAACTAATAAATTATTAAAACATTACATTTTACAAATGGGAGGTTATATTTTCCTGTTTAGATATATTTTTTCTGTGCAAACAGTATCTTTATTTTGAGTAATTGAGTAATTTTACAGATAATTTTTTTGTTGGTAAACAAAATTCAAATGTAAAGCTCTACTTTAGAAGTACTATATGAATGTATGGGTGTAGCTGCTCAACAACCTTATTAAGGGGATGAACTATGGAAATAGAGAAAAGATCCAGTGTGTAGGATTTAGTGACATCTAGTGATAAGGATGCAGACTGCACCCAATTAAATTTCCCTCCTCTCACCCCCCATTCAAAGTGTTAGGGATTCTGACTAGTTTCTGTGAGAAGCTACCATCCTATGTTGCAAAGATGCATTTAAAAAAAACAAATATTTGAATTTCATTTTCAGATTTTTATCGAATATTAATTTTTTTTTTTGTATTTAGATTTTTATTGAATATTATTTTTTTTATACATTTTCTGTGTGCTTTTATTTTTCAAATATGACTTTTTTGCTCAAAACAATAACTCTGCTCTGTGTTTCTAATTGCAGCCTTTCCCCCAAACTTCAGCTGACACAATAAGAAAAATCCGCTAATTAAAACAGAAACCATAACGCCTGATGTTTGCTCTGTGTTCTTTGCTCTGAATCTACATCACAAACTGACTCTGGAATGCTCAGTTTCTAAAATAAAAGATCTTTGATAGCCTTCTTTGTTGTTATTTCCAACCAAAAAAGAATTGTATAAGCAACAAGTCATATTGATGACTTCTGAAACATAAAAGAAGTCAGATGGAGGCAGACGGGGCCAACATAACTCAAGCCGGAGAGAGACTAATGAATACTTGGACTGACTGATGTTTAGCCTTGAGAGAACTCACTGAGGTCTTTGCCAGCGAGGGAGAATGGAGACACATTTACTTATGGCTTAGTCAATCTCATTATACGAGAATCTTGACTGCTTGATACCCCATCCATCCCTCAGAGAGGTGATTGCATTTACTTTCAACTCTGTCCTGTCGCTTGGTCCCCGACCGCTCGCTGCCACGCAACTGTTTCTTAATCTTTGGCAGATTCTCCGTACATCAAATGTCTCTTGAGGGAAGGTCAGCGCAACCTTCACTCCTTCATTTCATCTCCGTCTCCTCCTTCTCCTTCTCCACTCCACTTTGAGTCTTCCTCAGAGTGATGACTGGCTGTAACAGTTCATTAGCCACCCAGGCCTCGTTAGGATGCACTTAACGATGATGGCTCAGGCTGAGAAAGCAGGACAGAGACTCGCAGAGACCTGATGGGAGAGATCAATCTCCAGAGTACTGAAATGTCTTAACTCCAGCCTACTGTACAAAGTTAGCATAATTTTAAAAAACAGAATTGCAAAGAGAACAAGATCAGGTCAAAACCTGGTGTGTGAAAATTACAAACGTTAGCTTCCAGCGAGGGATGCGGCCTTAAAGCAGAAGGTCACTGAAACTGACAGAAAGCAAATGACAGCAGAAAGCAAAACACAAAGCCAATGAAGGTGTGAAACTGAGAGATAACATTAAAGGGGGAACACAGAAAGAGTAGGTCTGATGGGAATCCTGAGACAGGGAGGTAGAGAATAAAAGCCAAGGGGGTGTAAGAAGGTGAGATAAGGTGAAATTGTGTTTCTCCCTCTCTCCTCCATCACCGGCTTTGCTGATAAGTGATGTCTGACAACACCGATGGCAAGGGAGAACTGTCATCTAAAACACTCTCATCCATCTGGGGATACACTGTTTTGAAGTGTGTGTGTGTGTGTGTGTGTGTGTGTGTGTGTGTACTACAAATGTCAATGTGTGAGCATGTGGGTGTGTTAGTTAGTGTGAGACAGAAAAAAAGAATAAGACAACTGTGCAGCACATGCAACACTGGTAAATTTCCTTTATAGAAATTAATAAGCAGTGCGACCGTTGCATCAGCGAATCCAATCAAACTGAAAGATGAGGATTAAGTGAACAGCGCAGATTTGCTGTCCCTGCTGATGAGGTGCCACCTCAGCCTTTGACAGCTGGCTTAGTGAAACAGACAAAGCTTTAAGCACTCAAAGACACTGACTGAGGCTGAATAAGGACACCGAGTTCAGTCGGTAAAGACACCTGAATCTGAGAGAGTGTTTGTAATATAAAAATAAAGTAAGGTCGAAGAGATATCTGTCAATTTTCATAAAAAGCAAATTTGTTGAGTGCTTTGTGGTTTTGTTTTGCAACATGACAGCTTCGTGTGAATTACTCTGGGCTGCTGAGCGTGTGTGTGTTTTCCTGCAGTCAGGATGAGCCTTTTCACACCTGCGGCCTCCCCTCTTGCATCATGGCACTGTGACAGATTGGGTCATAGGCATTTGGAGAGTGTGAGAGTGTGTGTGTGTGTGTGTGTGTGTGTGTGTGTGTCAAGGCCAGGTGTGAGACAGGTACAGCATTTTGTGGCAGGACCTGGAGCAGAAGGAAGGAGGACTGATGGGAGTCAGTGTAGGATGTAACAGCCCCTCTCAGAGGACTGGACTGAAGCACTTCATCACACCCTGACGCACACACACACGCACGCACACACACACACATCCACTCTCAGGCATTTTCGCTTACAATTGTATAACCAAATGCACAAAAACAAGCCCTTTTCCTGTGTTTTTATTACAAAAAGTAAGATGAAAAGACGCGTAACAAATGTTTAATTAAACACTCTACACAGGTACCTAAACACAACAGGGGATTGGACAAGCACTTGTACCCCCACACAATAGCCCGCTGCTTTTAATTACACTCACGCCATTCAGCCAGCCGAACAGAGGGGTGGGAGTGATAAAAACAGAGAGAACAAGGGAGGCAGTGACAACGAATAAAAAGCAGCTTGAGAGATGATTAAGGCAGGAGCACTGACAGAGACGAGTAAAAAACCAGTGGGACAAACATCACTCTACACGGGGAGCCGTGGAGACAAATAGAAAGAGGCAAACAATAAGGACTCCTCATGCTACACGCCTCACGTTGCATCGTGTCAACCCATCAACTGAGAGGGAACCATGGGAGACATCACCCGCTGTCACTTCTCCCGCTCTTATCCGACCAATAACAACATCATCCCGTTCAGCAGCGAGAGCAGACACACTGAGTCATTCTGCAGAAAAGGCCTCTGATGTTCAGAGCTGCGATCAGAGAGGATCTGATAGCTGAAAACTCTCTGCTGAATCACATCACGATAAGAAAAACATGCCTTATCTGCTCTGTTCTGCTTATTTTTATATATTTTTCCAACAATTCTGTTCCAGGAATACAGTCACGGCAAGAGGATCTGTGCATACTTAACATTTGCTATTATTAGCATTTGTGTATCTCTTAGCTAACTCTAGTGCATCTTCTGAACAGAATACAGGGAGAATTTCAGTGGATTTAGATTATATCTAATGAAATAATCATTGAAGTAATTACACAAACAATGTCTGAAGGGGTTATGTTTATGTTAACACATAATCCAAATTAATCTTATCTTGCTGGGATTTACAAATAGCCCCTTAAAACGGATTTGCCACAGTCTTTAAATTCTGATTTGCTTGTTCTCCCGTTTATGCAAAACAATTCGCTGGAGCTTACAGCTATATTTGATCGTTCATTTGTGCTGCCTAATAAAGTTAGGCCTGAATTCTCAACCTAATGTTACGAGACAATGTGAAAACACAGTAACTCTTAAACAGTTGGACTGAATAAACACCACAACATGCTCTATAAACATCAACATTTTAAGAATTGTCAACATTTTAAAACAGTATCGATTTCATTGTCGTCTGTTTTGCTTTCTGGCACTTTAATGTTAAGTTAGATCAACTGACAAATGTAAGTCCAATATTCTCTCCCTTTAGCTCTGTGTTGTATCTCCCTTTAAGCTACTAAATACTCCAAAATCTTTACCAGCTAAATGCTAAGTCTGTTTTTGTCGTTTGGTACTTGACAGGTAGTTATTTTGGATCCTTATCCTGAAATCAGCTGCCTGCTGCAACAAAAAATTAAGTTGCAAGCCAAAAAAATAGAAATAATCTGCTGAAAGAAGCTAAAACATAAAGTTGTGAGGAATTGCAGATCATTGCGATTATTCTCTGTACTGTCATGACAATGTACAACAACTTTCATATCACATAATCAGTTGAACCACTGTTAATTTAATGTTTCGAACAGTTTTAGGCATGCTGTACTAATCCTTTTCAAAGAGAATGAAGGGAATGTGAAAGATGAGTAATTTTTAATGGCAGTTTCAATATTGTACCACTAAAGTCATAAATTTTGTTTGTTCAAAGTATTGGAAGCTGAAACATGACAATTTAAAATCCATTAACATTTGTATTTTTGCTCAATTATTGCACAGTCTGTCAGTATGTTAGCGCAGTGGCAGGAATATGACGGAGCTTTGCTGATACAAAAAAGACGCCATATTTAAGATTTTATCATCATTTTTTACATGTACTCTCTATTTTATTACCAAGTTTTGTGAAGAAGTTTCTTCTTTCCAAGGACAAAAAGTTCTTACCACAGTTAGAGCCGTAATGGTACTGAAGCCAAACTTCACCATCAATCATTCCTCATCTATGATCCAAACGCACATTGAATACAATCCCACTGATCCCCCATAATGAAATCTCTTCCTTACACCAGCTGAGGATAAATACAAACCAAACACCCTCATGAAGACGTCCAGATGATTGCCAAGCCTTTTTCCAAGACTGACAGGAAAATAATTGCAATGATCCTTGATTTTTTTTTAAGATGGCACTAGATATTTTATTTGACTACACTGGTATTTTTGCTTCATTGTTATGTGGAAATACCAACACTTTTAGTTTTCATATCCTCAACTCAGCCAGGTTTTTTAAATATCAACTTATTTACTAATGAGTCCATTCAAAGTAATGTGTCCAGATGTAATTGCCAGGTTTTATTCATTACAAAAACAGTTGAGCATTGTGACAAGTCTTGGGGGTAAGAATGTCAAAAAAGAGAGACAGTTGGATTATTATCATGCTTCCTCACTTTGTAGGCTGTATAATCTGTCAGAAGAGGTACACACTCTGTCATGGTAATTATTATGACAGACAAGACGGCCTCTCATAGCTGTCCGGCCAACAGACAGTGGGATTAATCAATCAACGCTCACTACTCGGGGGGTTCGCTCTTTGAAACAGGCACAATAATCCATCACTGCTCCCCACATCCACATGCTGATCTATCAAGTCAACACAGTTTGCTGAAGAGCAGAGAGAGCAGAAAAAAAAGTCTCTGAAATAGAGTAATGGACTGATCCATTAGCCGATTCTCAGAGTAATTATGACTGTCATGCTGATGTAATGGAAAATGAAGCCGATGAGCTCTGCATTAGCTCAAGCAGAGCAGACCTGTCTGTAAAGTTTACTGATAAATACTTCAAAGGATATATTACTGAAAGTACCATGGCTGTGACAGTTTCTGTAAAACTGATGCATCTATTTAAAAAAATAAATCAACATTATGATAAAAAATATATCAAGGGATGCACGTCGCAAAGGCAGAACGGGAGTACTTATAATTCTAAAGTAGCACAATAAACCAGCGAAAATGGCTCATTCTGAGGTAATGAAAACACACAGATTCCCATTTTCAGGTGATTGTACGTGAGTAATAACATATTTATGAATATTATATTCCATTTCTGCCATATTCCTCAAACAGATCCTCCTAAATTCTACACACTGGACCTTTAAGCCTCAGAGACTCTTTAAATTAAGCATAAATATTGTCTTATTTTGTGATATAGAAGCCCGAGTGGCCCATATTTGCTTGTTTGCTTCACATTGATAAAAGTATGACCTTTGTGCTTTATTTTGTTGGAAAGAAAGTGAATTCAACCCTTTAAGTCTCACACATGATGCCATGCCACTGTGTCTGGCATTCTTCCTTGCACCACATCTTTCTTTTTTATAGCCTACTGAGGGTCTTAACACGGCCATTCAAACTGCATGTGTGTGCGTACCTTGAGAAAAAAAAAAATTATGGATTTGACAACTAAGAGTTTTCTGAAGGTGTTCTCATTCTGAATACTATAAAAAATATAAAAAGAGAAGAAGAAAAACATTTAGGACCCTCGTTATCTTCAAGTTTTACGATCTTGTCAACAGGAATCTGCTGTTGATGAGATTATGATGTGTTTTTGGCCATCTGTCTATAAAAACCATGAACAGCAGCAACCACTGCCTGCAACAGTAACGCCTCTGTCGACCCACACAACAACATGCACACAAAGGTGCACATGCACATATTCACACACAAAACACAACCCCGCACACAGCATCAGGAGTAATCTCAGATATAAAGCCTCATCGATCAGAACTGCTCTCCCTCGAGGATTACATCATTGCCCAGCAAATAGCCAATCAGAGCACAGCTGAGACTGCTCGCTCTGTGACCCCATCTCTTGTTAAAGTAAAGGCAACGAGAAAGAGCTGCACACACACACACACACACACACACACATTCACACACACACACACACACACACACACACACACACACACACACACACACA
>JAQMCX010000037.1:7333127-7348082 GCA_029814765.1 Acanthurus leucopareius | reverse complement strand
CACACACACACACACACACACATACACACACACACACACACACACACACACACACACACACACACACACACACACATTCACACACTATTCCAGTCACGTCAGATGGAGGCATTGATGTTATTCTTTCAGGTATTGTGTGTTTTTATATAAACCTGCACCACTGCAATACTCCCATATTTAATGTAACAATGGTGCATGTTGGGGGCCATCTCTGCTTCGTATTAACTGAAACATGTCTCACATTGACACAATGTTGAGAAGCATGCGGAATGAAGGACTGAAGCGCTGCATAACTTTGTGGAAATGTCTTCGTGTGTTTTGTATATGCTTGAGTTAAAACGTGGGCAGGAAGAGGCACAAAGTGCATTCAGGTGCCAACCAACAGTCTGTAACCATGGCACAGAATGTAAGCAAAACATCATGAACGGTCAATTTTAACACTCATTATTTGTAATTTGTGTGCCATTGTTTTTCTATTTAATATGAGAACTCACTGACTAGAAAACGGTGCTGCTGTAAGTTAATATTTTGGAGCGTCCTGGTAGCTTTGGGGTCCAAAATGCAACCAGCATGGACTCTGAGTAACAAAAGAGCATGTGTTAACATACCTTTACGTAGCCACCAGTGGACACCAGGAGAGAGTTGTCTGGGGAGAAGTGCAGGTCGGTCACCCAGCCTCCGTGCAGTGAGTCCATGCCGTCTTTACCCTCCTGGGAGCAAATCTTCAGCAAAGAGCCTTCCTTGACACTCCAGAGCTGTGAGAGATGGCCAAACATTGTAAGAAGCCAGACTTACAGTAAGACTCTTTCACACATTCACACATGCAGCTACATTCACAAACATGTCTGTCTTGGCCTTAACACACATGCTATGCATAGGCAATGACATAATAGATAGGATGAAGGACCTAACTGCCAAAACTTAGCAGCAGAAGAAGAGGAAATGCTTGGCTTAAACAGGAAAAGCTCCCTTGTTTCTAAATCTGTTAGGTTCCCAGCTACTTTAAGGATCTTATTTGTAAACAACCTACATTACCTACAGAACCTACCTTAGTTGTTCGCTGTCAAATGACACCTAAAAGTAATAGAGAGGCAACCGCTGATCAAATGTGAATTAAAATACGTCATTAGCCACATATTGTGACTGGTTCACAATCCCCATGTAGAAGTGTATTTTGTCAGCCAGATGTGGCCCTTTATAAGCTAGTTCCTGCAGTGTTACTGCTATCATTTACAACACAGACATTTTCCCTGAAATGTCACTAGATCTGAGATGGGAAATTGGCAGTATAGATTACCCTGAATATTGATTCCTGCTCCCAGTCTCATATCACCCCATACAGGAAATGTTTCTGAACATTTCAGGGTTACACGGCATGTGTAAATGAGGCTTTAGCAAGCTAAACACTCAAGACCAAACTTATTACCGGTGAACTCCAAAAATAACATTTGGACCAGTCTCATACTGTGGACTGTATCAGCACATAGAGTTTGCTCAGTTGCTATAGTGATAGTTTAGCTTGAATCAAATGACCTACTTATGGAGTTCTGACCATGTGATAATAGGTGGTTGTATATAAGAGGGAAAGGTAACCTCTGTCTTTGTTCAAGGTTGATCTCTGGCATCAAATGCGACCAAAGTTCCATATTTAGGTGATAAAAAATGAAGTCGTCTCCAATGGAAAACAACACATGTTTGTCAAGGTCATTAAATGTGGCTGAAAGCAGGTTTACAGTTGTTGAAAATAGTGTTTTGGTCAAATTTTTTTTCCCCGAGGTTAATAATATAAAAGGAAGATAAAGGCACTTAAAAGAATTTGCACAGTCATAAAGAATGTGAATCTTAATGAGAAATTGCTCAACACACATATAATGAAAAGGTGATTTGCGATTCTATAATCACTGGTTCACCACATCATGTCGATCGCAGCTGTTATGCAAGCATTCACATGTCCATTTGACAATGACACATCACACGTACAGCTATATTTAACACTTGGCATGCTTTTGTGCTGAATGACTCACATTTGTTTCCATAGAAACAGGGGTGAGATTTCAGTGTGGTTTATGTAATTGGATCTGATGGATTCGTCCATTTCTGGATAATGGAGCAGTTCGGCTCAGGGGCCACCAGAGGGCATTAACCCCTTGTTGGCCAATGCTGTGCTGCCATCTGTGGCTGCAGGCCAAGCAGCGCTGGATGACTCCTCCAAGTCTTCCTCTCCTCCTCTCGCACGGTCTAACGTATCATTTTATTTTGCTTGCGTGCGTGTGTGTGTTTGTGTGTTTGTGTGTGTGTGTGCCGTGCAGATTCCAAAGCCTAAGGGATCCAATTTGGCAGCCTGAGCCCTCTCCTTCACCTCCCACTGTCAGACATCTCCTCCTCTTCCTGCTCTCTTCATCCCAACTCATCACACAACCTGCATCCTCCTCCTGCTCCTTGCTCCCTCATCTGAGAAGGAGCCCTGCCTCCTTCCTTTCATCTCACCACTCCACTGTGCGCTGCTGCAATCATGATGCATTAGTAAGCACTTTATCTAAATGAGTGATGAGATGTAATTATGGGGTGATCTCTGGTATAAATGTTGACTGGTGTAATTGCATTTTTTTTTGTATGATGCACAGCAAATCAGACGGTTTAGACATCGTCTTTGATTCTCATACTGGTCACATAATGCCTTTTGGTGTGTGGAAACGGCTCTGTGAGTACATTGAGTCAGGTTGCTCAGTGGGAAGCCTCTCTTCATCTCTCTTCTTTGCCCTCTCTCCATTTTACCTTGTTGAGGTTGACTTGCAACAGTGCAAAAAAAAAAGCAGGACACACCTAATGAGCCTGCACTCCTAGTTCAGAAACCAATAGTAAACAATGGACAAATTAAGGGAGGAATAAATGTTCTGAACACCCACCCGAATCTCTCCATTGTCATCTCCTGTTGCGAGGCGCCGGCTGTCCCAGGAGAATCGGCAGCTTCGGACGCAGTCTTGGTGGCCATTCAGCGTGTGGACACACTGCCAGGACTCAATGTGCCACAACTAGGAGCAAAAAAAAACAAGACATCAAGAAGACTGGAAAAGGAGAAATCCCTACATCACAGCCAAAAACAGATATTTACATGACACGATAGATATTTGCACAATCTGCATGTATTGGACACATTTACTGCATTTTAACATTGCTGTCGAACTGCAGTGAAAGGCCCATGTAGACGAAGCTGCCAGTTTCTCTAACACAGGAGAGAGTGTGATTCACTGTAAACAAACACAGTAGTTTTACATGGAAATAACAGGTGGTAATAATTAAGCTTTATTTCTGTTGCTCAAACCAGTCATCACTTCCTACTGGGTCTTCTGAGGACAAGGAGTCACACCAGATGCTGAGCTAATGATGTTTTAGCACTGCATCAGTAATGAGTGCTCCCTGACTCTTCCCCGTTCTCTTTTCTCTCACTTTGTTTGGATTTCCCTTCTTTACTCTCCGTCTCTAATTCATTTGTTTTCATTATATTCCTCCCTTATCTCTTGTCCCCCCCTCTTCCCCTCTTCCTCTCTCTGTGTTCCTTTCTTACTCTAGTCACATCCTGAGCCACACAAAATAATAACACAGTCCATAATTAGACACTTCATTTGGCAGCAGGCTAACTATTTCAGCGCACAAAGTCCCATTCATCTGAAGGTCAGTAGAAAGAATAAAAAAAGGAGGAAACGGGGGGACAAAGAGAGAGAATCCTCCTTTTTGTGGTTCTCAACAAAGACACCCGTGGCTGAGCCTTTTGGTTTGACCTCTAGATAGATGGAGACTGGGACTGTGGCTACAAAAACCTCTACTCGGTCTGGAGAGCAAAGACTATGTGATTGGCTGCTTACCAGCCTCACAACACACACAAACACACACAAAAACACACATGCACCTCAATTATCATCTTTGCCAAATCCATAAAACACACATTCTCTCTCACTACCATCCGCTGACAGAAGCCAGGCTGGCTGCCGACCCAGTGGCTGTTGTCTACAGTACGTGTCGACCTAATCCAAATTCCCGTGTGAAACTCTGTGGCAGTGGTTCTAGATTGACTGCTTTAACAAATGCCTGAGAGAGCCGCTCTGCATTGTTTTTTTATGCTGGACACTCAGGAACACCAGTTATCATGTGTGGTTGAATACTGGACAGAGAAGTATCAATCTAAAAACCAAACTCGCAGCCATTTTTTTGCAGTCCAAGAAAATGAATGACACTGAGAGGGAGCCGGTGTCAACCAGCATCCAGCCTCAGTCATTGCACTTATGCATCATTTGCAATGCAATGGAGTTCCCCACTTATTTGAAGGCGGGTGATATTAAGGCTGCTTGCAGGAAAAGGTTATAAACTGCATCTGCAGCCCCACTGAGTCAAAGTCAGGCCAAAGTCAAGCGCAGCGGTCTAATGGCAATCAGGCAAAAAACTACATTCAGGCAGGGAGGTGGGCCAGCCTGCCAGGCTGGTGGGTCAGCAGGTCCACGAGCTGCAGACTAAATGATCACTGGACATGGGTGTAGGAGGACAGACTGACCCGCCGCTAACTCACCAAGCCCAGGGCCATCTGCTGCACTCTAATCTCAAAGGTGAAGCTTTTGGCCTCAGATATCACCCGCAGCAACACGTCCATGTGCATGTGCTGTAAGTAATGAGTTCTGAAGGAGGTTTGAGGGAAGGAGCCGATGTGTAATAGGTCACGCTGTTACTGGCAGCATAAACAGATATGTCTCATCCCACAAGTGTGTGTGTGTGTGTGTGTGTGTGTGTGTGTGTATGTGAGTGTGTGCGTGTTAAGTGTTGAACCTTAGCAGTCTTGTCAGCAGAAGTGGTGGCAAACAGGCATCCGTCTGGCGAGACATGACAGGACAGAATAGCTCCCCGATGAGCTTCGATGTCCTGCAGCTTCTCTCCACTTTCTATGTCCCACATCTTGTCGTGAGAAGGAAAAAAGAGAGGGATTATTTTGGATTTGATTCCAACCTGCTGCGAACTCTGAGTCTATATCTGAACTTCCACTGCAAGAACTTTCCCCGGGGAACAGGATCCTTTGGAGTGTAAAGGATCCACTGTGGGGACCAGAGTCTTAATTAAGTTCTTGGGACATTATTTCATCCCTTAAAAGCGTTTATTCTCTCCAAAAGTACAGGAACTTTGGGATGGTGCTTGCAGCCCTGGACATTTTCTGATTGATTGAGAATTTGTAGTATTATACTTTAGCCATTTTTTAAAATCTGTAAATAAAAACTAGTTTGATGCTTTATTCCCTGTGCTTCAACAATTCATCACAGAGTTCCAGAGGAAAGTTTTCATTTGTTGTCATTTAATAGTCAAACACACAACTGATGGGTAACTTTTAAATAAGTCGGGGGACTAATTTGCCCATTCTTTGCAGGTCTTAAGTCCTTGGTGGGCTGAGGGAACATTTTCCATGAAAGTAGTTCCTGGTACCAGAAGTTTTAGTACTTCTTTTTGGAAACACAGCTGAAAAATGCTTGTATATGTGTGTGTAAGAGTGTGTATGTGTGAACTTTACTTTGACAGTGCCGTCAAATGACCAGGACAGCAGTCTCGTATCGATGGGTAAGTTGGAGAGCAGCGAGAAGCTTCTGACTTGTTCCTTGTGACCCTGCAGAACTTTACACTCCCCTAACTGCCACCTCCACACCTACAAAGAGCAACAAACAGGAGCAAGAAATCTTTTAGCCACTGATCCAGTTTAACACAATACTCAATATCCAGTCTTACTGACTCACAGACTGTGACGCATGTTTCCCTTTAACTGAAACTGAGTAAACTCTCTCTGACTGCGACATCCTGCAGACCATCTTGGAAGAATTACCCACGATGCATGGCATTCTTATGGGCATTGAAAAACCTCTGTATATGCAATTAATTGTTGTGCTGTCTAGGTCCTTATACTCAATTAGCAGCCTTTGCACACTTTTTTGCACTTACATTGATGCTGCTAAGCTTTTGATGTGTTTAAGATTCAAACTTTTCCAGAGCATAGATTTTTTAACTGCTCTACATCACTATTGACAAAGTATATTATTTTCTAAAAATATACTATTTTAGGTCTTTGTCTAAATTTTTCAATTTTCCACCTCCCTAATCAGGTGTGCTACTTAGGTGTGCTCTATATATGCTAAAGGATCTTTGATTAAAATGCTGGGTGTGCACATCTGTCTACAAAGTGCTTGTTTGTGATGGTTTGCAGGCAGGTAAATGACCAGAGACAGGAGTTAAACTGGGCTCAAACATGTGGGAAGGACAGACTTTGCACCTTTTCTCCTTCAGAATAGAACCTGTCATTGGTCCAAAGGTTACAATCCATCATCAGCCAACATCAGTGTCATTAGATCTCTTTACATTCAGTCTACGTCTGCATTAACATCTAAATACACATCACCATTTCCTAGCAAGCGCGTGTCAAACAGCATGAATCTGATAGCTTCCGAATAAGCAGCGGATGGTCTGCGAATAGTGATGGGATAGGCAGCAGCCGCATGAATACGGAACGAGGTGCTGCGCTGTCAGAGAGTGAAGGAAGTACTGCAGTGGACAGGTCTGTCAGCAAAAAGGAAAAAAATGAATAAAGAGGAGGAGGAGGAAGAGATGAGAGGGGAGGAGAGGAAGGGGAAATGAGCAACAGAGCATGAACAGTGGGGGTTGACAGACCGTAACGGCCTGAAATACACACACACGCAAACACAGAGAGTCGAACACGGTAAACTCAAGAGTGGAAGGAAGATAAAGAGCTATCGAGAGCGGCATTGCCAAAGGCAAAGAGAGGGGAAAAGTAAGGAGAGGAGACAAAAGGGGGGGATGAAGGATGGAGAGGTAAAGGGGGCCGACAGAGACGCTGGCCGAGTCTAACAGGTAGAAGAAGGTGAAAGCACCAAAGAGAGCAGAAACACTAAGGATGAGTGATTCAGCAGAGCCGACAGTTTTACACAAGGTGAGGAATGGGCATGGAGGAGAAGCAGAATCGATAGCAGGGGAAGAAAAATGGAAAGCCGGTTGGGGGGAGGAGGTGAAAGAACCTGCTATGAATTAGGCAAGAAAAGGTGGTGGAGGATGAGGGGGGGTGGTGATGAATGGGAGCAAGACCAACAGGGGCACCAAGCAGGAAGAGAGGAAGGGGGAGAGCGAGGGAAGAGAGGAGGTGAGCGTACCCTGATGGTGGTGTCCTCAGAGGATGTGATGAGTGTTTGGCCGTTCTGGCTGAACTGGCAGTGCAGCACCGTCTTGGTGTGTCCTTTCAGGGTGGCGAGGGACTTTCCAGAGGGGATCTCCAACACCTAGACGGTAAAAACAAACATTAGCACCAAAAATCCACATAAACAGCAGCAAGACTCAACAAGAGTCTGCAGCAGCTCTGTGAGGCCTCAGGCAGAGTGGCGCTCCAAGTTTAGTGCTAGCTTTAGCTTTCTATACACCGGCAATTGCAATGCTTAGATACTATGTTTAGCAAATATAATGTTTGCCACCTTGGTTTATTGTATAAGCATGTCAGCATTTGCAAATTAGCAGTTAACACAAAGTACAGCTGAGGTTGATAAGAATAGTATCAGTTTTGCAGGTTTTGGACATGAACAAAAGTATTAGACCATCTAAAATTCTGACCTGATGATGCTGGATGAAAAGTCAGAGGATTCCCAGAGTTATTGCAATTCATCATGAGAGAAACATGAGAATGTATATCGTTAATTTAATGGAAATCCACCCAGTCTGTCAGATGAATCTTTCACAAATATCAACTCTATGCTGGAAACTTTTTGCACAAATCCACCTTGTGAATGCATAAATATTTTGCAGGATTACAACTATATCTGTTAAACATCAGCATCAACAGTAAGTATGTTAGCACGCTGATGTTTGCATCAATTTCAAAAGTTTTTAAAGAGTTACAACTATATTTTATTCATCAGTGACTACTACAAAGAGGTCTGATTAAGGTATAATGACATTAAATGGGGTAACAGATTAAAAATGCAATTATAAAAATGCTGTGTAGTATTTAGAAAAATCTTCAATTTTTCTAATTCACCCTCAGATAGATCTCCATGATATATTCAATACAAAAATTCATCCTTCCTGCAGTTAAGTCTGTAACGCGCCAAATTCCACAAACAATTATTGCTGAAAGTCAAACAAACACGATAATTACCTCTTGGTTTAAAAACAAAGAATAAAACCCAGAAATCGCATGAAAAATTCTTTGGCTGCTCAACAGATAAAAATAAAAAGTACAGGACATCACGTCCACCATAGCAACTGTTGTTCTGAAAGTATAAAGTAAAGGCCTGTAACACTTGGGATTTTAAGCAGGCACTAAAACATTTACATCTCAGAGGAGAAGGTTGAGATGCCTGAGCAGAACAAGCCTTGGGGCACGCCAGCCATGTTTGTCAAGTACTGTACACACTGAGACGCAAGTTTCAAAGCCTGAGAGAGAACACTTTGGAGAGCCTTACACATCCGGCTCAAGGATTTTATGGGATGGTACAGTCAGGAAAATGCCAGAGGGTGTTCATAAAAAAAAAAAAAAAAAAAGGAAATATAAAAGCAGGCTGATTTTAGACAAAATAAAGGTAACGCTTGTTTTGAAGAAAAACAAAGAGAGTAAACAGGTTGCCGTGCTGAAGTGTTGCAGAACTTAGAGAAAATTTAGGAAAATATGATAAAAGTGGTGAAGAAATAAGATTGTCAGTGCTGAAGCTGCTCTTAACAATGAAGTGTGATTGCTAATGCATACAGTGACTACACATACAGGACATACAGTATATTTGCTGTACAAGTGAGTGTTTTCTTGGGTCATTCTTGAAGGGTTTGAGACACACATACAAACAGATATTACTCTTCCCCTACTACACCTGCCTGCTGCCTGTGCTCAGCCCTACAGCCAGCATCAACCCCCTGACGGAGGTCAACAGTTGTCAGATCCTGCAGCCAACCATCCTCAGTACCTGACTACCTGTCAGCCCTGCTGCCTCGCACAGAACACACACACTCACAGACTCGCAACTGCTTTATCTCAGCCATAAAGAAGCGGACAACTTTCTGTCCTTGCCTGCACATCTTCCATTTAAGTTAGATATTTTTTCCATTAGCAATGCAAAGATGGTATATCATAAATTATTACTGCTTTTTTTCCTTCAGTAAACAGGTTGTAAATAACTCCAGAGGAGGGAAAATGAATGCTTTTCACTGCAGTGGTCCCCGACAACACTAATACCTACAGCTAGCACTAGGGCTCCCTCTGCTGTTGGCTAAAGGAACTACAGCAGCAAGAGTTTCGTGGACTCGACCATTAAAAAGCACTCAAAATGAATCTAAATCTTTTAAAGTGATTAATGGGTTTAAAGGAAATCTTGACAAATAATATGAATTGCGACAAATAATACTGGCTCTATTTTAACAAATATGAGGACTGAGGTTATTTTTAATGATGTGGAATTATGACTCTTACCAAATGTTCAGCACCAGTATTTGCATTTATATTAGCATTTCTACAGTTCTCTTCTGACTCTGCAACACTACTGGTTTAAAAAAATTGTGTGTTCAAATCTGAGCGATGCACAAAGAAATTTCTGCAGCAGCTTAAGTGAAAAAAAGTTATGTCATGCAGGAAAAAATTTAAACAGAGTGTCTTCAAATATTTTGTGCGCATTAAGTGCAAGTATCTCATTGTTCTCCAATGCTTTTTCCTCATTCTCTCTTTGTTTTTTAGGAGCCAGATTGCTAATCGTCTGCGCTTCTTTAAGTCCTTGTGTCCACTAATCTTTTCCTCTCATATCTCTGGGGCCAGCAGAGGAGCTGTAATTAAATCATTAACTTCTGCATTCATTAAGACTGTAGGACCCTCTAATTAATTATAGTTGCTCTCTGCTGTAGGGCACTAGCCTAGCCACAACACGCACACATCAGGGGACAGTGTACATATGTGTGGTTTAATGTAGGGCAGGAACTTTCTGGGACGTCCTGTGCTTCTCCGATATGTGCATAACAAGCAACACACACATGCACTCATACATGAGAAACCACACCTGCCACGATGCAGAGTAGGACCTCATTCCGTGCCTGCAAACAACAATTTATCATCAAGACAAAGAGCAGTGGAGCGAGGAGAACAGGGGGAGAGACAGAACAAAAGGAGGACAAGAGATAAACAAAACAGACGGGGGGATTTAAAAAAGTGGTATGACAGAGATGAAAATAGAGAGCAGGAGTGAAGAGCGTTGAGAATATAGATCACGAGTGAAAGGAAGGGCAGAGCAGTGAGGAGTGGAGGGAGAGAGAGAGAGAGAGAGAGAGAGATGAAAGAAATGTTTTGAGATGACCTGACGTACAGCTGACAGGATGGATAAAAAAGCAACAGTGCTAATGTCAGATCTCATGACTCAACGTGGCCTCGAAAACACCTCCTACAGCTACACAGAACAGAGTCACACACACTCTCAACACACAAAAAAACCCTCTTATGTACATGGATCCTTTTTGTTTTCCCCTTTTTACAGAAGAACAGTTCAATATTATTTTATGAAGCTGAGAGTGCTGTGTGGGAATGTATGATGTGAAAATGATTAATTAAAATATTGCCTGTTAGAAATATGCTTATAGGCTTTCTTGTTCAGAGTTACATAGCAAGATCAGAGCTTGGATGCAATTAGCTTAGCATGAAGACTGAAAGAAACAGCTGGCCTGGTTCAATACGAATATCTAAACATCTTGACTCCAGGAGGTAATATAATCTAAAAAAAAAACTCAACTTGCATCGACTCAACTAATGTTGGCATCCACACTAGAATAAATGGTCTAAAATCAGCATAAAATGAACTTTTTTTCACTGCAGTGTTGCACATGCACACAAACACATAGAGCTTGTTCAATATGTCTGAATGTTTTTACCTGCACAGTGCCGTCTTCCTGGCCCAGGACCACTGCGGAGGGCTGCCTGCACATACATGTACACCGGATCCTGGACGACTTCTCCTCCGACTGGAACAGCACACACCCTGTCCTGCCATTACGCACCTAACAAACACATGCAAACATACACAATGTTCTCTATTAGAAACCAATATAAGTATGAAACAGCACAGTAATACTTGTCTGCTCTTGAACTCGCACTCTTGGGAAACAATCACTCCAGCCTTCACTTCCCCTTTCTGCTCACCTGCAGTCTATTGCAGTTGTCTGCAGCTGACACAATGATTTCTTCATCATTGAAGAGAACGTCAGAGTCTCTTTTCAGGCAGACAGCTGAGGAGGTGTGCACTTTCTTTGTCTCCCATAACTATGAGAAACACAAGACAGAAACAGGCTTCAGAGAAATATTATGTAGACTTCCAGAGACAGAGCTACTCATAACATTTGTCTCACTTTAATTGTGTTTTTCTTCTTAAATTACTTCATATTTCTGCACACAAAGTGATCTTAGGAGAGAATCCTTGTTAGTTTATAAATTACTTTACAGAGCCGGCGGTGTTGCTTATTAATCTTTTGCCTTTTATGCTGCAGACACAAAGTGAGAAAACCTGTCGGTGGCAATAAATGAGTCATCAGTATCTGTCTTATACATTTTTGTTTGGCACTTCAAACTGAATTTGCAGATGGTCCAACAGCTGAGAATCACACACTAGTGATGAAACGTCTAAGCAGCACAAGATGGTTTTACAACCCTCTGGAGGAACATTTACTGGGTCTGATGGGGCTTTTTTCTTCTGGATCAGAAGTGGGTCAGCTTAACCCACAGTTTTTCTAAAATTGCTTTGATAATTGATATTTAAAGGGAAATTCACCACATTTTTATGGGGATATCCAAGAAGTGTTGATGGTAATATATAGTTAGTTAAAGCAATTAAGTCCACACAGTATTACTATATTGACCAAGAAAGCTGGGTTCTTCTGCATAAGTATTTGTTCCTCTGACACGAGCAATGTCAACCTTGTTAAGCACTAAACACTTTGCAAACAATGCTTTTATTTAAACAAAATAAAGTTTGACAAATTCTTTGCACCAGAAGTTGCAACATAACTCCTGAGCATTCCTCATTAGAGGCTGAAACCAAACAGCTGGAAGAGGGAGAACAGTTGCACTTCTTCGTCAGTTTGTGATGTGCAGCGTTAGCATGACTTTTTTTTACTGTCAAAACAGGTAATTAGAACAACACTGACACCATCTGTGCAGGTGGATACAGGAAAATACACACAGAACATCACACACACTGAGTCAATCTTACCCTGACAGTTTGGTCGTCAGAGCAGGAGAGCAGCTGTGAGCCGTCAGGTGAGAACTGGACACACTGGACCCAACTCAGGTGACCACTGCAGTCAGCCATCTTCTTATTGGCCTCCAGGTCCCACAGCTGGAGGATAACCACATATGGAGGAATGTAAACAGTGTATTTTAAGCATATCAATTTTTTTAGACACCTTCAGTCCTCTAAAGCACTTTCACAGGAAAGAGATCTAAGTATGTGCTTTACCTCCACAGCATAGTTTGAGAACGCGATGGCCAGCAGGTTACTGGTGGGACAGGCGTGACAGTACTGCACCGTGCTCAAACGATTCGTCCTGATCTCCAACAACATGTCCGAAGTCTCCACATCAAACACCTAAAACAGACAACAAAACAGAGTCTATTCTGTCTGGCAGTGAACACAATATGGCTGACTTTCTTTCAAGAAATTTGGGGCATTTTTTTTTTGTTTTAAGTTTTAAAAAGTATCATCCTCAATGCACATCAGCTTTCTTTCGTCTTTCCTTTTTGAAACTGAATAACTAAAGACTAACTATGGCACACCAATAAAGGACAGAGCCTGACCTAAATGCGTATACAATATTAAAGTTAGGTGTTTGAACTAACATCCTTAAAAATCTGACTGAAAATTGACATTCACAACAAAGAAAATCTTGTTAAAAAACCCACTAATTTGGCTGCTTAAACTTCATACTAAATGTGTTGCTGCTATGTAATAAACTTGAGGAAGCTCAGTGTTTCAGTATATTTTATCCATTCACATGAAACGGCTAGCTTTGTTATGCTACACTGCTGACATGCTTACAAACCCAGTGATTAATACAGCTATTAACAAAGTAGCTTTCAAACACTGTCAGGCTAATTTTAATTTAAACAGCCTAATGTTCTCATACTTTTTAGCTGTTTACCATTTACATACCAAATTACATAATTAGGAGAATTAATTGATTTGCCCTGCCAGGGGGCTTTAATGAATCATGACCAAGTTACAATTTAAACAGGATATTTAAAGGCTACTGAGTATAAATTACCTCAAACATACACATTTTGGGCATTTTTGCACTGCACTTTGTGTACATTAATGCCAAAACAGTTGTGATAGGCTTAAAAACTACTGATAATTTGCAGCATGCCAATACTGTATGTCCACATACTTTAAATTAATTACGATTGTACATAGTGTGTGAGCTGAGTTTTTCTGTGCGACTGAAAAGAATTACAATGTGCCTGAAGATTAAAACTTAAAGCCAACGTGCAATATTAAAGTCTCATTTTCATTCTCCTTGAGGCCAAAGAAACAAGCTCAGACAGTGCAGTGTTTGAGTTGTTCCACAGAATACAAACGAGTGGAGACATAAAGGACACAGACAGACTGATTACAGGACAAGACTGACTGATTTTGAAAAGCTTTCGCCAGGGGGGGAGTTGCTCAAATTTACAACCTGTGCACACACTCTTTAAACAACTCTGTGCGAGAAAAAGTGACACACAACCTCTCTTTGCCTTGTCCCTCACTGAGATGAAACACCAACAGCAAGGGCAGGGAGGATGAAGTGAACCCTGTGGTGTTTGATTTTTATCTGTGCAGCTGAGACATGAACGACAAGAGAGACCCACATCCAAATCATTTACACCCTCTAGTCACACATTCATCACTGCCCACACAGCAAGAGCCTGCATCTCATCTCTGCATTTGAAATACAAAAAAAAAAAAAAAAAAAAAACCCTTCAAACAAATGTTCACTTTTTCAAAATGCTCACCAGAACGGCGTTCCTGGCCGCACATATGATGCGTTTGCCATCAGCAGTCCAGGTGCTGCACTTGACGAGCACCTCTTCATCACTCTCTGCAAACATGTCTCTAACATTGATTGTCTTCCACTCGTTGGCAGACGACACCTGAAAGAGCTGCACACATGCAGGAACACGCAAGAGCAGAGAAAAGCGTGTAAGAACAGGATAAATTCTCCGGGTTTTGAAGCTTTAAAGAACCTGCTTTTAATGTTGAGGTTAATATTTAAAAAGTGCAGTACATAGTAGAACAAAGTTTAGAGAAAATGCAGTTTTAATTTCCAGAAGTTCCTGATGACTCTTTCAGAGAGCTCCTAATTTAACAAAACAGTCTTAATAAGAGATCAGAATGTTTAATTTTCAAAAGCTTTACTTCAGACAAATTGGCCATTTACTCAGCTACTTAATAACTTTAGCAAATGAATTACATAAATGATTGCATGGTTGACAGCTGCTTCATAATTTACTTTGTGAAGTAATTAAGTAAATTGACAAATAATCATACAAAATAACCAAATCAGAATTTATCAAAACATTTATTTAAATTATGAAGTAACAGCTAAATTATGAAACAGTTACTAAGTAAATAGCTCACTAAGTTAACTGGAATGTAATTTCCCCATTGTGGGACCAATAAAGGTTTATCTTATCTTATCTTATTTAAGTATTAACCTATGTAGTTATTCTACCAGTAAACAGACGTAGATTCTTTCATAGGCGGAATTTATAACTTCTGTACTTGTTATTTTTGCACTGAAGCTACCAATAGTAAATATATTACACTGTATTCACATAATACAGATACAGTTTGATCAAATCAAATCAAATCAAACTTTATTTATATAGCACTTTTCATACAAAATAAAATGCAACTCAAAGTGCTTCAC
>JAQMCX010000037.1:7314574-7333027 GCA_029814765.1 Acanthurus leucopareius | reverse complement strand
GACCAGGGCAGACTCCACACCCACTGCAGAGCCCCCCCAGTCCCCCAGGTCTGAGGGATCTCCAGGACGACGTCCCCATGGGCAGGCCAGACACAACTCCCAGTGTGGAGGGCCCCCATAAGGAAACACTGGAGCTAAAAACTAAAAGATGTATGATGTATATGTCCTCAGAAAAGGACAGCTTGTACTCACCTTCATGGTACCATCGTTAGAAGAAGTAGATAAATAGGTGTCATCAGGGGAGAAACAGCAGTGGTTGACTAGATCAAAGTGGCCGAACATGGTGTTCTGGGAGGACGGTTTGTTGAGGTTCCACAGCTGCAGAAGCAGAGAAACAAATTAAGAAAAACACGGATAAAGATAAAGAGATAATAAAGAGATAAAGAGAGGACAATAAAGAAAGAGGAGACAGGCGCACAGACAGAGTTAAAAACCAACAGTTGCTTGTTGTAACAAAATGAATACATCAGTACTTTTTCTTTCTATTATATGTTCTGAATATTTTCCTCTATAAATTTATGGCAAAAATACATAGTAAAAAAAGGAAACGGCGCACAACAAGAAAGAAAAATAAAAATAAAACATAATACCTTTAGATAAGATACAAGAAAGGCATTTGCATGCAAAATGCAACAAAAACATTTGCGCACCTTTACATTCATGATTTTGTCGTTGGAGCAGGTGGCCAGTAGGAGGCGTTTTGCTGTGTTGGTGAACACACAGTGGTTGACTTGCTCTTCATGTTCCTCCTCAAAGACCCTCAACAGCATGGCTCGCTCCACATTCCACACCTTAGAGATGGAGGGAATTTTATGGTAAAATTTCTAAAAAAAAATAACACTTAGGTTTATTTTACCTCTTTATTATGGTTAAGTTGGTCACAAGTGGATAATTATGTGTTTAAAGTGCTTTCTAAAATTTGTAGTATTTCTGGTTTATGTGATGGTGAAAGCTGGAGAAAGACAGGAAAGGCGAGCTCTACCAGGTGAGCCATCGCGTGTCCCAGTTACCCGCTTACCTTGACTTTCCTGTCACTAGAGCAGGTTGCTAGGAGACGGTCGTCAGGGGAGAAGGCACAGCAGAGCACATCGTCGTCATGGGCCTGGATCTCTGTGAGCTTCTCACCTGTGGTGCTTTTGAGCACCTGAGCATAAAGGTAAGGAAACAGCAGTCACACAGCATGTATAATCAGTAAAAAGTACTGTATCACTTATTGTAAATACAAGCTTAGAAATACTACAAAAAGCGCTGGATTAAGATATCTGAATCTTAAAGTGGATCCTTTCAGAGTGAAGGACCTCCATATGTAATTTTTTGCTATCAAATTTGAACAAATCTCATTACATACATTATGTGTTTTGAACATGGTAACACACAAATCCAGGTTTAAAAGAAAAAACAAGTAATCATTGTGAAGAAAATATATAACAATTCTCACAAGTCTTTTTCTGTTAACACCCACAAACCTTAAAAAGATACAGCAAAAAAAGAGAAAAAGTCGACAACAATGACAATAAAAATAAAAAAATAACACAAACCTACATTTTTTTTGTCATAGAAATGTCAATCAAATTACATAAGAAATATGCACAATTTCAACTTGATGCAGTCTCACCTACAATAACGCTGCATTTTCATTTTATAAACATCAAACAATAAAACTGAACGTCCTCCATGTTCTCAAGTCTTTGGTCTCCATGGAAACTACTTGGCCTTCAAAATTTTATTCACACAAGCACGCAGATACACAAATACACTCAAAGAAACATGTCTGCCTTCATACCTTGACTGTCTTACTGGCTCCACTGGAGGCGATCTTGGTTCCATCGTGGGAGAAGCAGGCTGTGTAGATGGAGCCCTGGTGGGGGTCAATCACCAGGCGGGACAGATTCTCCACACTGCTCTTATTCCTGGACAAAAAAATTCCCACCCACAAAAATTTAAGTCCAACATGGGGCACACAGCCTGTGAATACTACTACTGTATTGTATGTACTTTGTAGGCTGAATGTAAGGCTAACACGTATGCTATGAATCTGTTTACTGGGATGGTTTTGCACTGGATGAATAAAATCAAAATAAAAAGATCGAACATACTGCATTTATTTCACTTAAATAACACAAGATATTTCCAAAGTATTATTCAATTTTAGATGCAATAAACTGTCATGAGTGTTTCACAGAATTACTGCAGATATTTATTTTCAAATTTATATTTTAGCCATAAATAAGAGCTGCAAAGACAAAGTATGTAAAACCCCAAACTTGCATCCCACTGGCTAAGCTGCACACAATATATGCACAACAAGGTTAACAAATCACATGAATTTAACTTCAATATAGAACATTTACACATCAGGGGAACATAGTAAAATATTTGCTTGCTTGCATACAGCAAATCAAAGTAGAGTTTGCCGGTTTTGGCCTGATCCTGTGCCTGCAGCAGAGCCTGTCTGTAGACCTCGGAGGTATGTGGCTGAGAAAGAGCGAGCTGAACCACGTCCGGGAAAGGATGCTGCTCCAGCTGGTGGCCATTCAAAGACAGAAACTCCTGAAACTGACTGCGCACTTCACTTTTCTGCAGACAGAAAATAAACACATGGTGAAGTTTGCTGCATGTTATACTAAGGGGAACAAACATGAGACTGTGCACTCATGATCATGACACAGGTTTCCTTTATGAAAAGCTAAAAAGAGTTGACTTTTTAACAGTTTCCTGATGTTAATACATTGGTTTGTGTGACAGTTACATTTGTTCTCATTTTTTAATATCTGCCACCATAGCCTTCAGACTTTGCCCTGATACTGTTCTTAGCTTGTTTAAAAGCTTTTCTAGCATAAGTCATTTACTAAATGCTTTGTAAACTTTGTGCTATAAGCAAAATATTATGAAAATGAAGATGAAAATCCTTATTCTAAAATCTGAGATATTTCCTGGTACCATTTAAGGTTTGTTTTTACATAAAAAACAGACTCAAAATAGTCATAATTTTCCATTAAAATCACTTAGAAAATAATGCATTAATCCAACTCTTTGTCTATAATGTATCAGATTAAACCTGGAAGTTATACTGACAAATACAATTACTGTTGCCATCTCACAACATATGTCCTGGTAAAACAAGTGTGGGAGTTATGCCATGTAGTCCCATGCTTCACTGCTCGTGAGTGATAAACACTTTGCAAATTATCAAATTTGCCCTCTTGCAATATTGAAAATTGGTAAGGGAACAAGGGACAGCAAAGGCATGAAAGGACAATACATTCATATTATGAGATAATCAAAAACAACTTGAGGAAAGATAATAGAGAGGGGCACACTTTAAATCATAAAAGTTTCACAAAGAGAGGAAGGGCAAAAAAGACAGATTAACTTCTAAACCTGCATTTTCCCAGAGGAGAGAGTCATATTTTGGCACAGTTTACACACTAATGGAGGAGAAGGATATGCACCCTCACCATCTGTATTCATAATCTTTCTTACAGCAATTTAAAATCAGCAACTAACGCAAAAACCAGCCACACTTGCTTTGCTTTATACTTTAATACACTTTATTGTCTGCTGACCTCTTTGTCCAGAATTGGTCCATATTCCACATAGTCACTGATGAGGTGAGCTGGACCCATTATCTGGGCCTTGGTGCTGACCCAGTCCAGAGAAAACATGAGTGAGTAGAGCTCCTAGAGAGGAAGACACAGACAGAGACACTATTAAGCACAATTATTCCTGCTTATTAAATACAAAGACATAAATGTGCAAAATGATTATAGAAATGTGTTAAAATGGCATGTGTGTATATGTGTTACCTGGAAGAGGTTTGCTTTGGCCATGTGGTAAGTCAGAAATCTGATCCAATAGTGACATTCCTCATCTCCAGAGGTGGGAGGACCTTCTCTGTAGTGCTGCTGGTACTGACGCACCACTTTAGTGTGGAGGCTCTGAAACATACACACACAAAGAGTCAGAATGAATAATCAACAAATGTCTTGCTTTTTTGAATTTATAATGAAAGAATTGAGCTTTAAATATGATTTTAGAAGAGAAAATACAGGTTGTTGTCAACATTGCATATTACAACTTGCTTAACTGACAACCAATTAACAGAATGATTGAAATCAAAAAGTTTTCTTCAAGCTAACCTCAAGCTGGGTGCGATTCTGCTCCTCCAGGAAGTCAAGCTGTAGGTCATGGAGGTAGTACAGGTAGGGTTTATTGTGACTGTCGACAAAAAGCAGAGACTTGTTGACAAACTCCTCGAGGATGTCCTCCACCTCCTCTGGCTCCAGATCCCACAAAACAGACAGCACCTGGAAACCAGAATAACATTTTAGTCTGTGTATCTTTGCATAGATAGTTTATTTCTGTGAAAGAATGTCCTGATCATTGTTAACATGTGGGAACACAGTGGGAAGTTTTTCCAAACAAATCTATGAAAGTTTACATCCTGTTCAAGCAACATAACTGTAATAAAGCAAGTTTTCCAACAGAAAGACTTTCGTCAGCTTGTTTAACGTCAGTTATGATCGAAACCAATGTCTTTATGAAAATAATATGCTTTGAAATTTACAAAATTAGTGGCCTCAGTTTATTGTACACGAAGATGATCATGTGACTTGATGTGTAAACAAACCTTTGCAGGAACTTTGATATCTTTTTCTAGCACAGTAAGGTCCTTGTAGAGCTCTCGATGCTCCTCAGGTAGGACCTCAATGCTAGCAGCCATCGCTTGGTCGAGGGCGTCGTAGTCATAGGATGAAGACTTCCTTATACGTTTGAACTGCTTCTGCTGCAGCTGGCGGAGGTAGTACTGCCATCGGTTGGGTTTCTCTTTGAGTAAGGCTCCAATCAGAGAAACTACCAAAGGGGAACCTGATATGGTGGCACAGAAAAGCAGAAATGTCTCAGTGAAAGTATAACCTCATCCCATTGTTTTCTTTAATTATTCCATTAGAATAATACATTTATATTTGATTAATATGCCTAATTACACACAGTATTTGTGATTTATGGTTTAAAAAATATGGACTGCATGTTTCACAGACCTTTACATTCCCTGACAATGCTGCGAGCCTCTTCAGGAAGTGTGTGGGGTCTATTGTTAGTGTACAGAGCGAGGATCTCAAGCCCTTTGTTTTCATCCAGACCACTCTCCACTTCCACCTCAAATTTAGCTCCTACAAAATAAAAGCACATATAAAGAACATACAGTTTACTAATGCAACAGTATTTTCTAGTGTAAATAACAATAAACACAGCTGCTATAATATACTTTAGTTTGCATGTGTAGAGAGTACAAAGCGAAAAACAGGATACATACCACTAACAGAATCAGTAAGGCTTCTGTTCCTGGTAGTCAAAAGTATCCGGCAGTGAATATCAAATACCTTGAGCACTGTGCTGTCCCAGATGTCATCTAGAATCAACAAGGCTCTGAAGTCCAAAAATAAACACAAAAATGATCATAGATGAGAAAAAAGAAACGATTTAAAGTGTTTACATAGGCCACAGTTATGGAAGATTAACATGAAAATTTTAGGCACGTATTAGAAAGTATTTGCACTGCATGAAATCAAAGTTGAAGAAAGGCATAGTATACAAATCATCTTCGCACTACAACAATTATATTCCCATTCCAGCTCGAAATCTCCTTTATATTTAATCATATTAAATATATAAACCAAATATATTTATGTGCAAGAAATTCTCAAAAGCCACTATATCTTATATTTGATATCTGGTCAAATACTTGAATAAAATTATACATACCTGTCTTTTAAATGTGTCATTTAATTTGAGTCATGACACTAACTGTTTTAATGTGTATATCCTTTTCTAACAACTTCTTATTTTAACATGTTTAACTGTTTTAATTTATCTTTAATTTTTATAAAAGATTTAATGTATTGCTGACAATTTCTTATTGTCTTGATGTCATATTTTTTTACTTCTCTTTCAATCTTGATCTCTTAACAAACTGGAGAAAATAACAGAAATGTTTTTATATGCTTGTGGATACAGAAGAATAAATTGGTATCAAGATGTTGTTGCTGCTAACTCCTCTCCATATTACTGCATTTTTTTCCATATAGTTTGCATCTTGAATTGTCAGCAGATTTTGAACTACAGTAAAATGTATCTGAAAATCTTAGCAGCAGATCATGTTTATTTGAATTCATAGTCACCTAGGATATCTGCGCAGCATGAGGAAGCGCAGGCGTTCCTTGGCCTCGTCCAGAGAGCTAGGGGCTCGTTGGAGGGGCTGTGAATCCAGGCTGTGCTCCAGACGGTAACATAATGACTGAATCTTACCCAGCAAGTCTGGTTTGTCCAGCTGGCCAATGGACAGCCAGTGGACTCCTCCGGGGAAACACTCTGAAGATGGAGGCAGCAGGCAAAGAGGAAAAAGACAGAAGTCAGGGAGGAAAGAGGTGAAAATCAACCATTTTCTTTTGCTAACCTTTGAAAAGTTTTAAAATAACATAAGTTGATAATGTCGGCCAGTCAGATATTATTCACCTTCAATGAGTCCATGGTGTCTAACAGCCTCAGCAGCAAGGACAGATTTACCAGAGCCGGCCATGCCAAAGATAGTGACCCAGCCAGGCTCCTTCTGCAGCCTGTAGAGTTTCTCCCTGACTCGGTTCACAAGCTCTGGTCTGCTGACAAACACCACAGGCCTCTGTGGAACACCACCTTCACTAAGGACTGTCTGAACTGTTGGACAAACAGGACAGGGATCAGCAGACTGGACGAGGAAAACATGCCCATACCATTACACTTTTAAAGTTAAAACTTGAGGTTTTTTTTTTAAAAGATTTTAGGATGTCAACATGATGTTTATCTCATGATGCAACACAATAGCAAACACAACCAGTAGTCACTGCACATGAGAATACAACAACAACACAACCTCCGAATCTCCATCTTCTGCTCTGGCAAAAATCTCAGCTGCTCTGCTTTCTCACCATGAGGTGTGTAGCTGTCAGAAGAGCTCCTATGTGCATCAGGCAACATGATTGGTAGGTCATCATGAAGCAAATTGGCTAAATCATCGTACGCCTCCTTGACCAGAGCATTGTAGAAGGAGATGTAGGCACGGTTGTCCTTCCATAGCAGGAGCTCCAGCAGGGCCACAGCCTGGTCCTTCCTGGTGGACTAAAGGAGGGGAGATGTTGGACCCAGACCTGTTACCTCCTTGTACATGCTTGTAAGCTATTTTCTTTTAACAAAATTCACTGAAGTCATCTACATCATTTAGCTGCACTACAAAACTGCTCAACCTAGTTCCTCAATTACAATGATAACACTGAGTAGCAAGAGTGAGAGTAGAAAAGAGTGATATAAAAAGGGGTGAATCAGAACTGGAGGAAGGTGACTCACAATATGCCAAATGACAGATTCTTGGAGTGGTAAAGGTTAAGGAAATAGATTAATAAAACAAAGGGGAGTAACCAAAAAATAAAAAATAAAACAATTACAAAATTAACAAATGATTAAGTATTTGGCAAGAGTTTTATCTTGATACCAGGTGATTAACATGTGAACCAGTTATGGAAAAAAAGAAAAGCTAACACAAAACTGAGGAGTGCAGGAACAAAGGCAGCTACTTATGAATAAAACTTGACATCACACTGGTTCAAGTTATGAATCATTTCCCCTTCACCTTCCCTGGTGAAGCTGGACTCACCTTGGTCCTGACCCTCTCCTCCTCATCCACAGTCAGCACGCCATCACTGATCATGTGGTCCATCAGGTAGGGGGGCTTGATGTCCTGCTCCAGCCTGTGGCGAAAGCGCAGAAGACAGCTCCGCGCCCTTTCCTCCATCGCCAGCTCTGCACAACACACCCAACATGCAGGATGCTGATGCTCTACAAATTGGTAGAGACAATACATGGACGTTTAATGAACTTCAGTGGTACCGAGTACAAGGACATAAGCATGCGGATATCAAAACATTACGACCGAATGTAACTGCAACATTTAAAAGCACATTGTTGTCTAAAATATACATTTATTGTGTATCAATAATTTCCCCTGACTTGGGATCTTGCGTAAATCTGGCGATTCTAATGATACTTTTTGACATATGATGGGGGAAAAAAACTATCAATCAGCTGAGAATGTAATTATCAGATTAATCAATATTTGTTAAAATGAAAACGGCTGCAAAACAAGCAACAGCCTATCAAGTGTTCACAGAAACCCTACTGAAACTCTACAATATAAAAGTGACATTTCGCAGAGTTTGAGCAGTTTCCATAAATTTTTGCTTTAAAGTTAAACGGTAATAATTAAAAAGGTTACGCACCTGATTAACGTAACATTTACCGATTCATTCCATCTGGAGAGCTTTTAGTATCGACATAATGTTGTGTGAGGACAGCTACTTTTTTAACAGCTCTAGATAGTGCATGTGAAAGTGAATGTAAATACCGTCAGTCAAAGCTAAACTTAACTCTTCTTCCGTACTTTATTACGTCCTTTCATCATAACGTTTGACTGAAACACTTGACCAATTTCAGTACTTGTCTTGACAAGTTCACCCAGTTCAACTAGCTAGAACATGAAACAAAGAAAGTAACAACCAGTAAACACTTACGAATATCTTCTTCTCTTTAACAAGGAGGGATTTTGTTGAACTTCATATGTTTGGAAGGAGAAGTGACGTTTTTAAAAATACAGTGTTAAAAAGGCATTAATATCAGTGTGAGACGTTGAACTCTACGCCCAATTTTGAAAGAGAGCTTCCTGATTCACAATAAAAACAACTGCTCCGGTGTGAAGCAGCCAATTGCGCGGTGGGATTTAAACCACGTGACTGGTGAGGTCATACAGTTAAAGAATTTGTAACTGGGCAAACTGATGCTGCTTTCAATGACTATTTCTCTGCTCGTAATAAGAGAGCCAACTCATATAGATTCCCTTTGTTTTTAGGTAATAATAGCAAAAATAAATTTAAAAAAATTAAAAGAGTCCTCGAAGTAGATTAGCATGATTTTATTTGTTAAATATATAAGTCCAACCGGCAAAGAAAGAGCCTACTACCGGCGGCTGCATCAAATATTGAATGAATGTGCATTCCTTTGTCATTTAAGCCATTTAACTGTAATTTATTAATTACAATTTATAAATTTTTGTGTGCATCACTTTATTCTAAACAGTCTCAGTGCTTTTCTATTAAAAAAATTAACATCAAAAACCCTTCTCCATTGTTTGCAACTCCTAAAATAAAGATTTCCGAACTGGATTGGAAGGCAACATTACTGCCTGGTGACAGCAAGAGATGAGAACATGTTGTTTATTCCACAGTGCAGTGATGCCCTGATAATGCAATTATAAGTAGCCACAAATAGATAATCTGTACCATATTGTAAACAACTGAGCTTGTTGTCTTTGTAATTACTGACTGAAAAATAAATATAACTTTCCCTCAGCATTAACTTATTAATGGTTTTCAAGGCAAAAAATACATGCTTGCTAAATTTCTAAATGTTGGGACTTAATTCCTCTGCATAAACATGACAGATTATTGCTTAATGCTATGTACCTCCGTATATACTGAGTTTTACGTATTTTAATTTCTAAATATCATTATTTAATAACCTTCCTAGTAAAATAAAAACATGAAGATAATTCTATAAATTATGAGATTAAAATTCCTGAATAAAAATAAAGATTGTTATTGTATGACTTTAAAATATTAGGTGAAATCATATGGCTTTATTATAAATATTCTATAACAAAAAATATTTAATGTACTTTAAGTCAAGGCATGCAGTAAATCCAATTTAATTTGTGCATTTTGGTTGTACGCATCATGCATTATTAAGATATTCCTGAAAATGTTGTTATTTAAGTCCTCAATCATTGCAGCACACAAATATGTTGTCAGAGCATATTATATCTCTCCTTAAAATAAAGACGACACAATTTCCTTTAAAAGTTTTATAACATATTTATTGTTTTAGTTGTAGTACACAAGTAAAGAACAACAACTTTCCACATTTAAATTTAAAGAACATAAATGCTTCTTTATGTGCATCAATGGGTCTGCTGGAAATCTTGGACACACTTGAGCTCACCAACTTTCATTTCCCTCATAAGTTCAAACAGCCAACATATATACTGTAATAACTACAGTACCTCGAAATGTAACAAACATGACAACTAAAGCAGTCAGTAATCCTTTCTGACAAATATACTCATCTGAAAACAGAACAAAGACAACACATTTTATGTTTTGCCTTATCAACGGAACTGATTTTTGTAAATATATGCTTATGCTGAATCTTATGCCAGCAACACCTTTCAAACAAGTTAAACAGGGGCGACAATAAAATTGGGAAAGTTGTAGAATGCTCTAAAAAACAAAATAAACAAAAAAACCAGCTGTTTGAAACATTTCACAGGTAAACATGTTCATTGCTGACAGGTGATCATGTCATGATTAGGTAAAAAAGAGAATTCTCAAAAAGCTCAGTCATTCACAAGCAAGGATGGAGTGAGGTTCATCACTTTGTGAAACATTGGATTGTATAAAAGGTTGTTACTACATGAGCTTGGGAACACCTAGAAAAACCGTTGTAGTAAAACCACAGTTTGTTTTCAAATGACTGCATTCTGTTTTTATATTACATTGATTTTACACAAATACTGTAACATCATACTCAAGTAAAGACTGAAATGATCCAACTCCAACACAAAGCTACTCATACAGACCTTTTTTTTTTTTTTTTTGCAAAATCAACCCATCCCTCCTTTTTTTGGGCTCTTTTATTTTTTGCTGTATGGTAATGTCAGTGAATAAAATAGAATACAAAGAGGTTTAGTTTTCTGGCTGAGAAAAAGTTAGAGGGAGAACAATAAAGTGATTAACTCCGAGGACAAAAGGGCTATATGTCAAGTCTCACTTAATTATGTTCAAAGGTGGTCATAGTTAACTGAACTTATACTATTGTTAGTTGTGTGTAAATAACTTGTTACATCTAAAAAATCTGATGTGCTACTCTTCTATTTTTCTAAATATATAAACATCTCTCTTATTGTCTCTTAAGCCTCCTATATTTAAAACATATTGAGGTTTTGCCCTTTTTTCCCCTGTAGACTCCCTTATAAAGAACAGGTGTTTAACTGCAGAAAATTTGCAATATAGCGATCAATATTATGTTCAGAAATGGACCGTTGTAACACTGGTTTTATGGTTTCAAGCTGTAAATGTTAACAGGAGGGCACATTTTACCGCAAAGAAAGCAGGTCACATTTTATGTCGACCACATCGTACCTACACTGCAGTATCTTCTCTACTAAATGTAGTGGCAAAAACTACATTTATACGCTGAAGGGAACTCCAACTTTTGGAGCACTTTGGCCAAGCGAAGTGGTAGTACTGCCTAGCTTTTGTAGTACCTCCTTAGCTTAGGTATCTCTAGAAGCAAAAAGGCTCCTTGTAATGAGCCAAATTTTGGTTTTAACTGGAGGGGACAGATTCATGAGAGGTCTCCTGAGGAGGGTTTGCTGCTGGTGGGTTGCTGCTGAAAATCAGCTTCCTAATGATATCTGCATAGAAAGGTCCATAGACAGTCTTGTTGTAGTTGGCCAGGGAGATGAACTTTGCTCCAATCAGTGCTAGTTCAGGTTTGATGGCAGTCAGGCCAGCTGGTACCTGTTCAAGTTTTACTTGTGGTTTGGGATCACAGATGAGCATCTTGAAGTACTGCTGCACACGATCCTCTGCACAGAAAGTGAGAGAATAAGAAAAAAGAAATAACGGGTCTGAAAATGCCTTAATTACTCTTTATTGTCTTGAAAAATTTGAAATATTTATACAGTCTATCTTACCAACGAGAGTGCGAATGGGATTGTCCTTCTGAGTGATGTTGCATATCAGGCCTCTTAGGGTGGCCTGCAGTGCCGGGGTCAGTGCAGGGTAGCTCCTCTCTGCTAAAGACTTGTTGAGCTCACAGCAGATCTGAGCACTGACGCCATCTAGTGCCTCCTCTAGGTTAAAGTTCCTATAGACAGTAAGACAGACGACTCAGTCAGATAAATGTTTGTGTACAAATTGTGGATTTAAGATGGATTTAAAAAAATAAATACACTCACGGGCTCTGCATCCCATTCAGCAACACACTGGTCATCCTCTTCAGACGGTCAGACAGGGAGGGCAGACCCTGGATAGGCTCTCCAATGGTGCTGTAGACAATGAGCAGCACCTCGTTCACCATTTGACATTGCTGAAGCTGCCACTGGATCTCCCGCAGACGTGTCTCATCAGTCATCCAGGTCTAAAGAAGAACGCAAAATGTTTAACTTAAGAGAATATTTAAATATTTTGGGATATACAGTTAATTCTTAGGCTTTTTGTTGAGTTAGATGAGAGGATGAATACCACTATCAGGTCTGGCCTGAGTATAGAGCTGCAGCTGGGAGGCAACTAATTTAGCTTAGCATAAAGACAGAAAACAGGGGGAAAGAGACATATTTATCAAAAGCTGAGAAATCCACTTATTAGAACCTAAAGCTCACTATTTGGGTGGCTTGCAAAGTCATGATTTCAATGTTTTTGTGTCTATAATAATTATTTTACACTTCTGCATTGTTGAGAGAAAACTGATAATCCACAAATTTTGTGGAACATTTTTACACGCATTTCACAAATAATTACAGTTAACCTAAGGTAAAATCTCTGTCTCTATTTTTTATCAACATATATTGAAAACACTCTCACCTCAGGCAGTGGGCTCTTATCATAGTCCCACGTAAGGATGCTGAGGAAGGCTGCGTTAAGGACCTGAAAGGGCCCAGGCACAGGTCGCTGTCCTTTTCCCTCACCTTTAGACTGCTCCGTGGGAATGGTGGATGACAGCAGCTCCTCCAGGGCTGCCTTGATCCACAATGTGGTGTGGTCCAAAGCACCTGAGAAAGTTTATTACAATAACACTGACTGAGGGGGGTGCTCTTTATACCCTCTAATACAGTACCGTTGCAAACTGTGCTCTCGTTTACTCACTGGGTGTTTTGTCCAGGATTCTCTGAAACACTGCCCTCTCGTATTCGACACCGTGGCTCTGCAGCACAGGCTTTAGATTATCTAATGTAAAGTTGACCATATCTCCCTTCATTAGGTCCAGCACATGGAAAATCTCCCTGGTGTGTTAAAAAAAAGAGCCACTGTGATTCAATAAAACTTCACAAAAGAGATCAAAGTTCAAGAATTCTTGCAGATTCTAGGTCAAATCTCTGGAAATAAATGTTTGATCACAGCACTGACATGCTTCTAAATGCCTTAAATCCAAAATATGAGCGTACCTGAACAGTGTCACTATGTTGTCTGTGTTTTTATGGAGCTTCTTGATTTCTTCATCCCTAACTGGTGCACATAGCTTGCCCATGGTGGTGATGATATAGGAGGCCAGGCCCTGTATGTCCACAGCATCGTTGTCAGCCTGCTGACGAATTAGGTCCATGTCCAGCACCTCCGTGATCTGGGTCCTCATCCGATTGGCACCAGGGTTAAGGAATGACAGCAAGATCTGGAGATAAAGAGAAGCTGATGAATTAGGATCCTTTTAGTACAGAATGAGAAAATGCTGGGAATAAAAAAAGAGTAAAATGTCATTCAGAGCAATTATGTCATTTCTACTGAGCTAGTGATACTGTAACATCAGGCTGCATGTGCTGACCTCTCTGATCTCCTCCAATAACCTGATGGCTTGCGCATACTCAGGTGGGTCATCATTCAGCTCAGACTCCAAGATGTCCCAGAAGGCCTTGTGGACGTTATCTCTGACTGCCTTCCATATGCTAAAAAATAAATGGAGGATTTCATTAAGCTAAATTTACTATCTGTTAGGAAAAATGTCCTTTTGTGAAATAGGTTTGATTTGAAGTTTTATTCTCTGGTCTCTCCAAATACTGAAGATGAGGATGAGACTTACTGATCTCTTGATGATTTACAGGTAATCAAGTAAGACTTGAATTTGTGTTTTTGTTTTCATAAATGGAGACTCAAGATCTTTTTCATGGAATACCTGTCCTGAGGTAGGCTGTTTAGGTCCAGATGAAAGTTGTGGTTCACAGTGATCTCATGAGCCAAGCTGAGATTGGACAGGTTTCTGGCAGACTCCATGACTTCATCCAAAGTTAAGATTTTGGGCGGGCTTGCTGTTGGATCCAAATATGGAACACAATTTGTAATTAGACACATAAGAGCTTGCTCTAAAAAGTGGGAGCACTGTTGAAATAACACAAATAATGACAGTGTGGGAGGACATTCCTGGGATTGTAATTAGATTGCTCTTAGACAAAAGAGTATGAACATAATAGTTTAAATAAATTGCAAATGGAATTTTTTCAAAGTCAAGAGTGAGACAATGCAGGAGCCAAAACAACAAGTAAGCATCTTCCGAAAAAGGCAAAAAATCACAGACACAGATATTTAACAGTGAGTCAGAGGTTGTCCACTGAACAGACTCACAGGATGGAGTGCCATGCTTGCTGGAGCAGTCGCTAGTGAAGCTTTCACGGGAAAACTCCAGGTCGCTGGTTGACGTCATGCTGTCACAGCGCTCTGATGAGGACTCCACGTCACTGCCCTGGTCCTCACCGCTGGATGTGGACGTGGGCCGTTCATCATTTAGAGGCATCTTGGGCTACAGATGCACATGAGAAGTTGCTTATAAAACCATTAGCTTGTTGACTATAACTTCATCAGAGAGCAACTGGAGTCCCTCAAGTTTTGTCTGACTCAACCTGTTCAGCAAGTAACAGAAAAAAATTGGTATTTTATTACCGTCAAAGAAACATTTAGAATTTAAGCAGAAAGTTTAATATTTCCTCATTTGTTTGGCCGCTCTTGTCAAAAAAGCTGTTTAGTTAAAATAGCTCTAACATTTAATCTCTGGTGATAATCTGTATTTTATTATTGGCAAAAAGTCTCACAAAAAGACCAAAACCAGCAATGACATAATCCTTGGAGCAAGTATAGTCTGCCTTGCCAAAGTCTGATGTAACTCTTTATTTCAGTATCACAGTTGTCCAAAAACTATTAAAAACAACTAAATGTGCCACAGTGTTGCACGGAGGGATATTTTCCATGACCTCAGGCTCTGGAGTTAATTTTGAGCTGATTACACATTCACCATTCACGTGCTGTAAACACTTACTTAAAAACAAATGTGTCCCTATATATACTTCTATTTGAGTAGCATCTAATGAAATCACAGCTCCTAGTTGTTTTAGAAAATTCCTTTGACTCTTCTATAAACACACTGGCTTGGGGCTGTGAGTCACAGACAGGGCCTGGAAGTTAGAAAGTACTGACAGACTAACACATTGTGGGTTGTTTTGGTCTTTTCCTGGTATTGGCTTACAATAACAAAAGTAAGAAATCCTTAAAAAGAAGTTCACTGAAAAGAAAACAAATTAGGTTAGCTTTTCCTCAGTTTCATCTTTTCAATTGTTAGAGAGGAAGAGTGTGTTACTGTCACTGTGTAAAAGAGCATTTCTTTTTTCCACTTTATTCCACTTTAGCTTTAGTTTTTGTTGTCAAAGCAGTTAATAGGGTGAAACAAAAACACCAGTCACACTCAATAAAAATTGTTTGTAGGCCAGTTTTCAAGGAAGTTAAGGTACAAAAGCTTTTTTTGTTGCACATTCTGAATTACATTAATATTTTACCATATTGATGTAAAAAGTCATTGTTGATGCATTAAGTTTGTCATTGGAAAAATAAGTGTTTGTTCAGAATGTTTACCACCTCGGAGGTTGACAACACCATCTAACGTCAAGACACAAACAGAACTCATTTACAAAACCAGGTTTAAACAATAGCTTGTGTTCCTTGAGGATATAAAGGGACAGGCCTCTCCAGGATCAACTGCGTCTCCAGGGCAACATGGGACAACACAGGGGCTTTTCAACCAACAAAATGATCCTGTTACACCTGTCCCTGTGTTGTCTTCCGTACAAAAATAAATACATTAGCACATGAGAGGAAGGAAATGTTGAAATGTCTGCGAGGACAGAAAAGTTCATACTAGCTACGCCAAAGGGAGTGAATTCAGAAATACAAACTTTGAGTATCGAGAAAGCTGCATTGTTTTTCAATCACAAATGCACTTAGCTAAATAGACGGACAGAAATCTCTTTTGATATGCCTACTGTAACACCTTCAATTAAGTAGGCCTCTGCCTTTCTAATATTATCTGAGACATACAGTGCTAGCAGGGTGACCCTTGGGTGTTCCTGCTCCTAGCCTGGTCTCAGTTATCTGCTGCCAAAAATGAATACACACACTCCCTCACTGCTCTTTTAGTTTAAAGATAGCACAAGGGGTGAGGGTGGGTGTGGGGAGTGGAGTGTGACTTCCATGTACTCTGGCTCATTCATTACATCATCTGCTAGACTTGACAGCCAGGTCACAGCAACACAGAAGGCCAATTTTCAGAGATTATCCAGGGCAATGGGAGCAGTACAGGCCAGAAAACTGATTACGGATTAGGACAGCTGTCATCTGCTGCTTCATTATTAAGAATTCTCTCTGAGTTGTCTGAATTTTAGGGAAAACAAAATGCAGAATACAGTCATAACAAAGCCACGAAGATAAAACCTTATAATTTGACATATATGGACATGATTAGAGAGGATATATAAAGAGCATGTTGAATACTGCACTTCAAATAAAGCACTTAAATGCACATGTACATGTATTCTGGTATGGTCACGTAATATTACAGTTACTCCTGAGAAACAAAGACAGACTGCTGAGATCCAGATTTGACTGCAGTGTAATGTAAACAAAGCACTGAATCGGGGAGGCTGGGCTAACTACACAGAGACTCGTCATTGGCTGCAGTTCCCTGTCTCTCACCCCTCCATGGAAAATGTCTGGATAAATTGCTATGCACATGGATAGAAAAACATCCACACACGCGTAAGAAGTGGGTACACGTGATCTGAGCAGCATACCAAAACAAGAGCTCGATGCACATTTAAAACAGTATATTTTGTTTATTTCTCCCCAAGACAATCGCTGTCATTGCTAAAGACTGTTGTTTTTGACTTCTCAAACTCACTGTCAACAGCTTTAACACGGCAGTCTTTGTTACTTAACCAAACGTTTCCGCTTTATCAACCTGATACAAAACATGAAATAGGACATTTCTAGAAAGCAGACATTCGCGACTTTAGCGCTAATATGCTAGTTTGAACCTTCGACGACTGTACCCAAGTTTCAGCTCCACAACAAAGCCAAACTCAAATGAACGTGGAAATTTGAAAATAAACCAAGCCGAATCACTCGTGATTAAAAGAGTGTAAATTGTGCGGAACAATAGCGACCTTTACCTCATTCAAGTCTCCGGACAGAGAGAATGACAGCAAAGTAACTCAGCTCCAAAAGGAAGATTCGTCGTCGTTCACTCTTCGCCTCAACGTTTAAAGGTCCTTAGTACCCCAGCTGGCTGTGAGAACAAACAGGCGAAACCATTTCATACTTACGGTGATTTAAGAGCCACAAAAGGGCAAACACGTGATTTTTGTCGGAGAACTAACGTTACAATCTTTCGTAAACGATAAAATTGTATTTCCAAAGCAGTAAACATAAGTTATATGACCAAATTTAGGTCTAGAAAGGCATAGGTACAATTTCCAGCACTGTACGACCCTTAGTTAGAATGGTACGTTCCGCCCTGCTTCACGTGGGACGTCTCCGTTTACGGATGTGACCTCAGTGTGTTCACAGCACAGTGGTGAGTGTTTGCGTGTGTGTATGTGTATCTAAACCTCATGAAGAGCATTTGAAGTGAAGAACTTAGTCACATTATGGATACTCACTTTTTATTTTTAAGCTGGAAAAACTATTGAAAGAGGAAACGATAAGAATAAGAATAAGAATAAGAATAAAAACAATAAGAAGAATAAGAATAAAAACAGTAATAAGATTAAGAATAATAATAAGAATAATCAGAATCATGGTTACGTCTGAAGAATAAATGAGAGTTAACGCTGTCTTTCCAGGTCACAAACACACAAATGTGTTCATGAATATGTATGCAATCAAGTCAAATTTGATGGTTTCACGAACATTGCCACGGAAATTGACTTTTGAACTCAAACCGAGAAGTATATATTATATCTTTATATGTGAAAATAAATATTTATAAATAATTACATCATATGCATAGGGGAAAGGGTTGTGTTTGCTTGTCATATTAAGGGGGCGATGGAGTTTAAGAGTTGTTATGTCAGAGGCCACTAGATGGAGCTCTAAAATTATGGATGCATAAGGGGATGGTTCATCGTGGATAAATTTAACTAGACGACTTTGCCCATTATCAGAGAGAAAACATGTTAAAAAGCCATTTTATTCCAATACTTTTTTTTTTTACCAAGTGTTTTTATTGGGATGTCTACATCACAAACATCTTTTGTACAGTACATGTAATCCCAGT
>JAQMCX010000037.1:7213781-7314474 GCA_029814765.1 Acanthurus leucopareius | reverse complement strand
TCGGCGACGCCCCCTGACTACGGTAGCCATAATTATCCAATATTGATCCATATATAAGGCGCATCGGATTATAAGGCACACTGTCGGTTTTTGAGAAAATTAAAGGCTTTTAGGTGCGCCTTATAGTGCGGAAAATACGGTATCTCAAACACACACTCAAGTTGTATTCTCTGATGCTGTGCTTCTATTGTCATGGAAAATACACCACCTGTGTGAAAGAGAGGTGTGTACCTGGCCCTGGGGGCAAACTTCAATAGCCTGTCATGCATTACAAAATAGCATGGCTCATGTCACTTTACTATTTGATTGAGACATAGATACACATAAGAAAAACAATAGCTGGCAGAGCCAGTCTACCTGGTGCTGGCACGTTCACCCTAGACCAGTAAAAGCACCTCAGAAATGCCCCATCGTTTGCTGAATAAGAAACAAAAATGCTATATGTTGACTTAGAGTGACAGAGAAGCCATATTTCAAGAATGTTTTGCTAATATTTTGTACATTCCCCATGTCTTATTACTTAAAATGTGGATATTAATTGCTTAATAATATGCTTTTTTTTCTTTCTTTTTTTTTCTTTATTTAAGTTTCAACTGAAGAAAACACTACACTATCTAGAAAATAATCTTTTTGGGGGGAAGTACATGTCATGCCCTTTGTGCAGTCCTTGAAAATACAAGTAAAAACACACAGTGCGCATAATGTCCTGTATGAACCGAGCCCCTGCTTTATATTGAAAACACAACCGGCTGAACCAGTTCAACCGATGTGGGCATGGTCAATTTAAATACATCTGGATGAGCGTGAGCTGTAACAATAATTTTCCACTCTGGCCATTGAAACTGGCTCTGATGCCTGGGAGAAACTCGGCAGTCACGTGACCTAAAGTATGCCCACAGAAAAGACTAGGCAGATGAAACGTACCCACGTCACAATTTCAAAGCCGTTATTGTGAGATGACTACGTTTTGAGCTGTGGACAAGTGTAGGTATCACACAATTTGGAGTGAAACTTGGTTGGAAACGATCATGTATGGAAGACCTTACAAGTATCTATCTAATTATCTAAGTACTGTAAGTTATATGTTACTTGGTAATCAATGAAAACAGCTTATCTGTATTATTGTCTTTGTTCAATGTGATATGACTAATTGTCTTTTTTTTGGTCATTTAGAGGATATTGTATGTGTACGCGTAAAGAATGCAGTTTGGAACCAGCTCGCAGGTATTTGTTGTTGCAGCATTTTGGGCAGCCCCATGGGCATTTATTTTAAGATGTGTAAGAAAACTACACAGTAGCCTGTAACATGAGTGTTGCATGTCTCTATTTTTCAGCCCTCGGCTGCTGAGGATGCAGAGGGTGACATTGCCACGACAGTAATGGGCATTTACACGTTACAAACAGATGAGTTTAGGGAGGCAGGTGATGTGGTGGTCGTCGCTGAAAGTCCTCACCAACATTGAAAGTGTCATAATGGCATTCATCTCACTGTTTGGGCTAATTTATGCCCTGGATCTCAGTTTCCCAGAGAACTTGAAGTACACATTTGAGTTTGTCCAGAAGATCCTCATGAATCTGGATAGACATCTTAACTTTGCCTGCACCGAATTAAACTCAACCTGGTCTGGTCTAAACCGAACCAGGTCTGCACTGAACTGATCCTGGTCTGAACTAAACTCTACCTGGTCAAGCTGGTTTGAACTGATCTGAAGCTGTGTGGTCTAAATAGAACAGAACTTTGTCTTAATAGTTAATATTGTTGCTCCTTGATCAAAACCACATATCTGTTCATTTTTCATCAGTTATGTAGTTGTTGTGGCAGTTCTAGCCTTTTTCCAGGGTACTCGCTGGTGAGTAACACCCTTCTCAAAGTTTTCTTTTAAAATTTTTTTCTTGCATTGCACTTGCAAGTATCAGAGTTAATGTGTGTATTCAGGCACTGATGTTTAAATAAGAAATGTCATCAACCTTGGTGATAACATTTTAAGGTCTTTACCTGCATTGTTTTGATCTTTTATTGCTTTTAAAATAAACACCTCAGCCAAGTTTAGTCTCATATGTTTCCTAATGGGGAATCTAATAAATTAATAAACCTGATTTCATTTTCAATTACATTTTTTGGGTTGAACAAACACAAATCAATTTAATTACTGTAATGTAATTAATTTGTTGTAACTCTTTAAAAAAAAATAGTAGGATTAACTCAATTAAATTATGTTACATACATGTCTTTAGTTAAAGTTGGGCCAACATAAAAAATTCAAAAAAATGAGTTAGACGAACTCAATTACATTGTTTTGCACAGATAAACTTTTTTTTTGAGTTGGGGCTACATATGTTTATTGGATGGAAATCCTGCGCACAGTTCAATTGAGTTCATCCAATGAGTTATTTTTTTTGAGTGTTGTTAATGAGAAGCTATTAACCACAAGGGCACAGATTAAAGATTATTTTGGTTCATTGCACCCTGCCTAGTTTTTTTTGGCTGACAGGATGTTGCTCAACGCTTACAATCTTGAATGTCAAACTCTTCAGGTACTTTCTCCTTCACTTCTGTTACTTTTTAACACAGTTGATTAAAATGTGTCAACCTACCTAAGTCTTTTCTCTTGAATTTCCTGTAAGCAGCAGCTTTTACAGCTGACACACACCCTTGTCTCCATCAGTGGAGCTGAGGTAAAGCAGGTGAACAGTTTTAGGTACCTTATTTGTTGGTATTAATATGTGATGTGTCATGTCGAAAACAAGACAACACAGTCGATTCTTGTTGGAATGACAATCAACTGTATTGAGCTTCAGTCTTCATTTAGGCTATGATTTCTGGAGGTTGATAAGTTTGCTTATTTTGTCTTGTGAACTGTGTACGAATCAGATTTTTTCACTTCACAGATAATAAAATAAGGCATTAAAATGTGAATCTTTCAAGCAAAATACATGACTCACGTAAAATAGTCTAAATATAAAAAAAGGAAGTAATACTTGAACATCTGCCTTGCACAACCACCATATATCTGGTCCAGGCTGATATGTGATTAATGTCTACTGGCTGAAGAAACTAACAACACTTAACCATCACCACAACTACACAAATAACATCAGGGTCTCGTGCTCACTAGCTTGCACAGGTCAAAACTTTACTGATGGTGAAGTATCCCACAAGAGTACAAAAACACCTTCAAACTGCAGTACACTAACTGGCTCTTTTCACCATGAAAGATCCTGTCAGACATAACAAGAACAGAAACATCTGGTTTTTGATTGTTTGGCATAAAGCCTTCATCAAGAGCACAAAATGGCGATTGATCTAGCAGTTCTGAGCGAGTGCAACACGAGGAAGAAAGAGCACCAGATGATAGAGATAATAAGTGTGGTTCTTCCTGACTGCATGTATCAAACTTTGTTTCCTGAGACAAAGCTTCACAATTTTTGTGATGCCTTTGTAAAAGAATGTTTTGAGGCCAACCTGTTAAATTTTGACAGCTGATCTTGCATCCACAATGCCTGCAGGAAAAAAGAAAAGTCGCTCGCTTTTTAAAGATTATTTCGGTTCCTTGCACCCCGACTAGTTACACATCACACTGAGAAGTAAATAAGTAGTCTTTTACTACTTCCGCATCCCGTCAAATCACATCGATTACGCGTCAGATTGTTTGATGACTCCGTTTACTCAGCGAAACTTTTATAATCATTAATCTAAAGACATACCTACTTTTATTTTTTTTATTTATAATTCCTCTTTACCTCTTGATTTAATTCTAAGTAACTGTCAGCTTATCGGTTGTAGTTAATTACAGCTATAGAAAATTTTAAAAAAGACTGCAACAGGGGGAAAAACAGGAATAGATAGTACATTTGATTATAACTCTGTACATTTATAATAATGAAAATCTTTATACCTGAAATTTTCATTTAATTTTAATATTTAAAATTGCGGGAAAAACATGGGCCCTAAGTTTACTCAGAGGAAACTGCCACAAAACATAACTTGAAATTTATTAATTTACTAACGCGAGCTGACGTAACAGTTTTCCTTTTTGAGGTGGGGCTGTATGAGGTACTTAGTCAATTTCTGTATTCATCCATAGTCCCAAAAGAGAGCAGAAAGTAACTGTCTAATGAAGTAATTAGGGGCTACTCAGTATACTCTCTAAACAGTGCAAGTATCACAAGTCGGGGCTCAGAAAACAGAAAACAATAGCTTATTTTAAATAACTGTAATCAGGAAACACTCAGAAAGAAAGTACAGTCAGTCTCTCAGTAGGAATTTTGTGAGTATAATTAAATTGGTTCTGATTCGGTCCTCACTCGTTTCTTAAATAATCTAAATTACGTAGTTTCTGCTCCAATACACGTGCTCAGTGAAGCCAAAACTGCTTGTCCCCTTGTAGCCTAAATTAGTTCTCGGGTCATTTCCTTTCTCATTTAACTTTCGTTCTTTCGTTCTCTTTCTTTCTTTCTTTCTTTCTTTCTTTCTTTCTTTCTTTCTTTCTTTCAATAAAAAATTCGTTATTGATCAGGAAATGTTTACAACACTCCCTCACACAAAGCTTAAATCTCGGCATCATTTATTTGTTCCACCTGTTTGCGAAGCGATTAAATCTATTTCTCCAGGGCTTGTTTCTTTGTCAGTGCAGCCACACGTGCCAACAGCGCGTGTTGGTATGGCAGCGACTCGTGCACTGTGCATGCAAACTATGATTTGTTTAAACTTTGATCTGCTGCCACTTTCGATGGCTTTATGTTTTTGACAGCACATTCGACATACACCACTGGCACGTACTATCTTTGCAGCAGCTCCATCAACTCGCACACGTCATTTTTCAGCATTTCATGATAAAAAAATGTATTTACATTTTCTACTTAATGTTTATTTCTTCTTGATATAACAACTCGATCAGAACAACTCAGTGTGCGGCCATTCAACGGATCATTTCCGAGACTGTTTTTTTCCCCCTTGTATGCTGTTTGTTTTAGTCAGCAGCATCATGAAGTTAAGATTTTCTTATTTTCTCCTTACATCTCTTATTTTTGAAAGCTGTGCCTTTGTTGAGTTTCCAAACGGAGCTCCCTCCCTTCATGTCAGCAGTCCCCCCCCCAAAACTGTGCGCACATTTTCAGCGGAAATAGATAATCCATTCAGTAGATCTATCATTTACCTCTATTCTCTTGTTCTTGGATCCAAAGAAACTGCACTCCGCTGTCCGGCGTCGCGTCGCGTCACTGAGCTGGAGCATCCAATCTCCGTCCGCACTCCGTCCAGCCGCCTCCACTGTGCGCTCTGCCCGGTTCCGACCTCCTATGTCCGTCGCTAGGGTTAGGGTACTAGCCTGATCTTTAATTTTCATGGACAACAGAGGATAAGGGCTTGCTGTTATGCGTAACTCACGCAGAGAAAGTTTTTCGACTTATCTGTTTACGCATTGTTTGTTTCTTCGGTCGGTGCGCAGGGGGGTAGGGGTACATTATGTGCTTCCACGTCAGCTAGGCTATTTTAATCCTCCGTTCTCAACAAAAACAGGTCAAAACATCTAAAAGTTAACGTCGGATATGCCGGTCCTTTTTCTTTCTTTTTTTTTTTTAAATCAAGCAGGCTAATGCAAATACCACCAAACACCACCTCCTATTTCGTCGCCTTCCCCAGTGGGCCTATAGAAAATTCTCCCTAACCTTTCTTTGCGTCACACCTGCAGCATCAGATCAGCTCTACAGCCAAGCGAACTATCATAGACCACAGCGCCACCCAATGTCCAGAACTGAAATAGCTTTAAAGCTATTTATATCATATTTGTCTCAAGGGCAGACACTTGCACTTACCCTAATATGGGCTTGTTTTCAAACAGTGAAAGCCTTTAAGGTTTTTTTACCTCACATTCTGTAACCACGTTTTCACATCTCTGAACGTGAACTAATAGCAGTTTTTTCTCTTACTGCCCTATTTACTATTTTCCATTACTCACAGTTGATCTTGATAACTGCATTATTTGCTTCTTTGCTGCTGTACCTTTGTTTTCTCAGTGCAAAATTAAGTGGCAGTCCATTGTTCCACCTGTTGACTCAGTAGGCAGTGATACATTTTACTTTCCATAAATATCAGGTTGTGACCGCCTCCCTGTGTTTTCTCTGGCACCACATCATTTGTAGTTCTTTTCTTTTTTTGGCTGACAGGATGTTGCTCAAGGTTTACAATCTTGAATGTCAAACTTTTCAGGTGGTTTCTCCCTCACTTCTGTTACTTTTTAACACAGTTAAAATGAAAAAAAAAATTAGAAGTGAAATGGGAACGCTAGGGTGCAAAAGCATTAACTACCACTTGATTTAGCATTTGCCCAAAACTCTAAGACCAGACTGAGCAACCTGATCACAACCTGGACTGACAAGAAAAAAGCCTTCTACTAAGTGATTTCTGATTGTTTGGCACAAAGCAAACAAGATACTGAGAGCCTTTATCAAGAGCACAAAATGGCGATTGATTTAGCAGTTCTGAGCGAGTGCAACATGAGGAAGAAAGAGCACCAGAAGATAGAGACAATTAGTGTGGTTCTTCCTGACTGTATCAGACTTTGTTTCCTGAAACACAACCTCAAAATTTGTGTGATGCCTTTGTAAAAGAATGTTTTGAGGCCAACCTGTTAATCTTTGACAGTTGATCTTGCATCTGCAAAAAAAAAGAAACTTCCTCCACAACCTTGTCTACCCTACAAGGGGAGCTTTGTTCAATGCAGTATTTTTAACTATCAAACTGAGAGCCTGGTAAAACAACTCTAATTTATCACATCAGAGACCTTTGAGCTATCGTTAATACAATAGTAAGAAACAGAGCAACAATCTCACCTTGAAAAAAACACTGCTGCAAAAAGAACTTCCTCCAATGCTGTGGATCCTTTATAAATCTCTTCTCTCCAGCTGAATTCTTCATGTGGATCAAACTTTTCGAATCCTCTCTTTTACATGGTGATAGGATGAGTCACATGAAAATATACTAAGACGCCACAAGTCCCCCACGGGGTTAGGGTTAGGGTCTCGCTCTAAAACTCTGATAAGGGATACAATATTTTTATGTCCAACTGACCACAGTATGAGAAGAAGGAAGTGAAACTTTTTGTTCAGACTGAAATAGACAAGAGAAAAAAAGAGCCCTCTTCTTCTTCTTCTTCTTCTTTTTGTTACACGTATTTATAAATGAAAAATGAATGTTTTCACGCATTAATTTTTCTAGATTCTTTTGTTTTGTTTGGTTTTGAATCAAATACTTTTAACACTAAAGCTGACACACCAAAATTCAATCTGTAAGCTTGTAATAAAAGAATAAACTGCTCTGTATCCAAATGATGCTCTTTTCTGTATTCCAATGCAGTTGCTACACAAATTCCAGGAACTCAAGTCACCAAGAATCAGCTTCCGAGAACTGCGTTTCCCATTAAGCCATTAAGACAATTTCCTGTACATAATAGACTCAATATCGATCAGTGGTTTGCAGCGGAAAAGGAGGTCTGTGAATGTAAGGCCTCATAGGGTTTTGTGGCTTTTGGTTTCACAGTCGAATGGATTTAAGACTGCCAGTCAGTATTCACTATGCTCTTTATTTTCAAAGCAGGGCTAATGTCTCAAATAAAAATATTAGCCCTGCACATACTTACATATTTGTTTTTATCACATGTTTAGTATTTGAAGTAGAGAAACCATACAGTGTCCTGTGTGTGTCTTATATTTTACCATACATGAAAGACATGAAAGGTCAATTTTTAGTTTTTTCTTTGCTCCATTCCTATAAATTCTAAGGCTCATTCTAAGATTAAACAATTTGGGATTAATGTGGAGTGGAGGTTCTTGAAATCTCTAAAATTCCAAGTACATGTATTAGATAGAAGGTTATTGTTCCTCTCCATGTGAGAGTATCTAAGCAGTGTCTGCTTTGGGGGAGAAACATCATTTGGTACATCATGTGTTTCATAAAGTTATTTTTAGGTTTTTCTAAACACCAAAACAAGGGTTCTTTTTTTCTTAAATTTTTTTTAAATAGCACCTAGAAATGTCTTTTTTTTGTATTTATATTGAGTATTGGCCGACTCACCTTAGTCAAATGCCAGTAAATGTCAACTTTTCAGCTTGATTTAAAATATATATCAGGTATTTAATTACTTCTGTTATTACTTCTGTCAACTATTTGATTGCAAATGCACATATTGGAAAATAAAAAGGTTTGTTGAATTTTTTTATCTTAGGATGCTGATGACATTTCTTCAAACATGACATTTCTGCAAAGGAAAACACTAGCCTAAAGATCATAGGGGCAGGAGCCAAGATGTTTGGAGTCTTATGGGAAGAACTAAATAAATAGCAGGGTACATGGGAAACAACACTCCCAAGGGACATGAACAAAATTGTAATTAGAGAAACAATAAAGACGCAAACTGACAAGGAATGGAGACAGAGATTGAAGGGAAGAAAAGTCTTGGGGTATCTGGTGGATGGATGAAAAAATTTCAAGTGAGAGTGTTAAACAACAAAACTGGAGAAGAAGTCAGACAATACAATACAAATACGAAGAGTAGATATGAGTCTTGAGTGGGAGAATTTTTCTCACATAACAACTGGGTTATGAGGCTTGCAAAAGCTGTGCAAATGATATGCAGACATCTGGTGTGGTTGAGTTCAGTGAAGCACTCCGTCTTGTATGACAGACAGAAAAAATTTAACAACAACAAAAAAAACTGTACAATCGTTCTTTGTGTTGTTATTTATTTAATACATTTATATTCTTTTTAAAAACGGGGCTAGACTAGAACAACTAGAACTTGTCAAAAAACAGTTTTAAGCACAGTTTTTCTGAAATGTAAATCAGGAAGTCATTGTTTGAGTTGTGGTTGTAGTATGTCTTACTGCCTGTAGGGGGCAACAACGCTGTCGATCCGTTACTTTTAGGATGCGAAGAAGAAAAATGCTTGCGTCACACAGTATATCTATGATGGCGGTTGATTTGACTCCCCGGTTTAGACGTTTGAACAGCCAAACGAGAAGTTTTCGTGAAAATTTACAGCATGGTAAGATACGAGTATTAGAGCCAAATAACTTTGAATTCCAAGTAAGCTTATGTCGCTTTTATAAGAAAATATAACCACGCCCAAAAAGTACGATTATGTATGTAAATGGGGAAATATAAACACCATCTAGTTTTAACAGATCAGATTTTTAAGATCCGACCCGTTGTTGACAATTGATTAACGTTATGTTTAGTTCAAATGTTTTGTACTTTAGTTCCTGGGACATTAAAATTCAGAAAATTTGCCGAATTCGCGTGTGGTTTCCCAGATGTGGTTTTATTCAGGATCTCATATCAAGTAAAAGTAGCGATGACACACTGTAATAGACTTCGCATATATCTGCAGTGAAAGCCCTCCATCAGTAACATTAAAAGGTAACTAACCAGTAATAAGTAATTAACTGTTAACTACTTAAAAGAATATGCGACTACTTTACTTACGTCAGAAAAGGTATGTAACCTTAGAAATGTTACATTGTGGGGTCTTTACACAGATACATCGATGTGCAAGCAAAATTTTACAATTGTAGTCATTTGAAATGAACAAATTTCAACGAAATGACTTCTTTTTTGTCTCCAAATCTTTGCTCTCTAACAGGTTTCTCTGGGCCCTTTGGTGCCACTCAGCTGTGGCACAACATCATCCAGGCCCTGCAGACCCAGGTGGAAGTGCGCCGCTGTAGAAGGAATCTCCGTGTTCATGCTGAATGTTTCACAGGCTCAGACGCTGTGGATGCCGTCCTCAGTTATTTGATGCAAAATGTGGTGTTTTGCACTAGTGAAGTGTCTCGACTCAAAGCTGCTCGACTCTGCCAGGCTCTGATGGAGGCCAAAGTGTTTGAAGCGGTGGGTACGAAGCTTTTTCGCAGAGACAAGGACATGACTTTTGAGGACAGCAGCTGCAGCCTTTACCGTTTTCTGGAGTATAAAGTGTCAACCAGTTCTGCAATGAAGGAATGCAGCAGTGACACAGAGAACATGCCACCAGAGGAACAGGAAATAAAGAGGAAAAAGAGCTCCAGGTTGGGTATTATGTAGTTCCCCTTAAGAAAAAAAAAGTTAAGACACATATTGCAAAATATATAAAAACAGAATGCAGTAAACAAACTACATTTCATCAACAATTATTTTACGTGATTTGTGTGTCACAGGTTCCCAAGCCACTGTAGTAATAGTGTCTATATATACATCAAAATAACATTAAATAAACATAGCATGAGGATGTGCAATAGGAAAAAAAGGTTGGAGTGCAAAAAGGACTGTGCAAAAAGGCTATGTTGAATAAATACAGGAAGAGCTATATAACACATACTGCTCTACAGGTGTTTTTTTTTGTTTTTTGTTTTTAACTGTTCACAACTTTCCCAATTTTGTGCTTCTGAAGACTGAAGGAACTGAGGATGATCTCAAATCCGCTCGCTGTTGGATCATCAGACAGGAGGGTTGAGAGGCTGCTGACGACCATGAACCTGCGACCAACCATGGCTTCAACTCTTTACACAACATCCACTTCTTCTACTTTTCTGTCCAAAGCTGGTAAGACTGAACTAATGTGTCACCACATGCCAGGCTGGTGGGTGACCTATACAAAGGATCAACAGTCCATGACACTTTATTTGGACAGTCAGAAATATTTTTTTCTCTTTCTACTCTTTCATCTGTCCTTAGTTGTGGATGAGGTTTGGAAACAACAGACGCTGTTGCAGCTACTGCAGATAGTAGAAGTGCCTGTGCTGGACTGCATCCTGACCTCTCCTGCCAGGGTTCAGCTTCAGGCTTGTAGAGCTCCTCTGGCTGCCCAAGGCTTGGTTATCTCCAACACATGTCTGGAGAGAGAGCTGCCAGACGCCCTTAATTTACCTCAGTCAGTGCTATGATACGCATAAGCTTTTTTGCACAGTGGACAAAAAAATGACAGTAAAGTTATGTTCTGTAACATCACTTTTTGTTTACAGGTTGGATGGATGGCTGTCAGCAGCTGCAGACTGCTTGGAGCTCTTTCCTGATCAACTGATCGTGGTTGCGGGGGAACAGCTCAGCCAACAAGGTGGCAATGCCTTTTCTGAAGGTGACCAGGCAGAGCAGACGGCAAGCCAAAAGAGACTGCTCTTTGACACTATTGCCAAGTACTACAGTGGACAGGAAAAAGCTCCACTTCTCTCAGGACGCCATCTGGACATACACACTGCAATTCTGTACCTTCTGGGTGAGACTACATAAGGTTCACAGTGATTTTATGGTTAATGTTTTTGTCATCTTGAAAACTGTGAGAAGAGATTTGCCATAAAATTCTAACACAGTGGAGCGAACCACACATGAAGCAAAAAGTCACAGTGGCTCCGTGGTTTGCACTTAACTATCTGCTACACAGGTTTGGAAATCAGTACTTTTTGTCTCTCCATGAAAATCTTTACCTTTTTTACCTCCCTCTTTGACCACATCTTGTTTCTTTTCAGATGAAGGGAAGGTGCATGATGCCATCAAAGCCTCTCAGTTGTGTTTGCGGCTGCTGGACACAAGCATTAGAGATGAACTCAAGAGACTACTGACCTTTATGGCCACAGCAGCTCATCCAGATACTTGCTGTCTTCAGAAACAGGTAGCTGGCATCCTTCACCAAAACCCTGTTATCTCTAGCTGTGTGTGCACACTTGTAGTGTATCATAATAAGAAATACAATTAATTAAAAACCATAGAAATAAAAACTTTGTTGTAGTCCATGCTATACACTGTTCAGGTATTTTTTAAAGTGTAGCTTTATTTTTTAGTATTATATCAAAGGTTGGGTTGACTTTTTGGTGTGTTTCTTTTCAGACTGATAACAGGGCCTTGGTCTGCCGCACTTTTCAGAGAGCAATTGTCCAGAACCAAATACTGACTCGATCTCAGAGTGAAACCCTAGTACTGTTTCTCATGGACAATTGCACTGAACTCTTCAAGGTACACCTACATTTCTTAATTTAGATTTTACTAACATGCTATTTTAAAGACAAATGAAAAGTTTCACATCACCTGGATAGATGGCACATTTAATTAAAGTAGAGGTACAGACAACTGTGAGTGGTAGGTTCGTTTAATTCTTCACAAGTTTGGATAAAAAATCCTTTCACTCTGTCTTCCTATAATGAGTGCAGACCCCAACATCCCTTATTGAAGCTGTGAGGAGAACTCTAAGGACGATGCAGCAGGGAAAAGACCCTGACTCAATTGCTAGTAAGTCAAATACAACTACAGCTACACATGAACACTCTGGCTGACTTTTACACATAATGCTTTCACATGAAGGAAAAAAAAAAAAGTATATATATATACACACACACACACACGCATATATACACACGCATATATACACACATATATGTATGTACATATAACACACATCTATGTACATACTGTATTACTGTATATACTGTATATAACTGCTGCAGAAATATAAAATGTCAGTTTGGGTCCCTAATCAGCAGCACTACATCATCCATGTAACTATCAAGTCTGAAAAAACAATGAAAGATAAGTTTAATCTATTTTTAATCTCAATCTGCAGAGATCTACAACAGAATAAATTTATATTCTTTATCTTGAACAAGGAACCTCTAAATACACAAAACATAATTTACTCTATGAAAGACCATAAGGTGGCACTGTTGCTCCAGATCCAGACCAAATATGAATCACTTTACTGTTGAGCTCCCTCTGAACCTGTCTTCTTTTCCACTCTGTTTTGCAGCATTCACCTTCTGCCAGCAGGTGACGCCACAAGAATATGAAGATCAGCGAGAGGCTACCACCCTGGAGAGCCTCAAACAGCTCCTTCATGAAATTTCCTCAAGCAAAACCCTACCTGTGAAGGAGAGGAGGAGGCTACTCAAAGAGTTTGAAAAACATCACCCTGTGGTTTTCCTCCAGCATCTGTCAAGCACCTTCTGAAACACACAACCGAAAGGTTTCGGTCTAAGTTCTTACTTCACAAAGCCAGATTGTGGTCGCTCAGCGCTTACACTTGAGAATGATGGTAATTTAATGCACCTCACTGGTCATAAACCTGCTGTCTTTGTAATTTCTCTGTAGTAGTTTTGATGTAGTTTTTACAAACAGTGAAATATCATCTCATCTATCACATCAAGTGCCTAACTGGATGTAGTAATTTTTTTAATGTACATTTATTTTTATTTTATTTTTTAAGACTGAATGACGTTTAAAGAAGGCATTTGCTTTTGTGCACTGGATTGCTCTGTCATTACTGTTATTACTATAGAATACAGTTTATGTGACGTCTGAATACTTAGACGGCTTTACTGACAATTAGTGAGCAGCTTGGGGACTAATAGTTCTGGATAATGTATTTGCATAAAGCTAATGTGTTGTCTTTAGAGATATTTAAATTAGGTTGATTGTGGCATTAGAAATGGAACTGTAGTTTGCAGAAACAATGCTGTGCACTTTGAACAGGCCTTAATACTTTTAGAAATGAAGAATAACATGTTATAGTAGCCACTTTGTTTCTTGTTTTTCAGTTTTACTGTAGATTGCTGTACACTGTTCAGTACAATCGAATGAGGTTTAATACAGTTTCTCATTCATTCGTGTTAGAGAAGGAGACAAATCTTTCAAAACTAATATGGAATGAAAGCAGTGAAGGTACATTAGAGTTTCATGCTGACTGTAACTCAGGTTAATATAATGGGTTTTAATATTAGGGGATCAAGCATGCTCTTAGTGCCAGCATCTTGGTCAAATATCTTTTAATTCTAACTTTTTAAGGTTTTACTTGAGGGTGGAAATGCATTTTGATGGAAGATGTATTGTAAATACCGTAATGACATAATTTTATTTCAGGCTACTAATTTAATCTTTGGTCAAACACTGGCTTGGTTGGATTTTATTTTGTTAATTTAGAAAGGCGTGGTTCTGCAGAAGTAATTTACAGTCAATTCTCATTTCTTTCAGCATCTTTTATTATTTACATACATGAAGATAATGCACTTTATGAAACTGAAACATGCTTCATTTTCTCTCGGAGTAACAAGCCTAATAAAAGTTTAATTAATCCTCCTCAAACAAGACTTTGTTGTATTTTTGTGTATGTGTGGAATCGATAAACCCAGGGGTCCTCTAATATGAGACAGTTAAAATGAAACATTTCCAGATGCTTCAATCTTAATCACAGTCACTAAGAATTAAGTTAACAATTTAGTGAAGAATTTAGTACGCAGTTTTTCTCACATTTCTCCCTACAATAAACAGAATCATGTGATCCGTCCAGATTCTGTGACTTGGCTCAGAATTTCAACTTTTTTCCCAGTGCAAATGTTTTTATTGTAGTAGATCCTATACTCTATTTTACCAAGTGCTTGTTTACTGCTAACGGACCTGTAAAGCAGAGTAGTGCTTTAAAAAGTTATTCAATCCTTTGATTAATTTATTTAGACATGAAAAAAAAAAGAAAATAGTCACGTAAAGTATGTCATAAGACCACATAGAAATATCAGAACCTGTCACCTTATTCAAACCACTTTTGCTGCAATGAAGCTATAATTCCTAACTGGGATGCAGAACTTTGTGTAAATCGTAATTTAGTGCAATGTTCATTATTTGCATAAAAATCAGTTCCTTGTCCTATTTGGCCTGAGGCAACAATTTACTATAAGATGTTCAACAATCACTGAAAGGGAATCTAGGATGTTTGCTGTTTGTAAAGAGTGGATATGCAGGGTTTGTTTTTTTTTTGGTACAGAAATTGATTGCAAAAGAAATAATTAAAGAAAGGTGATGGTGATTCACCTGACCAGTTTCCTTAGGAAAAAGAAACCCGGAACTAGGGTTGTTCATTCACTAGCGCACTGAGCTACCTCATATCGTTTGCTACTGGAAGTCATGGGGGGCTGTGTGTCACAGCCGTAACTAACAGCGCTGTAGCTGAAAACCTGCCTTTCTCAAGACATAAAACTGAAAGTCCTCTTCATATCAAGGTCAGTAGGTTTTGGGATTTTTAGGTGTCAGTTTTAAATAGAAATAAACAGCCTTTTACTGTAATGACCATAACGTCACTGTCTGTTTGCGCATTGTTGGCTAGTTAGCTTGGGTAGCTAACCTTACTGTGCTCTGTTAGTCTAAAAAGTCTTTCATCGCAGTCCACAGATTGTCTCGAAGATGTCAGTCATTTAGAGCTCTCAAATGGTAGATAAGGGGTTAAAAGAAGGTTTGGAAAGATAGTTGTTAACGATAACGTTAGTGTCACAGTGCTGTGCTAGTTTAGATGTGTGCGCACAGGCTAAACAGGACGATCAACTTAGCTAACATCAAGCTATTTCCCAATCAGACATGACAGTCATCGCTAGGCGACAAATCTAGCATTTAAATGTCCTAAACGCTAAAATGATTGTTATACCTTACACGTATATAGCTTGTTAAAACATTACTTTGTAGCAAGCTGCTGTTAATTATCTGCCTTGTATTCTGTCGGCTAGCCAGCTAGCTAACGACTGTGCTAAAGAGATGGTTTGTTTGGCAACCAGCTAGCTAATCGATAATGTTGACAGATGTCACTTCGTGTCGGGTAAATAAATAGACATCATGAGATGACATTTAAACTACAATGGCAAATACTTCCTTTACACCTGTTGCAGTTAAAAGCTTTGAACAGCTTCATGCTAAGGGAAATAACGTTGCTGATGGAGATACTGTGTTATAACATGATTTCATGGACGCATAAACTGATTTTTGGCGAAGACTTCATAGCCAATACAAAGTAAATAATGTGCAATGACACGATTGTGTCGCAATATTGACCACTGAATACAACGCTCTATTTTATTTGATCAGATTATTTGTCTCGAAGTCCTGCAACAACTTGACGCAGTTCAACTTCATAAATAAAACTGTATTTCACACTGAGTTAGACTGCAGTAGATTTGGTTTTTGTAGAGAGGAATGTACAAACTGAGGCAATGAATTGAGCTGAGAAATACTGACTCAAACAAAAAGCTGGTTGCATCAGATTGAGCTGGTGATTAAAATGTTTCATTATTTTTCAAATTGAATTCAGTGTAATTTCATATATTTCATATGGGATGAAATTTTTTATGCAAACCGTATCATGTGCATCTCAATTTCTAAACCCCAGCTTATCCAGCCACTGTGCAGTGAAATAAACATCAAAGTACTATAATCCCACTTAAGACAGATAAAACTCTGAAGAAGCTGTTCATGTAGAAATAATTTCTGTATTATCATCAGTCATGTTCTTTTGTCAGACTTCCTGTTGCCTAACATATTGTCAAGTCACTCTGAAGTATTTTGAAAGAGAGCCTTAACGCGGTGTGCCTGGTTTGCTCTGAATCATTTCATATTTCTGAGGATAGCTCGGGCTTTTGTGGTGCTTATTCTCCTCAGCCAGCACAGGCAGGACACTGGCAGCACTTTGATGTGCAAATTTTCAAGCAGGTGCATTAGAGTGCATGCCTAATGGAATTTTTGAAGGCTGTTGCTCAACTAGAAAATGTTTGGCTACAGCTGCCTCTTTCAGGGATTGCAGTTACTATTGTTGTTTTGTCATTTGACTGACAGGCCTATACCTTGTACTTAAAAACTGTTTTTTGTTTTTTTTTTTACCTTTTTTTTCTGTCCTGGTTGGTCTTTAATCCACCCTTAGCTGCCAGGTCAGGCCTGAACATGGAGTCTATGCTGAACAAGCTAAAAAGCACCGTTACAAAGGTAACGGCGGATGTCACCAGTGCTGTTATGGGCAATCCGGTGACCCGGGAGTTTGAAGTTGGACGACATATTGCCAGCGGCGGTCCTGGCATGTGCTGGAGGATCTACAATGGCACCAAGAAGTCAACCAAACAGGTGTGTTTGTGTGTCACTTCTAACAGCTTAGATTTAAATGGAGAGACACTTGACTTGAGCTTTTGTTTAAGTCACTTGTTAATTTTCAACACCTGGAATTGCTATGCTCTGATAATGTTAATGTTCCCTGGAATGTCAGGCCTTTACTGTGATACTGTGAAACTTTTGTGAGGTTTGTCACTGGTTAGGTGTTTTCACATTTCTTTCATCAGGGGGGAGATGTTCATACACTTCTCCAAAATATGAGATCCAAATATACCAAGAGCAAGCTGCAAATTGAAGGGCCTTATCACAGGCAGTAAACCTACGTTGACCTGCCAGTACAGAGGGAGAGTTTGTGTTTGCACACTAGTAAAGCTAATTAAAGTTGTTGCTGACTGTTGTTTGCCTTTGACCTTCCAGGAAGTGGCAGTGTTTGTATTTGACAAGAAGATGATTGATAAGTATCAGAAATTTGAGAAGGACCAAATCATTGATTCACTGAAAAAAGGGGTGCAACAACTGACCAGACTGCGTCACCCCCGCCTCCTGACTGTACAGCATCCTCTGGAGGAGTCACGGTGAGAAACATGAGCACACAAACAAAACACGTATACGAAGGACACATTCAAGTGAGTCAGAGCTCAGAGAGGGGCTTGACATTGGAGGGAAAAACTGCATAACAAACCTATTTGTCTGCCTCTGTGTATGTGTATATGTGAGCAGAGGCTTGTCATGATCAAAAGACTCGTAGATTGGTCTCTGAATAATGTATGTCCCCTGAGGGTGAAACAAGGTTGAAGCTGTCTTGTGCTGACTTTCTTTAAACCAATCTGTCTCTTAAAAACTTTGACCCACGGCAGCTCTATATTCAAAACACGTCTTCGTCCCAGTTTTTGTCTTTGCTTGTGTCTCAGTCTGTTCGGGAACAACTCAACAAAAAAAAAAATGCAGTTGTATTGTTGCATTCAGATTATCCTGATGTTGTTTCTGTGTTTGGCCCTCAGAGACTGCTTGGCGTTTTGCACAGAGCCCGTGTTTGCCAGTCTGTCCAACGTGCTGGGCCAGTGGGAGAATTTGCCCAGTCCCATGCCCAACGACATAAAGGAGTACAAACTCTATGATGTGGAGACCAAGTATGGCCTGCTGCAGGTGAGAGAGTCAAAATAATGTGACCAACAGCCAAAAACCAATTCAGTTTATTATCATAGGAAACAGAAGAAAACAACAAATATTCTGAGGCATTCTGTCTTAAAAAATTCAAAATAATCATCATAACAAATGTAAAATTTTTGTAGATTAAATTTTCTTTAGATTGGAAGATGAGTAGAATTTCAGCTTCAGGTTGATATGAAAAGAGCGTTAAGTTGCTCTTTTGTCCTCAATGAAAGTTAGGTGCTTCATCCCTGCAAAAGACTATTTATCCTAAAACAAACATTTCAGACACAATGAGTCTGAAAAGAGATAACTCAAGTCCAACAGGACCAGAAGATACCTGCAAAATTTGTCATAGCAACTGTGTGCTAATCCCATAGTTACTATAGAAACATTATTTCCCTTCTCTATTGAAGCAGAGACTGTAAGATTCAAATAAATTCATGAGCATAATGTGTGGTAATTGCCTGTTGACCCACTGACACTGACTAATCTCTGAGTCAGTTGAATGCCAAACTATTTGCAGCTTATTGCAAAAAATAGACTTTTATCTGTCTCACTCTAAGTTCTTCTGACATCTTTTTTTTTCTTGCTGCTCAGATCTCGGAGGGTTTGTCCTTCCTCCACAGTGGGGTAAAAATGGTCCATGGCAACTTGTGTCTAGAGAACATCATCCTCAACAAGAGTGGATCCTGGAAGATCATGGGCTTTGACTTCAGCATCTCCTCTAACAATCCCTCAGACGCTGAGGTGTGTTGAAAGCATTTTATCCCCTCAGTAGAGTCTTTCAGGCAGAGCTTACAGCCTTCAAGATGCTTTACCAAAATAATGTCTAGCAGTATTTTCACATCCTTATTTTTTAATGCTCTCTTGTCCTCTCCAGCCTAAGTACACATGTAAAGAGTGGGAACCTAACCTCCCTCCGCTCTGCCTCCCCAACCCTGAGTATCTGGCCCCTGAGTACATCCTGTCAGTCAGCTGTGACTCAGCCTCTGACATGTACTCGCTGGGTGTGGTCATGCATGCTGTCTTCAATGAAGGCAAGCCTGTTTTTCAAGTCAACAAGCATGACATTTTTAAGAGCTTCAGTAGGCAACTGGACCAGGTGAGTAAAGGCATGGTTAATAACCCACATTAAAATTGTTTCACAATAAGTTGCCAACAATATTGATGATGTCACTATCAAAATAAATATGTGATACACAAAACAGTTAATACGTCATAAGGGAGCGTTTGCAAAAATGTACAAAAAAAGTGTGTAGAGTTGTCATTTAATTTAGAATAAGCATGTTTTTCTTCATAATAGTTACATGTTGCTACAATACAGGGCCATGCAAAGTTTTCATGCTAATTATTTTCTTTCAATGCATGCATTTTTCTTTTCTCATGCTACTTTTCTACATCTGCAGCCATCTACTTAGCTCTGTGTCATTGTCCAGTTCATAGTTGAGGCAGATTTTTCGGACAGATTTGATTTGAGTGGTAAAAGGGAAGCATAGAGTCAACAATGAGCTGCTCCAAGCTATGTGTGTTCTTATAAAATCAAATTATGCAGCAGATAACAGTAACAGTGCACCTAAATATTGTGTACTGTAAGAGTAAAGTTGTAATTTTTAAAATGAATTACTAATGAACTCCTCTTTTCTGCTCTGTTTCATTCTTGTATTGCCTTGCATTTGTAGCTAAGCACCATGAGTCCAGCTCTGTTGAACAAGATCCCAGAGGAGGTGCGGGAACATGTCAAAATGCTGCTCAGCGTCACACCCACCGTCCGACCGGACGCGGACCAGATGACCAAGGTTTACATTGCATTAAGATAAAAGAATATCATATTTTTATAGAGTGTGCTAATGTTGCTAATTTTTTTTTTATTGTGCTTTGTGTTGAATTTAAGATCCCGTTTTTTGATGACGTGGGTGCCGTGACTCTCCAGTACTTTGACTCCCTCTTCCAAAGGGACAACCTACAGAAGTCTCAGTTCTACAAAGGCCTCCCCAAAGTCCTCCCCAAACTACCCAAGGTAAATCTTTGTAAATTTTGTTCATAAAATGCAGTTTATATCAGGTTCAAAAAGTCCTCCTTTTTTAATATCTGAGTGCTCCTGTTGCTGTCAAATGATTCACTCAGTGCTTCCATACCTGTAAGAACACATATCTTGACATTTGCTGTTCAGTCGTGTATAAACTCTGACACTTGCTATAAAACAAAGACACAAACTGTGAGATGTTGTTAACCTCGCCACACAAATAGCATTATTATAATTATCCCGTTTTTCTTCCTCTCAGAGAGTGGTGGTGTATCGAATCTTGCCGGCTCTGACCTCTGAGTTCGTAAACCTGGACATGGTCCCCTTCGTGCTGCCCAACGTGCTGCTGATCGCAGAGGAGTGCACCAAGGAGGAGTATGTCCGCCTCATCTTGCCGGACCTTACGCCTGTTTTCAAGCAGCAAGAGCCTATTCAGGTAGACATGCAGAAACACAGAACTCTGAACATACAGCATGCTTATGCACATGTGGGAAACAAACTTGGTTGCTATTGTTAGGCTACTATTGCACTGTTCTAAACTAAAGAGATCAGAAAAGTGTGACCTCCTGAAACCTCTGGATGGCAACTTCTCTCCTTTTGTATTTGCATGTTTGAGGATAATCAGTTACTTATAACAGACTAAAGAGCATGCTGTGTTTGTACTCGACATGTCTCTTTATCAAGACTTGTCTTTCTTTGTATTTTTCTTTTCATGCGTCTTCAGGCTAGCAATATGGTGAGTGGTCTCTGTTGTGAATATGCTTCAGTTATGTCAGCTAGTTTGTGTATTGTATTGTGTTATGTTGTGTTGTGTTGTCTGTAGTACTAAAAGCTTAACCGAAGCCACTAAAAGCACTGCCTCAGTTAACTAAACCTTATCATCACGCTCATTTGCAGAAAAATGGCACTGAGTTTTATTGCTTTTGGATTTTAATTTCCTAATTGGGACCCTGTGCTTTGCAGATCCTGCTGATATTCCTGCAGAAGATGGATCTACTGCTGACAAAGACACCAGCAGAGGACATTAAGAACTGCGTACTGCCTATGGTCTACAGAGCTTTGGAAGCCCCTTCTGTACAGATTCAGGTACAAGGCAGGGAAATGGGGCTGCTTGATATCTCAGATGCTGGTGACATCACTTAACACAAGTCAGTTAAGTCAGAAAAGTGGCCCCTAGGTCAACTGCTGAAGGAGGAAATATATTCAAGATTTCTTAAAAGCCAGATGCTGTTGACAAAAATATTTTTGGTTTTATTTGAAGTTTCTTTTATTTGCACCTGACACCACTTCTTTTTAAAGTACAAACACTGAGAAATGTTACCTGCACAATAACTTTTGCCTCATTGCTGTATATTTTTAGCATTCTACGTGGAAAAAAAAATTCCCCTATTTGTGCTCCTTTCTGTCCTACCTTGAAAGCACAGTAAGAATGAATGCACTTGGCATCATTAAAATGTCAGATTTCATAACATCTTATCTGTGACTGAGCAGGAGCTGTGCTTGAACATCATCCCGACGTTTGCCAACCTGATTGACTACCCATCCATGAAGAACTCCCTCATTCCTCGAATCAAATCTGCCTGCCTCCAGACCTCCTCGCTTGCTGTGAGTCTCCAGCTTTTTTTACTCACAGCCTGTAGCTGTGTACCTGTGCATGAATACATTTGTTTTTTTAGCACTTAATGCCTTGTAGGTTTCTCTAACTGAAGATGTCTTAACTTTCACCATCATCTACAGCCAGATGAAATATCAAAATGTTACACATGATTTAAATTTCCCTCTACCTTAGGCTATATATTTATCAATCAAATCTTGTATATTCATTTGGGCTTTTTCCATATGTGTCTTCATTTAACACTGTTCAGGTACGAGTGAACTCTCTGGTGTGTCTGGGGAAGATTTTGGAATATCTAGACAAATGGTTTGTCATCGATGAGATCCTGCCCTTCCTACAACAGATCCCCTCCAGAGAACCAGCAGTGCTCATGGGAATTTTAGGTAAAGAAACTTGACACGCTCCACTCCACTTCCTGCACACGTGGATTCAAATAATTGAGCTGTACTACTGAACTACTTTCCCATTCTTGACTTTAGGAATCTATAAATGCACCTTCAGCCACAAGAAGTTGGGTATCCCCAAAGAGCACCTCGCCACAAAGAGCCTGCCCCACCTTGTTTCTCTTAGCATAGACAACAACCTCAACCTTAACCAGGTATTACGCAGCCAAACTCAGTTTCACACCTCAAAATTTTGCTAACCTGCAAATCTCATCTTATTTTTGTAACCTCTAAGTTGTTGTCCACACATTTTGTGTCATCTTTTATCAAATCTGTGTTCATGTTTTAGTTTAACTCATTCATGGTGGTCATACGGGACATGATGAGTCGAATGGAGGCTGAACACAAGACCAAGTTGGAGCAGCTGCATGCCATGCAGGAGCAGCAGAGGTGCCTGTCAATTTTATATCAGCCTGTTCTATAGCCTCCCTTTTATTCTTCTTTATTAAATATAAAAGGGTTTTACAGGTTTTCACTTTAATAGGAGTTTCAGACCTTAGACTATTTAGGGAAGTAGGATCCATGTTAGGAAGCTATTAGCAACTGCTGTTTGACACATGATGGTGATGATGGTTTGACAGCCAGGGCTGTGGAAATTAACCTGTTCAGTTCTTGCTACTTTTTGATTTTGTCTGTTTTCGTCTCTTATAACAGGAGCATAAACATCTCAAACCCAGGGAGCCAATCAGAGGAGACCAAGAGCCCACCTAGCTCTGGCAATCAGGTGAGCGGTTAATTTTGATTAAAAAAAAAAATGGAAATGTAATGTTTATATCTCAATGCTGCAGTGACTTCATTCAGTCTTTTCTTGCTTTCAGATTGATGATATCTTCGGCAGCACCGGGGTTAATGGGAAAGAGAATGGATCTGCAGCGACAGCCCCGCAGCCTAATAGAGTACGGAAACAGTGTCACACCTCATTTACACAACCCCCTCACCTCTGTCCATTTGATTGCAGTCCAGTTTAATCATGGTTTCTTTTCCTTTGTACATCCCAGATGTCTCTGACTCTGGAGGAAAAACAGCGTTTGGCTAAGGAACAAGAGCAGGCGGCCAAACTGAGGAACCAGCAACCATTGGCACCACAGACCATCAAACCAGCCTCCACCAACAACACGACGGTAATGCTGGAAGACTTCTGTGTGCTCAAACAAATGCTCAAAAACTTCGAGCTTGTGATGAACCATATTCCATTTTATCTTGCAGACTAAGGATCTGACCAGCAGCCTTCTAAACAACATGACGTCTCTAAACAGCATGTCCTTGGCCAACACATCACGACCAGCTCCAGTGCAGGGCTCCACCATCGCTGCCTTTCCCTCCGCCAGCCCAATGCTTGGCACCATGGGAGCCCCAGTCTCCAACGGCTTCAACCAACCCATGGGCTTTCAGACAGGAGGCATGGGGATGGGCATGAGACCCACGGGCCCCGGCCTCTACGGTGGCATGGCCACCACCACCAGCACCCCAAACTTTGGAGCCCTCACGCAGAATCAAGGACCAAAAGCCCCTGACATGTCGGCCTTAGACAATCTTTTTACACCCAGCCAGCCCAAAGTCACCCTAAACCAAATGGGTCCAAAGGCGACACCTGGCACCAACACCCCTTGGCTCAATCAGTTCGGTTCACCCCAGAACGCTCAGACTCCCATGCAGGGTGCATCAGTAGGCATGGGAGGAGTGCCTAGTGGGTTTGGAATGCAAGCAAACCCTTTTTTCAGCCCGCAGAACTTTTCTCAACCTGCTGCCGCTCCTAACCTGAACCAAAGTGGAATTAAACATAGTGCATCTGTCAACAATGATCTAAAAGACTTATTCGGTTAGAAGTAAATTAAAAATGAAGACGGCAGGTTGCTACATTCTTTTAATAACTTTGGACGAGCCTTGAGTTCTCACAGAACAAAACACTGAAAACAAAATCCTTCACGAGAGTCGCTGTCTGTATTTTTAATCCGACCTAGTTGAAATTCTTCCTAACATTCAGTCAGCTGGCAAATTAAACTGCACCTGAATTCCATTTTTACTGGACCAGAAGGACAAAAGGTTGAAGTGGGACTTTCTTCTTCTATGCTGTGTTCTTTAAATGCTGTGGGTTTCCTACTGTTTTGTATCTGACATTCTTGGTAGTCCAAATAACATGGGTTGAGCTTAATCCCAACTCAGTGTATTCAGGAAGGTTTTGTGTTCATATCAGAGGTGATTTAATGGGATGAAGTGGAAGTTGCATCAGAATCACCACTTGAATTGGTACAAAAAAGAAAAAAAGAAAAAAAGATGCATAAAAAAGCGAATTTCATGCTTCACATTTGCTCAGTTTCTGGCTTCTGTACCTTTATTGCATCTTAAGACTATTTTAGGATTTGCTGCATGTCTAAAGTGATGAGAGAGTTGGCTTAAAAACAAATACAGCACACATCAAAATGTCTGAGCCCAGTGGGAGGTAGCTTGAAGTGTAGCACCAACAAGCCTGCAGCCACTGATCTGCATCCAGGAGGCTCCTCTGTGGAGAGAATCTGAAAGGGGAGGTGGGAAACTGACAGCCCCGGGGTTGTGGGTTTCAGACAAACCAAGTAGCCCCACTGCAGTCTGTCTCCATGGTAACTGTTTCTCTGCAGCTACAGATACCTCCATTTTTGTCGAAACAAATTGGACTAATGCTCCAGTTTGGTCTTTTTTCCCTCCTTTTGTTCTTAATACTTTACAAACCTGATTCCAAAAGGCTGTTGTGCCTTAACACTGGTGCATGTGTAAAAACTAGACGGAAAGCACTCAACTAATACTCAAGTATTAATATTTCCCCCTTTCAATCAGTCTGGCTTTTGCTTCTTAAATGACTTGCTCTGTATGTAGTTAACTTAAATTGACTGCAAAACATCTGCAGTCTGATTTCAACATTGTTTCTAGAGGATGATTCCTAATGATTCCAGTGACGTTTTATTTCACACATTCAGTTGGATTCGCTCACAAGTATTTCAAGAGGCTCGAAATCCTCTCATGCACCACTTCTGTTGATCAGTTTGTACAATGATGGAGATTTTTCACTCTGTATTTTGATTTCAGCACTTTCCAGCTGTCAGAGGATCTGTGCTGGTAACATATTACTATGAAATGTAAATATATAGTTATTTAAAAAAAAAAATGGATCGCTCTGTGAGGGCCTTGGCATTTTTATGTCCTCGTGATAACGGTTAAGAGGCCTTAGATGAGTCGTGTGCAATAATCCTTAGTGGTTGTTAAGGCTGCACGTCGTTGATGGCTCAAGCAGCCGATGATGTGTCCTTACCTTCATCTCCACTGACCTTCAGTGACGACATAGGTCTGTCAGATTTTCTAAACAGCTTAACATTAACGTGTACTCATTCTGAATCTTACATTTTTGAAGAGTTATATTATTATTTTAGGGTTTTTAGATGCACCATGGTCACACTGTGTATCTGCTGACAATGATTGTTGTTAATATGCTGAAGTGTAACGTCTTTTATTGGGTTAACTTTTTTGTAAAATAATGCCATCTATACAAAGTGGGCTCTCTGCAGCCGCATGGCAATGTTACTCGCTAGTGAATTTGACTCATCGGGTTCTGTTCATTTAACCATTTTTGTCAAAACGGGACTCGTAATGTATCTATGATTGGAGCTTTTTCATCTGTAGGTTTTGATTTCATCACAAAGTGGATGTGATCTGTGGTGAGTGTGTCACATATCCTGGCAGAACCCCAAAGCAGAAAAACTAAAGCTTATTCTTCTACGAGATGGTTTGTATACTGCTGCTGTCATTTCTGTGTAGTGTGGCCCTTGTTTAAAGTGTGAAGGTGCTGGTCTCTGAGGTGGTCCAATGAAAATCTGTACATAAAAAAAGAAAGTACACAATCTAATGCTCTCAGAGGGTGTTTGTTTTTCGTGTGTGATGGTTTTATAACAGCACATCAGACAGCAGAGCGCAGTTCATTTTTATTTGGAAAAGAAAAACAAGCTTAAGTACACAGTTTAAATGGCAGCATTAATAAATATTTTAAGATTTGCATACAATTATTGAAAAGCTTTAAATGAAACATCAAAATTAATTTTGCTTTGATTTTAGATTAAAAGAGGCATCCAGGCAAAAGTTAAAAATCAAATATTTCTTTAAAGTGCATTGCTTTTAAGGCTTCAAGTTGTGCATGATTAAGAGGCTTGTTGCTTTGAGTCACAGCTAGCCGCTAGCTTACGGCTAATCCTTTAACCTCAATTTAGACCTGTCATACCGAGGGATAAGCCAACACAAGCCCTAAACCAACCATGGGCAGCAACTGTATAAGAAAACACAATTTAAATCTGTGAGAAACTTAAAAACCTGTAAACCCAAAGACAAGGAGGATTTCTTTTTTTTTAACAAATTCACACATTCTCAAAACATATTATTTGTTTTAAGAAAAGGACAAACTGCATTTTAATAATCACACTGTTCTTTGAATGACATGATCTAATCGCAAAGGCAACCCTGAGAAAAACAGCACAGAATCATTCAAGTAAGGGAGACAAACCAAAGCAGGCAGTGCAGTTTATCATGAGGATTGATGTTTTAATCAAACCCAGACCTCCTCATGTTCCCTGTTGTCGTCACACAGTCACGTCACAGTCGTCGCACTGATCTGCTGGTGTTTGTGGACACATTCCTCTGAGTCATGGCTGCAAAAGAACACATTTAAAGTCAATATTATATTCCAAATGATCCAATACTACGACATTTAAGAAGGAATAAGCTCATGTTTCTCAGCTTACATGAGAAGTTGAGCTCATAGCGGAAATTTGTGGTGTTAAACATAACGGTGCCTGTTGGGTTTTGTTGATACTGAAGCTCGATGTCCTGACTGGACATGCTGCACTGTTGTTTCCCCTACATGACACAGAGAACAACAACAACCTGTTAGATCAGAAAATTTTATGTCCTTCACTACAAGACTTTATTTGTCCTCTATTGGAATTTTGACTTACTTCTGCTTTTTTAGCAATGTAATCAGCATGGCTCTAATGATGACAATAAACTGTACTTTGTTTCTAGCACCAATTAGCAAATGTTAGCATGCTAACAACAACCAAAACCAAGATGTTGAACACATGGATGACAAACGTCACAACTGCTGAACATCAACATGTCCCGTCGGCTGTTTGATGTTTAGCATTGTTATCATCATGTTAGCATTTAGCTCGAAGCCCCAACATCCAGTGTGCAGCCTCACTGGGCTGTTAGCATGGCTGTACACTCTAATAACTAATTTACTTACTTGAAGGATTTACTGCTGCACAATTCTAGAATCGACACATCAACAAAATAAAATCTTACCTTTGAATAATCTCTCCATAATCCACCGATATCTTGAAACTGCCATCGTGGCTGTGCGCTCGAACTGAAGAAAAGAAGAGTTTGAAACATTTGCAGCAGGTTGTGCAGCAGTTCACATTAAATTTTCATGTACTGAGTTAAATGAATAGAGACGTAGAAACAGACACTTCTCTAGCAGCAAATTTATTTCCAAATGGGCAACAAATTAGAGGAAGTTATGAAGCCTACCTCTGATAATATGACTAAATTTTTATTAAAATTTTTTTCAAGTTTGGGAATTTTAAGGGATTTAGTTTTTATCCCCTCAGTCTGTACCTCCAAAATATATTAATGTTAATTAAGGGGAAAGTATGAACCTCATAAATGCACATTATATCTTCTATGTGGGTTCAAAATTAAGTAATTTGTGTTTTGCCTCCTCACAAATGAGTTCAATCAAATTAGTTTGCTTCAGTGTGTTTTCAGGGTAAATTAAGTATTGATTTGTTAGCTTGAGGGATTTTCGTGTTATGGTGAAATGTTTCTCCTGACCTGCTGTTCTGTTGGCTGCTGTGGTCTGCAGTCCTCCTCACTGCTCTTACAGTCCCGATGTTGTTATTGACTTGATGCATTTCTATGAAAAAACAGTAAACACACAGTTATATCGGCAATTTAAACTGCTCTGCTTCACAAAAGCAAAAAGATTGATTGTCTGATTTAGTAGCTTTGGAGCAGCTCTTTGGCTAAATGCGTGCATTACTTGAAAAATCCAGGGTGTATGAGTATCTCTTGACTCTGAAGTGCAGCTGGCCCTGTGGATTCAGCTGGTATTGTCTCTCTATGGCAATGCTGTCAAATGAACACACCTACACCACAAATACAAAAAACCCCACAATTAGTCCATCTTACACACTGTCCCTGAACATACCATAATGACAGAGATCCTGTATATGAATCGGCTTAAAACAGTTTTAAATTTAAATACTTCATACTTAGTTAATTAGAACATTATTGGAATTATGTCTCACTCACATGTGCTTGGTATTCTGTCCATATTCCCTCATCCCCCATGAACTCCCATTTGTAGCCACCATTGGTGAGCTGGGAGGAGGAAGCCGTGGGGAAAACTGAGGTGGAGGAAAGGCTGCAGAGACATGAGGAGATTGTCATGCATCTTCATGCACAATTCTCAAGTCTCTCTTAGTGACAAACCCCAGTTCGGGCTGACAGAGCAATAAACTGAAGCTGATCTATTGGAGTGCATGTTGTCTAAAAAATTTTGTAGACAAAAATATGACCCCTAGCGATGAAAAGTCTTACCTCTTTGTGGTGGAAGTGAACTTTGGTCGCCTGCGTACGTTCCTACGCAGGCCTGTAGTGCCGTTTGTTTGGCTCATTGCTGTTAGGAAGAATACAACCAGTTAAACAATTGAGACATTTTCAGCCCATGAAATGCAGAATTTTATAAATTTGCTTAAAATAGTAATGCCAGCATTGATGTTTTGTAAGTCACGTCATTTAAGTAGCAGCTCATAAACATGTTTAAGTGTGCAAATGATCACATACTGGCAAAGTCGAGTGTGTAAACTGTCGAGCCCACTGTGAAGGTGAACGATCCCTGAGGGTTTTGGGTGAACTGATGCTCAACATCTCTGCTACTGATCGAGGAGGTCGACAAGCTGGAGCTCTGAGGAAGAGGAGGACAATATGGAGACATTCAGAGTGGGAAAATTATGAAAATCAAATTAATTTTTTAAAGGGCTGAGATTTTTTCTAACCTGGGTTCCATATTCACGCCATAGCTGGTCATCTCTGAAGTACCAGCCTACGTCCTCCGTCTGGCCCTGAGGTAGGAAGGTCACTCTCTGCACCCTCAGAGCTGCATTTGTAGCCTTTAGTTGATCAAAGTCAATGAACACCGGCCTGTGGAGGACACATGTCATTCAGTTAGACACATTATATACTTTGAATGCAACATTTGTTAAAACTGCATGGTCTTTTTAATATTGTCATTTGTTGTATGTCACCATTTTCAGTTTCAGTGGACAGTTTAATTCCATAAATGCTCAAAATAAGGTGTCAAATGCTGGTTCACCCTGTGAAAAAAGACCACCCGAAACACAAATACCACAAAACTTTCTGCAAAACTGCTAAATGACTCAAATTGCATGTGCATGCAACAAGAGCTGTATAACTCATCTCCTCCCACCTGAGACCAAAAACTTATCAATCAACCTTTGTAAAGATGAGATCAATACAAATCACTGGCACTGACCCATGGCTGGTTGTGATGGTGATTCCTTTGGCTCCAGGCTGGCAGTAGTGGGTCTCGATCACATGGTCATTGTCAATTGGCAGCCACTCTTGTCCAAAAGACGCCTGCCACTCATAATGTTTGTCTCTGACTGTAAAATGAAAGAATATGGGATCTTTCTATTCATTTTTAATAATATGGAATTTTTTCACTGTGGATTGGAGAAAGCAAAGCATTATGAGGGTGTCATGTTAGTCTATGAGATTATTACTTACATTTCTTACTTATTTAACCGAACAACTACTACACCATCCATGAAAATAATCAACAGATGAATCTTTACTAACATATCAATAACTTACAAGCTTAAAGAAGGTAAACAAGCTCCACCCAACCAACTACAACAATAAAATCCTGCTTTTACATGAACGCATGTGGCTAATAATCTATAATGAGATAGTGTGTCAGTCTCAGGAAACGTTTGTCTGCATTGCATACTTTCAATTATTAAGTAGCGTTCATTTTCTTACTACACTTACAAACTTTTACTTAAGCAACAATTTGTAAACTAATATTTTACTTTTAAGTGAGTACTTTTACAGTGTGGTAGAAGTTTAGTAATCTGATTACTTCCCCTGCCGCGTGCTGAGCTGTATTTTTATGTAACAAAACTAAATGGAAAGTACCAAAAAGAAACTATGTCAAGGCCGATCAAGAGTCGCCTGTCTCAAATTAATGTCTGCATGTCGACATACAGTACGTCCAATGAGTATCCGTATCATTACTTCTAAAATTAGACCTACTCTTTAAGTACATAAATTAATCAATACAATCAGTCGCTTGGAAAGATCAGCTTTCTATTCGTAAGTCGTAAAAGGCTAAAATGCAGGCGTTCATGTAAAATTAATCAATAATAGAGTAACCTACAATAAATGCAGTAAACTTAGTGTTATACAGACCTGAAGTTTCCGTAAAAAAATCCAGCTCATCTTCACTGTCCTGTAAGCAACAAATACAAAAATCAAACAGTGAAACGTCTTTTCTTCAACCCAAAGTGATCCGCTAAAAACTCACCTCGTTTTGAGCAAAAAACATTGTAATAATAACAAAAAGGAGGATTAAACAAACGTTAAGGTGGAGCAAAATCCTAGTGTCATTAAATTTTTACATAAGAGACCTATTAAGTCTAATTATTTAATGAAATCAAAGACATTTAAAGCCAAAGTGAAGCCTTCGATTGATGTCTCGTCTCAGCTTGTTTCACTTTCGTTTCTCTGCAGCACATTAACCCTCTCATAAAATTACAGCAACTATAGGCCTTTATTTTACAGTAGCCTGATCGTAACATTAATCTCAATCGGAGTAAGTCAACATACGAGTTATGTATTGATTGATGATTGATCCAAATAGGCTTAATAATTGATAATAATCAAACTCGCCCAGGTAAACCTAAAACGTAGGTTTGTGACATTTTTCTGTTAAATGTCCAAAAAACCGATCGAAATTTATTAATTTGTTTTTTTGAGTTCTGTACTTTTATTATCCCAAATACTTTCGATAACCTTTACAGAAATCTAGACAGTAAGTCATTTATTCAGTGTAGGAGAAACGGTGCGTTTTATTTTGTCACAACTTCCGGAAGTGGTGGGGGGTGGGGGTGGGGGTGTGATTTGTCAGCTGTACGTCATCAAACCAGCATACCATCTGCATTCATTGTTTTGGTAGAAAGACCCACAGTGGCAGAAAGTAAAGACGTATTATAGGCTTGATTCTAAAAATATTAAAAAGGAGAAAAAAAACAAAAACAAATGGAGACTCACCAAAGTTCAGATTTATTGCATTATTGCTCCAACAAAACAAGCACAAACAGTGATGGATACATATTTTTCTTTTATCTTTACTATTTTTCAGGGTGCATACAGAATATCTGCCCCCCTCATGTGGGTCATGTAAACACATTCAAGGTTATGTGCATAGGCAGTATATTACCATCTTAAAAAGATCCAATATAATCACCTGATTCCAAAATTAGTCAACTCTATTACATACCAAGAGGCAGTGGTTAGAAACTGCAACATACTGAATGACACATCGTATATTTTGTCCCACATGTCCCACATTGTAGCAATGATTATCCAATAGCTTATTTTCATCTTCAGGTATAACCACAAAAAAACAATTACATTTTCTTGTATGTCAGTTTGCAGCAAGACATGTTCGTACATAAACCTTAGATATGATTTGACAAAAGGCAGGTTGGCACGATGCTGATTTATGTGCAAGTTAGTAAGGCAGCAATTAGGTGTGTGTTAGTAAACTTCAGGAACATCTGACCCAAACTAGGATTAACAGCTTCAAATATAATTTATTCTCAGTCTGAATTGCCTTGCTAATCTAGAGCTAACCTACCGAAGCTAAACACCCAAAACAAATGGAAATAAAAATGATTGTTGACAGTATGTGTGATATTGCACTTTGGCTTGTAGACTTTCTTCTTGAGGTCTTGGAGATGCTCACACAAGCACTCGTCTGATGTTGCGTGATCTGTTAGTCGTGAGGCAGGTTTGTTTCATTGCTGTGGAGACAAAAATTAAATAAAGGAAATAAATTAAAAAATAAATTCTCTATTTTGTGTTTCAGCATTACTTTTAAGGAGAGTTTTATTAATTATTTTCAAACTTTTGACTTGTCACTATTTTCTAAAACATCAGTACAAGGTAAATTCCCCCCTTATAAATCTTATAATATCATGCACCCCTTAAACAAAGTGCTAACCATTGTTTCTCGCCCCATTACAGCAAAGCACAGATCTTTGGTTAGCTGTGGTTGTTTTTAAATGTGCTTTTGAAATAAATTTGACTTGACTTGACATGACACGACATTTGAAGTGCAACAGACCTCCAAAGTGCAGCTGGTAGTTGCGTCCATTCACTGTGAACGACATAACGTTGTTGGGGTTTTGCTGGTAACTTCTCTCGATATCCGCGCTGGTGACTGAGCATTCAGTCCGGGTACCAGTCTGCAACAACAACAAGGCCATTCATGTCAACATGGTTTTATCTTGGCAATATTGGTCAAAGACAAAGTTTCTCAGCTAAATTTACCCGCCGCTTGTACTCGTGCCACGCTCCACTGTCTCCCTCAAACTGCCACTGCGGTTTGGTGCCGACACGAAGATTCTGGAGAGGCGCGGTTGCTTGATGAACTCTGTGATAAAAAATATCAAACTCAGGATTCTGTCACATAATGTAAAGGTTTAACAAATGAACCGTTTTCCATTTTGGAAAATCTGCATGCCAAATATATATGTAGCTTTAGTGGCAGATTAGCATCAAGACTTGAAACAATGGGAATTGGCTAGCTTGGCCTTGTTCAAACAAGTTTACAAAATGTGTCTAATAGCACCTCTAAAGCCGACAAATTAAACAGTTATGTCTTATATTTTATATCCAAATAACTAAAAAATTAAATAAGGTGTCTAATAAAAGAACTATTTGGAATGAGGAATAAGTTTGAGAACTGGGGAAACCACGAGGGAATTTCTGGAGCCGAGAAAACTGCAAATTCACATTTATACACTTCTATTCTTGTATGGATTTTATTAATTAAGATATAATGTGTTAAATAGTGAGTTTCAGAGGTGCTTCTGGGTAGACTGTGTTTACTTTTGTTTACTGTTTACACAGAGCCAGGTTAGCCTGGTTATAGTTTCATGCTAGGCTATGCTAATTGGCTGCTGGTTATAGCTTCATATTGAGGCTTCAGAGTGTTTTTTTTAATTAAATTTTAGCTCTGTGCAAGAAAACTATCAGGCTTTTATTAAACTTTCAGGAAAAGTTTTTTTTAAAAAATTCTTTTAACCTAAAATCCAAACTCACCCTTGCTGATCTCTGTAAAATGGTCGACGTGTGACTTTCCTCTTCCTCTTCTTACCCACCTGGCACATATCTAGCAAACAACAAAAACAAAATGAAGCTAGTGTCTTAGACATAAACTACCAAAGTTTCACATGTGGAATATAGTTTGATTGTTCTGTGAAAATGTTCGTCACCTCTGAATCTAATCTCTAAGGTCTCAGAGCCGATGTTAAAAGTAAAAGAACTTCTTGGGTCACTCTGATACTTCGTCTCTATGTCAGAGCTCTTCACAGGACCGGTGTTTCCTTTTGAGTCCTGTGAATTTAAAAAAAAAAAAACATATTATAACATTTTTGAAAAAGAATGAAGGGACTTGAGGAATTTCTGCACAGAAAAAGAAAGATTTGTTTGTTTAACTCCACCTACCTTGTCACCATACTTGTGCCACTTTTTACCCAGGGTGCAATACCAGATCCACGCAGTTTTTCCATCATCCAAACGTCTCACTCTCAGGCTCTTTCCTTGCACTCTCATCCTGTTAAAGTCTATACTCACTGCACTAAAGAGAGAGACAGGAAGAGAGTGATAAATCTTCATTCATCAACCCGTTTCTATCAGTTTAAGATGAAGTTTCAGGACCGTGTGTTTCCAGCTCTTACCCGTACGATGTGTTATAGATCTTAATGCTTTTGGTGTGCGGTTGTGAATAGTGGACCTCGATAACGTGATCATTATCAACATCCAGCCAACCGTTTCCATCATTCAGTTGCCACTGGTAGTATTTTCCATTAGTGAGCTGAGGGGCTGGTTAAACAGAAGACAAAAATTTGAGTTTTAATTTCAAAATTTAGCAAAATTAGGCCCCGAAATACCTTAACAGTTATTACTTTTTTATTTCAATAGCTGTATTAATCAATATCTACCCATTAAATGGATCAAATAAGCGTTTATTTTAAATGATGACGGTTCACAAACCCACAGAGGTTTATTGCTCTGCAGCCCCCCAAAGTACTTCAAGCCTCTTGTAGCTCATTGTTTCGGTTTTCTGACCCATAAACTTTGCTCCCATCGACTATTTTTAGCCAAAACACTGTTTAACTGACTGTGACTGACTGTGCTATGTGCTACACACCAACCAGAAGACAGACAATGCTGTGAAAATATTAGAACACTCAGGAGCCAAAAAAACAGATATTTCCTCAGGGGATCCATGAGAATCATTATTTAATTCCCGGAAATAGAAGTTTTAATGGTATATTATAATAACTTATTAACTTTAATAACCTAAAAAGAGTTTTAACCCTAAAGTTATTGATATGAAGATGAGGCTCCGGAAGAAAGACCCTCCTCCACCTCTTTACCTGCAGATTCCGATCGGTCTGCAGCTCTGCTTCTTCCACCAGAGGACCGTCCTCCATCTCTGCTGTGGTTTAGTTTACATCTCGATCCATGGCGACAGTTTCCTTTCAATGCATATTTGCAGATGTGCAAGTAAGAGCACTGGGCATCACGACAGCCACCCTTGTTGTAATACTTGCACGGCACTCCCTCATAGGACTTAAAATAAAAATACATAGGATTATTTCATCATCTAAGAGGAAAATACAGTTGATAACGAATGTCAGTAGGGTCTAGTGTTATTTTAAGACTGTGTTTAAGGTTGATAAAAGAGATGTTGTCTCAAACATGGTCTCTGTCCAGAAACAAACCTGACAGTCAGAATCCACCTCTGAATCTTCGTCACTGTCCAACTCGTCAGTGACATCAGATTCACTTGCATCAGAGCTTTCATCATTAAAGCCTGGAAAATAAAAACAGAGAAAAATACAGAAAAGGGTAAAGACAAAGGCAAAATGAAAAAAATACAGCCTAGTCATGCATCACACTGACTTTTTGTTAAAGAGAAACTGTGAAACTGCCCCCTGCTGGACAGTTAATTTATAAGTTTTTTATGCCAATGGTTTAAACGTTGGAAAATAGTTGAGAAATAAAGTTAAATAATTAGCCAACCCTCCATTCAGCGACGTGTGAAAGAGAAATTCAATTAAAGCGTGCGAGCTACGGATGTCGGTCTACGTAAGTCCTGAAAAAACGAGGTTTCACTGAAACGAAACTGAAACTTTTTAGTTCCACAAAAGCGATGACAACACTTAAGAAAAATCATTTTCTTCCCCCGATGTGGCATGTATCAGTTATCCTAGTGAGCTGTATTTTTAATGTATTAATGCCTGCTGTGAACCAAATTTCCCTGTGGGGAAAGTTGAATTTGAAGTTGAGTTTTGCTGTGATATCAAGCTCTAGTCTGTCTTAACTCTGAATGTCACATGTAGGTGAAATAAATTCACTTAGACAACAGATACAGTGACGGGTAAATAAGCCGCATGTGGTTAAAAACAATTAACAGTGCAGATAAACAGTGCAAACAATGAAGCGATAGTCAAAGGGTACGTACCACTGGCAGTCGCCATCCTGAGATTTCTAATACTTTCATTTTCATCTTTTTTTTTAAAGCCGATACAGGCCAGCCACACCCCTTTGTTGTTTGCCAAGGGGCTGGTTCTCATCGCTTCACAGAACAATCACATACAGACTGACATCTGTATCTTTGGTTTATCAGGTCTGAAGAAATTATAAGTGAGGGTAATATCATGAAGACAGCAGCGATTGAAGAGATACATTTCGACTTTCACAGATTCCAGGACGCTGAATTGTCTTAAAATAATATATATTTACCCTATGTGACCACTGTCTGCTAATATTCATTTAGAACTGAATAAATCTACTTATATGTATATACAATTAAGAAAAAAATAATATATTAATACATTTATATATTTCTCGAATAATAATTTGAGAAATATATAAAAAACAGAGTGGAATACACAGATTACACTGCACATTACACACGATCACAGTATCTTGAAATATTTACTACATTTCCCGAGAGTTACGGTCTAGTTTTATTTTCGGTGTGCTAAACCTCCACCTGCACTGGCTGGCAATAGCGAGCAGCTTGTGACATTGGCGCCCACAGACATTACATTCAAGTGTGAATGTAATTCTATACACATGTCCTCACTGTGTTGGCGTCTTCCCTTTCAACAGGCGGCAGTAGAGCGCTCGCTTAGAAGCCCGCGAAGAAGAAGTTAGGGTTCCTCTCGTTCCTCTGTATACATTCACATTCTGAAGGGGGAACTACCGTACAGTCTTTGCTTACGAAGGGGCAATTGATAAAAAAAAGTTAAAAAGAAGAACGGAAGATGGAAAAATGGATTTGCAGGATCACGCTCACCCACCCATCACCCACGAAAACTTCATCCCCCCAGGGGTTCACTTATAAAAGTACGCAAAAGCAGCAGGAATTGTTACGTTAAGATCAAGCTAACGTTAGCTTCGTTAATAAACACCAGGGCACCTAGCTAGTGGTTACCATGGTGAAAGTACTAATTAAGCACGTTTTCAATAATAAAAAAAAAAAAATGAAGACAGCCTACAATTTTAATCTGCCTCCCATTAACATAACTTAGGCAAATATATGTCTTTATTAAGAATAAGTTATTAGGAAACAAACATAACACCATTCAACAGTTGATTAGTTGTGATCTAACACCTGTTGTGGTCGGTGTAAATGGGGGGTTCGTTTAAAGATGAGATGGTTTTAACTTCAGTTTCTTACCTAATAAAAAAGAGAAGAGATCAGCTGTTGTGTAAAACAATTTTATAAAATGTGTAGTGTTAAATATAAGAACTAAATTTCTGACTACCCCCCCCGGTGGATTTAAGAGGAGTTGAAGACTTCGTAAAGCTGAGGGTTTCAAATATTTGCCTCTTTACTGGAAAGAAAAACAGTGCAGTATTGGGATGGAGTATTGTGGCAAGTTAGATCTCTAAGGAATATTAAAATGTTAAAATATAAGATTCTGAGTTTGTAAAGGTATGAAAGGTATGAGAAGGTATGATAATGGAATATTCTACATCCAGATTTGTCTTCGCTTTGGACGTTGTATTTTAAGGTGCTGCTATCTGTTATTTTCCCCTCATAAAAGGTATGTTTAACATTCTGATTAACAAATTTAGATGTTAAATATTTTCAGTTTTTCAAAACAATTTAATGACGTCTTTATAGTATATATGTTTCTTCATCTCTTTTCTTTTTCTTGTTTTTTTGCTTTCAACCACTGTTTTCCTATCACCTGTTTTTGAGTGCTGTTAATATTATAATATTTTTCAAGGGCCATCCTGAAACATATTGGCCTACAAGACCAGATGACCCACACTCAAGCAGCCAAAAAAATGGGAGAACTTGAAGAAAAAATACAAGGTACATTTTTTTGTGATTTTACTTATCTTTATCAAGCATTTTGAGAAATTTCTTGCTTGATTCACCGCTCTCTTTGCTTCCACAGGCCCTTAAGAATCCTCCAGATGGGGTGAAAGTGGTCCCTGAAGTGTGGTGTTTTTTCAGATGGACGACGCCATGGAGGGTCAGCTGGCAGGCAACGCCCCCATCCTCAAGGCTCTCCCCACTGACAAAGACATTGACAAAGTCTTACCCAAGCCAAAGAAGAGGAGAAAAAATCCTTTGATGGACTCCAGCCTGGTTTTGTTAGCAGGTGAAGCAGAGATTGAGGTTTCCCTAAATGGAGATGTGAATAGCGAGAAAGAGGCAGTGGAGGAGGGGAGTCAGGTGATAGATGGCATCATGCAAGAGGTGGATCATGAGAGGAATATGGTGGACGGTGAAAGACAGGTGATGGAAAAGGAGACAGAGGTGTTGGAAAAGGAGTGGATGGTCATGCAGAGGGAGAGAGCAGTGCTGGACAGGGAGAATGCTGCTCTGGACCAAGACCGAGCCTCACTAGAGAGAATGGCGGCGATGATAGATAGAGAGGAGAGGAGGGAGAGGGGCGATGCTGGAGAATGACAGAGATGCTATTAGAAGTGAATGGCTGGCTCTGGAGCAAGAGAAGGCCAGACCGGAGATACTTGTTGCGACCAAGGAAAAGACTGAGGAGGCCATAAAGAACTGTAGCCAGGTGAAAGACTCAGACATCATGGACAGGAAAGAGCGATTTCTAAACTTGTTTGAAAATCTTATTGAAATTTTTGATATATGGGGATTTTCTGCACAAAACCATCCCTGAAAAAAAAATTTAAAAAAAATTTCTTAGGCCTTTCCACTTTGGCTGCGTCTGCAATAAAAATGCAGATGATACTTGACTTCTAACCTATAACCTGTCAATAAAAACGTTGAGCCACTCCGAGTTCGGAGAGGTCTTCAAAACAACTTTATTCACTTGTGGTTATTCCATACAGAGCACACAATAGCAAGCTATTAGCATTGTTCTTTACCCCATCCACAATCAAAATCAACCCCCCCCCCCAAATCAAACAATAGTCTTTATTCGATTGACTCTATACATTAGAGTCTTTGGTTTAGGCTATTGTGCATGGTTAAAACATCACTTTTTGAAATGTAATATACCAAATATTGCAGTTCATGTAAAAAAAAATTTTTTTTTAGAATATATATTTTTTATATTACAGTACAGACTTTACAACAAATGATTGTGTTTAAATGCGTCTTTTATTGCATTAGATACTCAATTTACCTTTCATTAAGCTCCAGCTTCAATAAGTTTATGCTAGTATACATTTCCAAAAGTGTTAGATCTGTCATTAATATTAATATTATTAATTTTTATTTTTACAAAACAAACATATTTAAAACATTATAACTGGTTGTGTTTTCTTGCCAGTCATGAACAGACACTAAACTGAAACATACATGCCATTTGAGGGTTTTCTTTTAATAAACTGATTTCTCTGAATGCCGCATGTCATGATGTTGTGGAACAGTTTGGCTTTTGAGAAAGTTCTTGTGTGTATGTGTGTGTGTGTGTATTTGTATGTGTGTGTACATGCATTTTGGTGGGTGAGGGAATGAGAGAGTGAAGACTTTAGTATGTATCTGTGTTGTCTTGTTACAGCTGGTTTGGATATCTGAACTATAGGAGGAAGTTGCAGTAGAGCAGTGTATATGTGCTTGTTCACCAGGATGTGACTCATATTTTATGAATGTGGATGTTTATGAAGCATAAATTTCCACACAGAGTTATACTGATCCGTAGTATAAACCAGCAGCATTTATGACAGTTATGAAACACATGATTACAGTTATGGTTTGTTTGAGGAAGTGATGAATGTAATGCGTGTCTGCGTGTGTGGTTGCGGGTGTCAATATGTACAAAGATGTGTGCATGTGGTTGCTATTGTGGGAGTTAGTGTGCAAGAGTGTAGGTATGTGTCTGTGTGGTTAAATGAGATCCCCGATGGGTATACGGGGCAGGCAGATGTAGGCCTGCGGGGTCCTGCTGAGGTTGATCGGGTTGCCGTCCAGACGGATGTCCTCCAGTGCGTTCCTGATGTAGTTGAAATCTTTCAGGTTGCAGAACGTGTCCTCGTGCATCATTTGAATATTGTTACGCTGCAATGAACATCAAGGAGGATAAACAATGAGATATCACCTCCATGCATGTTAGACTGGTTAAAACTGAAACTATAATGAAGAAACTGGATCATAATAGATTAGAATTGAGCATGTGAACATTGTTATGGCATTAATTCTATATTTTTAAAATACTGTCAGGTCTCACATTAATCATATCAGTACCCTCAGAGGACAAGTTGGTGCTGGTTTAGGAGAAATATTTGGATTTGTAAAAGGAAGGTGTGGTCAGCTATTAATCTAGGCATTAAACATCCCCTTAAGGAGGTAAGTGTAAGTGTTAAAACCACGAGGATGCAAATGTAATCCGTTATGATTTCAATTTTTCATTTTCAGTGCTGAACAGTGGGTGTAAAATGGAGCAGATATACCTGTAGGTGTAGAGATCGCAGGCTGTCTGGCAGAGGCACAGGGATGTAATCGATGTGATTGTCCGTTAGGTAAAGGTAAAGCAGGCTAGTCATATCCTGTATACAGTGAAAAAGATATAAATCATTACCCTCAGAGGGTTTCGGATGTCACTTTAGTGAAAACTATGTCACTTTCTCAGTACAACCCTTAAATTATGAGTAAAATAGAAGTGTGAAACCCAGTATTAAAAGCAAAATAGCAGCAGTAAATTGTGTTGTCAGGAAAATGAGAAAACCCTAAGTTTTTTAAAATAGAAATGATACTGCAATGACCAAGTTGGTATCATGTTTTTATTTCTGGTCAGATCCTTAAATCCTCAAGAATCCAAGGACAGATATAAAAAGTGGCCATTAACTTGATTTCTGAAAAAAGGGCATATTGTGGAGATGTGATGTTTCTGCCGATCAGTAAGAATTTTAATGAGTTTGTATAAATTAACTTTTCATTATTGTGATCAATAAGCAAGACATGACAACAAACTTGTCGGGTTCGATACATACATGCTACAATACCTGCAACAAAGTAATTTCCCAATATAACTGCCTGAGTGTGACAGTGAATTTATGGTAGGTGTGCATACCTTGAATGCCTCATTGTGAATACCCTTGGTGCCGATGTTGTTATGGCTGGCATCGATCAGGGTCATGGTCTCTGGGAGGGAAGGCAGCTGTGAGATGTGATTTTCTCGAATCACCAGCTCCTCCAGCTCAGGCAGACCCATGAATGCTTTGTCTTCGACAGACGTTATCTCATTGGCAGTCAAGTCGATCCTCTTCAGCTTGCCTGGAAGGAGGTGAAAGAATACAATCTGATATCAGCGAAACCTCATCCAGCTTCAGACAGAGTTGCACATCTGAATAAATGCCTGACATTCCTCTCTGTTTATACATACTCATTTAAAAAGGTGACTTACTCATGAAGGCGAAGTCAGACTTGTTGATCTTGGTGATTCTGTTGTAGCGGGCATAGAAGTGAGTGGTGTCTTTGGGAAGAGGTGGTACACTATCCAGCCTCAAGTCATCACAGTAGACCGAACCACCGAGGCACGTGCACAGCAAGCAAGTGGGCAAACCTGGTGCACATGGGTATGTATAAGGAGACAAGGAGAAGGAAGGAAGGAAGGAAGGAATAAAATACAATAAAACGAGAGGTTGAATGCACTTCAGTGGATAAATGATGGTGAATGGACTCAACCTCTAGATCTCAAAAAACCCCAACAGGTCCTAAGCCGGGGCAGGGACAATAAAAGTAGGATTCAGGATATCACAAGTTCTAGAGAGAAGTAAAAATTTTATCATGCTTGTCTGAATTCGGTGCCTGCTTCTTTCAATACTGACCTTTCTGGTCAATCTCAGGCTCATCAGGTTCATCAATCTCTGGCAATCCAGAGCTCACTGACCCTTCTACAGTGCCAGCACCCTCCTGAGGGGTTTCTGTTGTAGTAGGAAGCAGCCCCTCCTCTTGTTAGAGACAAGATTAGTTGTTAAAGAAACAGGTTAGATCAGCATGGACATTGAACAGGACGTCTGGCAATCAGCAGCCCACTGTTTGCCACGGTGATAAGTTACATACAAAAGATTAGCAGTGTTAACTCAGTGTTTATGGCGTTTTCAACTGATGATCGTGTTAATGACATGGAACATAATCTACTGATGGTTATAAACAATATACTTGTTAGCAAAGAACAAAAAACACTTTTTTTTAGGGAAGCCAGTTCACTTGGGTTTGGTCTTCAGAGTTTTGGTTGCCTCCATCGTGAGCTACGAGGCTTGATAACCACAGTGAAGTTGGTGCTTAACTAGTTTTTATGGTTAATAACTCAAATCACTGCTCAACTAATGAGCTATCCTTTCTATCCTGCTATCATTTTCTGGTGCCATTGCTGAGGCCAGATACTGCAAAAAATCCTCCACTGTTCAAAGCACGCCTGTTCCCAAAAAAGTTCTTGCTTAACAATAATGGCTCAGCTGTAGCACTTTAAAGGTGCCGTGTGAAGTTTCTTGTAAATGAACAAAAAGTACATCAATGTCTGGTCATAAGTTTTATGGGAAAGATACTTTTTGAACTGCTGGGGAATTTTGAGTTGCAATGCCGTGAACGGCCACTGATATAAAATTGGCAGCAAAGCTCTCTTAAAGTTGGTCTTGCTTTCCTAGCAACTAAATAAGCAATCAAGTTAAAGGCGGAGAAATCCACCAAAGCTGATCCACATGAGGAAATGGACAAAAGTGGTGAAGTCCAGCTCTTAAAAAGACTCAAACGCTTCCTGATCTGTCATCAGCACTGGCAACTTGTTCAAAGTGGTATTTTTTTCTGCAATGTGAGGTCTGGACTTTATCTTGTCCTTGATGTATGTTACCAAAGCCTTTGATTAGATACTGACCTTTATCAATGTCAGGAACCAGAGTTACCTCAGGGACCTCTACGTCTCCAGAACCAGAGACACCAGAAGCCCCAGAGGTTCCAGAGACCCCTAAGTCTCCAGAGGTGTCAAGATCCCCAGAGGCCCCTGAGGTTCCTGAAGCTCCTGAGAACTCCCCAGAAGCACCTGATGCCTCGCTGGGGATAGTCTCGGGAATGAGGGGCAGCTCCTCCTCTTGTTAGAGCCAAGGGTTGAGGTTAGGAGACATGAGATTAGGAAGGTGAGGGGTGAGATGGACAATCAATCAACCTATTAACTGGTATAACACTCACATTTTACATGAGACAGGAGGTTAGGAGATTCATGGTTATGAAATACACAAATACAGTGGAACACAGCAGAAAAATACGAAAGGTGACAAGCAAAAAACATCAACATTTAACACAGTTAAATGGAATATAAGACAGTAAATCAACATAAATCACATAAAGTCAGACAGGTTATTGCTATACAGATTAAGAAAGAGTTTCCACAAGCCTTGCTAACCGACATCTGCCCTTTAAAAAGTACTAACCTCCTGATATCAATGTTATCCATGAGTCTCCGGACTCATCCCCAGAAACCCCAGAGCTTCCGGAGGCCCCTGAGATCAAGAGATCTCCAGAAAACCCAGAACCAGACTGGTCCCCAGACCCTCCAGAGCCCAGGGGGAATTCGATGGGAACCCCAGAGCCCAAGTCCCCGGAGGCTCCGGAAATTGCTGAGCCCATTCCTGACAGATCCCCAGATATCAAGATATCCCCAGATACTAAGAATTGCCCAGATCCCCCAGAGCTGAGGAGCTCTTCAGAGGCTCCGGAGATCAGGACAATGTCACCAGAACCCACAGAGGTGCCGGAGACCAGTAGGTCTCCTGAGTCTTCAGACCCAGAAACCCCAGAAGCTCCCGAGGTTCCAGATACTACGGAGCCCCCAAAATCCCCGGAGACATGAAGGATGTCAATGGGCGTCAGACGCAGCTCCACCTCTTGTTAGAGACAAGATTAGGTATTAATAAACAGTGAGATGAAACTGAAATGGATCATCAAACAGGGTTGGAGCTCACAATGATGATTAGGTTAAGAAGTCGATGACAAACGGACACAGTGATTGAAAAAAACACATTTAACCAATAACAGCTAGTTAAATGGAAGACATGCACATGGAAAAGAGGCGGACGATGATTTTAGAGGACAGATTAGTGCATTGGGTGTTGTTGACATATTGAGTGATGCTGCTTTTCCTCCATAGACCCAAGGAAGGAAGACCAAGGCCTTCTCCTAAATCGGGTGAACTTTGGACAACAAGGGACTCTGTTTTTTGGCTGTGCAGACCTAAAGGTGTGTGTTTTTTCAGACCTTTCTGTGTGTCTGGGCCCATAAGAACCCCAGATCCCCCTGAACCCTGAGGGATGAGCTGGGGTTTTAGGGGCAACTCTTCCTCCTCCTCCTCCTCTTCTTGTTCTTGTTCCTCCAATGAGGCCTCGGGTACAGGGTAGTTATAGTCAGGTGGAGCCAGTGTTCCAATCTCTATCTGAGGGAAAGACAGCAGCAGTGAGTCAAAAATGGATGAGAATTTCACTTGAGATCGAGCATTGGATAAAAATATATTAAATCCGACATAATGCTCTTCTTAGTCTGCAAAGAAAAACCTTAAAAACCAGTCAGAATAAAAACTTGTTTATCCTAAGTGAGAAAATTTTATTCTGGTATTACTTCGTACTTGGAAAAGCTTTACAGCTTACCCTGCCACTGTAACAAAGAAATATAAGGAAGACAATGCAACAACAGTGAGACATCTGTTATTTAATGAACCATAATTCTGAGCAGATGATACAGCCTGCCACCAATTTCAATTAGAAAATTTCACTCCATTAAGTTTATATATGTATAAACGATGAAGTCTGTCATCTCTTGACTGTTGTTGCTTGTACAGTGAGTATTTACTTGATCGTGCAAAATGTTAAACAACTCAGTGAAAGTAGTGTGCTGTGTAGCAGGACTTCTGCATGAAGTAATCCCAATAAACAGCAATTCATAAGAGAAAAAATTTGCATTTGTGGACCAAGACATTGACAATTGTTGCATATAATGCAATTTAATAGTAAACCTCATTTCTTGCAATTAGCTTTAATAGAACTTGCAAATATTGTGAATACATGGAAATGCTGCACATAAAGAAATTAAGTAAAGCCTAATACCATGTGTTAACACAAAGATATCTAATAATTGTTAATAATTTAAGTCCATCCTTTGCAAAACTGACCTTGTGCATCATATAGCTTTCATCCCTTCTGTTGACATGTGCTCGTATCATAAGCAGTGATATAGTGGGAATCAAAAGAAAAGGTTTCTATGGCCTCGGTAATCATCATTGGTCAGAGGATGTGTAAAAATGTTATCATTAATCTATGCCATAAAACAAAACACAGAAAATGATAAAATGACATAAAAAATATCCAAAACTGAGATATAATGATCAGAGATGACAGAATTCTTGTTGAGTGATGTGGCAGTTGAGCTATGAGGAATTCAGCATTTCACTAGCTCTACCACTAGATGGCAGCAAAGTGTGTCAGTTTAAGTATCCAGCGCAGCGACACTCAGATGCAACCTCTATGAAAGGTTAAACAGGACATTTTTTAAGGATTAAGTGGTGACAATTTTTTTTAACTTGACACCAACTGTTTTTCTGAATGTGTATCTGTAAATAAAATGTATTTCCTTTACAACAAATAACACAAGAAAACCAGCAGATAAGTTACATCCAATGAGCTACAAGGAAAATACTTACTGTTTAAACTTTATATGGATTAATCCAAAAACTTTTTAATATCTTTTTATATTTTTAATATTTACCTAAACACTCTGGACATTCTGCTTAAAACTTAACCATATTAAAATCAGTTTAGTGTCCCCTTTGCGGAGAGGAGTGAAATGCACAACCATGTTAATGTCTCTTATACCTCATTTTAAATATCCAAACATTGGATCTTTGTTTATAAAATATTCCACCTTTATGTTTTTTTAGGGTAATAAATTAAAAGACAGCTCTGCCAAACCAACTAAGCTTCATGAATAACAGCCCTTTTTCGTTCTCTCATTAAAAGCTTCAGGTATATCCATCTGGTATTATAATTGCATTTACAGTCGTTCCAGTTGCTCTTTGATGCGCTGGCGTTTGCTCAGACCTGCAGTTCTACCATTCTCCAGATGAGGGCAATGGATCCCCACACACCACCACAGGTAATACCTGACACTCTCTCACGCCCAATAAGGCTGACTCAACCATTCAAAAAGGGAATGGTCCTTGTGGAACCAAGACTCACATGGTAGCTGCAAGAATCCATATTTTAGTCTTCTTTAGCTTCTTTCAACCACAATAATCGATATCATTGAGCCAGGAGTGATTAAAAAGTGTTTATCAATACAACCATGCAAGTCAAATTAAGCAAAACCTTTAACTGATAGATAACAAGAAATGTAAATGACTAAAATTAATGCAGAGACATTAAATGCACTGAATGGTACATTTTAAAGCTTGGCAGAGAAACAGTTTGGGATACAACAAGGTAAGCCATTGAAAAGTCCTGCACAGATTTAGCCTGCTGCAGCTCTCCTCTTCACTCCCGCCCCCACCCCCTTTCCCCAAAGCAAACATATACACCCGAGGGAAAAGAAGAGGCAAAAGGCTGGCAACCAAATATATGGAAAAAAAAGCTCTGGAAACAGCATGGGAATACAGAATGCACAGGGAAAGATGTGGAATGTGAGCATCAGGCTGACGCCAAAGGTTAGGTTGCTGCTTTAGAGTATAGCATATCAATCTGTGGATGCATTCAGCAAGGCAGGTAAAGTTTGAGCCACAAAATGCAAAAATAATTTTATTAGGTTCTAATCTGGCTCCTAATCTTTCCAAAGCAAATTTCCGCTTGTTCACCAGCTGTATCCTTTACAACAAACAAAATGATGGAATGATTTCTGAACTCCTGATCAACATAAATAACTGAGTAGCAGCAGGACGTCACAGTCAACTCATTCAAGTCTTAAATCCAATGAAATGCCATGTGGCAAATATTGAAGCCCAGCCCACAGTGAATGCCAAGAATGTCGGCACTGTGCAGCTTATATTTTTATGAGAAATACACTTATTTACTTTCTTGCTGTGTGTCAGACAAAAAGATTGATAAGTCAAATCTTTTAATGAAACATAAATGCCCAATCCAGTAGAGCCCAGAATCTACACTGTTGATTGGCAAACTTGCAGTGATGTTACAGTGGCAACAGGATTTGCGAGATCACGTGACCATGTGATCTTGTAAATTCTCATTGCCAGGCTTCGAGCTGTGTGCTTAAGTCTGAACCACAGTGGTTTGGACCAAACAGTGTCCCATGAGGACCAAACAGCAGCGTGACTGGCAGAGTGACGACCAGCGACTGTTGGTTTGAAAAAACTGATGGTGGCTAAAGCAAAGACCAGCACTGAAGGCTTCTCTTAATGGAAATGATGTTATCACTCTTCTCCAAACTGGTTTCAGCAGTTTAATTTACCAACTGACTGCTGCTAGCAATCTTCTGCTGTCACATGATTGGTCGATCTGGTTGGTTTAAGTTAGCCGGGGATAGAAAATGGTATTCAGATTGTTCGTCCAATCATCTTCTAAGTTTTTTTGGAAAGTGGCTGCCCTTTTCGACTTTGGTGTGTTCTGTATAACAAAATGTCTGGCGCGTCAGGTTAGTCTGGCTCCAGGAAGTTACTGCACTCGTCCAAAGAAGTAATCTGACACATAACCTCAAGTTTAAACACACCATGTTGCTTTTAGACTCAGTTTTTTAAATTAGAAAACATAGATCTTTTTAATAAGCAATCTTTAAAGGTGGTGGTGCTTTTCCCCCCTTTTCTGGTCTTTATGCTAAGCTAAGCTAACTGGTTACTGGTTGGCTATTAAACACATAAGAATGATATTAGATTAGATTAGATAGAACTTTATTGATCCCTTTGAAGACTCCCTCAGGGAAATTGTGGTTCCAGCAGCAGCATAGCACAGTACAGTACAGTAAAAAAGTGAGTAGGAACAAGAATAAATATATAAATAAAAATAAGAAATTAAAGCTACAAAAGTTTTAAAAATTAAAGCTATGGATTATTGGACATAGACATTGCACATTGCACATATCCGGACATAAATTTATCTTCTTATCTTACAGTCTGCAGGAAAAATGCAGCAACCAGTTCCTTGTATTTTTAAGTGAGATTATTAAATAGGATCATATATGATTCTGATATCTTTTAAATAAGGACGAGACATGAACAAAATTTATTTATAAAATTATTATAATTATTTTCCAATGGGAACAAATGGGGAACTGCAAGTGGTTGGCAAAATATTTGATATGTACAGTGACACAATCCAATGCAACAGAAGCACAAACAACATCTCTGAGTTCAATTCACAACAAGATAATAACATCTGATTTGAAATAGGTCTGTATATTACACACATGTAAATGTTATTTTGCCCAGCTCTTGCACAAAGCTAAACATTTAATTTACCAGCCTTAGTTAACTAACCCATTTAAGGAGATGCCTACATGAATCTAAAATCAGTGATTAAAGCATCTGCAGAGACTTTTGAATGCAGCAGACTGAAGACGATTTGCTTTGATAATACTGAAGATAAGCCTCTACCTCTCCCAAAAGAGACAAACCCTGGTGAGAATGAAAAGAAATACCAACAGATGGCTGTGGAAAGCAAAGAGTCAGCATTCCAGAGGCATGGAGCTCATCATCGCTTCATTTCTCCCCTGACATCTGACGTTTGTGTGAATAAAATCCATTTAATCCTCATTCTTCTTACCCAAACAGTCTATCAGAGTGACCCCTCACCTTTTACAGTGATTTCACTAAATGTGCAATTCTGCATATCAAAAGTTGATGTTTTTCAGGACATCAGAGATTCCAGAAAGTCTAATTAATGTTCTTCTCCTCTCCCTGTTCCCACAAACTCCCACAGCATCTCATGCAATGTGCTGTGTCATATTCAGAGCTGCTAACCAGGCATTATGAAAGCCATTCTCCTGCACCACATCACAACTCCTCCACACTGAAAACTGTCATGCACTCAGCTGCAAAGCTTCGCTCACCACAACTCATTCATTTTATATTTGGGCAAAAGGATATGGTTCAACCTTTTTACCATTTTGGATGCCAAAATCACCACTTTATGCTCCTTCTTTGACTGCATCTTGTATGATTTGCTGAATCTGCATTCGAATGTGGGAGTGGTTGTTAGATAACAACAGTGGTTTTGAGTGCAGTGCACATCCACATCAGGTTTAGCTTAAATCGCTGGCTCAGAACCGGTCTGTTGAAAATCCGATGCGGACAATTTGCCTCGTGCCGTCTTGACAATGCCTTGGCTTATTGTCCTTGTAACAAAGAGGTACACACAGGAACGTGAAATTTGGCTAAAGCTCGCCATGTCAGCGTGCACTGCAAGCCTGCCACATCACACTCCACTTGAGCCGATTTGAAGGATCTTCTGGAATCTGTCTGCAGTCTGTAACCCTTTCTGCCTCTGTGCTCTGCACATATTTTAAAAGCTGTTGTGCTTAGCAGAATTTGAGCAGAACAAGAAAAGAAATAATCCCCAGAATGCACAGCAGTCTTGAAGTTTTGCTGACCTATTGGCAGATATTTGAGTGACAGCTGGTTACAAAATCTGTACACCAAAAGAGATTAGGATTATCAACTAGTATTTGGTTGGTGTGTGACAAAAAGTTGTTCCTTTGTTTTTTTTTTTGCAGTCACATGAAAATCTGTCCATCTCCGGGTATAAATATTGTTTGATTCCATGCATAAAACTGCTCCAGACGCAGAAGAAGTCAGCTTGCAGAGATTTTAGGGCATGTAACTTAAATAGAAGCTGGCCAAGGTATTAAAGTGAAATATTTTGGCCATAAAGATGCATGAAGCTGGAAAGCAAGGCGTCCAATTTCCAAATGGCCGCAGTTGGTATCAGCAGGCTGTCTGTCTGCTCCATGAACCTGGTGACCTCTGTTTAAAACCAACCAAATCACCCAAAAGAAATTCATGATTTCTGATAATTCAGTCAGCGTGTTGTGCGAGTCCTGTTGTAAATCATGTAAATGTGACATCATTTCCCTTTATTATCTGTCTTCAGAAGTTATCTAACAGTCACTGAAGTCCACATCGATGACATAACCATTACACTGAAATGTTTATCTTTCAGCAATAAATCATGCAGCAGGCCATGTCAGACTATTTGACTGTAACAGACGAAGGGAAATCTGCTGTCAAAGAGGCCAATTAAGGGTGATCAGATACAGATTACTGTTACTGCAGATCTTTCAGGAGCTGAAGAATTTAAATAAATGTAATATAATGCCAGAGAATGACTTAATCATAAAAACATAAGGTTTACTTAGCAATATTAGTTGAAACTGCATAAGTAAAGGGCAAAAAAATCGTGAGGGTACTTGAATGATGCGGACGGACATTTGCTCTTGTGCTTACTGCTTTTACAGTTTCTTACCTGAGGATCGTCAATTGTCAGCCCATCTTCGTAGTCATAGATATCCTGGTTCTCCAAATTTAAATTGTCTAGATCCACATCATAGTTTGCGCTGTCGTACGTGTCCAAGTCCACTTGTCGGGAAAATCTGGGGCCGGCCACCACCGCTTTGAGGACGAAGAGTCCCAACACGAGCCGCACGAGCATCCTCATAGTCCACCTTAACATGGACAGAGAGTTGCAAAGTCAAAGAGGAAGTGTCCATTTAAATATTTGCAATCACAGAAGCAATATAGGACACTGAATTGGGACTAAAATGTCCAAGGATGAGTTTTCCCTTATTGAATTAGTCATTTATTGTCATTTGTAATGAGTAAAATGAAATAAACATGCAAAATTTACATTCTTAAACTTGTGAAAAGCTTTGAGGAATTGCTTCAGATGTGCTGTTTAACATATGTTTTTAGATATAATACCGTGTGTCTTTTGATATTGGCTGTGAAACCAGTCCACAGCACAACAGACCAGGGGCCAAACTTGGAAAACTGGTCCAAAGATTATGCTTGAACTTAGTCTAAGGATAATTTCTGATAGTGTGCCTACATTTATCTCATAAAATATGATGAGCAAAAAAAAAAGAAAAGAAAAAAAAGAAAAGAATTCTGAGAAAACCTATTTATATCTAACTTTTGATCTGTAAATCTCAGATCATCTTAAATTGACGGCACATGCCTTGTGATTTCTCCTTGCACAATGCCAGCGCAAATGAGGGTTTAGTCAGGACCAAAACAGAAACTGAACTTGGAGGACCAGATCGTGGCAGTGGTAGAGGAGGTTGAAGCCAGGCAACACATATTATTCGGCAGCTAAATTGAGGGTTGACGAAGCCAAACATGCAGCTTGGAAGTTCATCGCTGTTACAGTGAACGAGGTGGGGTAAGAAGGCTGAACTGAGGTTGATATCAAAAAGAAATGCTCTGACAGTAAACTGCATGGGAAAATAAGAATATCCCTACATCCCTACTGCTAAATCCTCACACTTTTGATTGATACTTTCTATCACACTGTTCAAAATGCTCATGCAAGGTTGACTCGTGTGTCAGGTGTGTGTGTCCCAAACCCCCCCTACAGAACCAGCAAGAAAAGCTCTTACATCAAGTCTAAACTTTGCCTAGAGATAAGATCATTTCGACATCAAAGTAAGGTTTTATACACAACTACTTATATGTGGTTTCCTGCTTAAGTCCCACTTTAGATCAAACTGATCACAAGTCTGTTTTATGAACGAGGTGCAGGGGCCTGACATTGGATGACATCACAAAGGTCAGTGAATTCATTACTGAGGTGCAGACAGCTCGAGGGATCGAATTATCAGGACCTCCGGTCTCGTTGTGTCCAGAGACTTACTGTTCCAGGGAGCAGCCATCTTGGCTCAAATCAGTGCTTGTCTGTGATGTGTCATGGGTCAGAAGTCAGAAGTCATAGTTGATCTGATGAAGAACCATGGGAACAGTTTTTTCCAGTCTGCAGGGCTTAACACCTCCAACAAAGCTACTTCCAGCTTAAAGGCTTTTGGTTGATGTATTAAATATATCTGGAGGAGAATGCGTTTTGGGCTGCTTCTTTTCCAACACAAACACTGTTAAGCTGCTTTTGAATTCCTGGGCTTCAATTATTTTTTTTTCCCAATCACACCAAAAAGGCTTTGGCAGAAAAAATTCTTGGCACCAAACTTGAAATGAGGGCGCAGACAAGAGGGCCCCTATTCTACTTGAATCTAATATTAGCATGTATGAATTTCACTCAGTGCAGATCCACAATGCTCTGCCCTGACCCAGATAGCTGCTGTTCATAATCTTGTTCATTTCCTTCAGCAGCACAGATCTGCTAAGCTTAACGAGGTTGATTAAGTTCATAAGTGTGACTCCCCGGAGGGAAGCGCTAAGATTAGCATATGTTAATTACCGCTTAATTAGCTAGCACAACTGACATTGGTTGGGTCAGTCAGTCGGGAATTTCGTAGCACACTAATAGCAGGTGTATCCGCACCCAAGCTGACCTTGGATAGATGAAGATAGGATAGTTTAAAGAGAGTCCACTGGGCCGGGGTAGAGAGACGGAGAGCAAGGGAAGAGAAGAAAGAGAAGAAAAGAGTGAGATGGAGACAGACGTGGACAAGATTTTGGCCCTCAGGGTTAGATGGAGAGAGTGAGGAAAAGACTGTGGGAGAGAGCAAGAGAGAGCAAGAGAGAGAGAGAGAGAGAGAGAGAGAGAGAGAGAGAGAGAGAGAGAGACAGGTTTCTAAGCTAACTCGACCCCTCACCCTTTACAGAGGGCCTTTATGAGGCCCGGTCGCTGCCTGTCTCAGCACTCAAACTCCAAATTCCTCCGAGGTTTGTGGACAGGATGGCAGTGAGTTACGGCTGCAAGGAAAAGCTTCATTCAGCAGTGAGCTTGCTCAAACAGACACACATACGCATTCACACACACACACACACACACACACACACACACGCACACTTGGAAGGACACATCCTCTCACAGATGCACACTCTGTCTTAACACACCTATCTTTCAGAGAGAGAAAATTGAGAAACCTCTGCTGCTATTTTTGGGATAAGGACAGATATAAAGCAAAAAAAAAAAAAAGCCACACACCTTCACATGTTATTTAAGACATGAATTGGACCTTTGTTTATAGACAGACTAATTATGCTAATCATCCCATTATTGTCTTTTTTGAAATATCCAACGTGAACTGATTGGACACTATTGAGAAAAGATGGTTAGCATCCACACTGACAGAGTTTCTGTCAGTGAGGCTGTGAAATCCAGCATGGTCATACTGAAAGAGGGACTATACTAAAGACAGAGGTTTGCTTTTATACAGGCCATCACAGTGTACAGTGTGTGAAAACTGTGTATGAGTGTTGCCTCTAGACTACCTCCGTGTTATGCTTGGCTCCGCGCTGGGCATTCCTGTTATCCAGTGATTCTATCATTTTCTCGCTAGAGCCATAAACAAACTTGACACTTGTCCTTTTTTCTACAGGTTGCAGAACAAACTTGTAACTAGTAAATTTGTATCGCTGAAATGTTACAAAAATTACTTAACCAAGCAGGTGATAAAATATGTAATAACATGTGCACGTTATTCTGTTCTTAGAGAAGATGTGTAATAATTATATAAACAAAAACAAGATTCTTATCACATTTTCTAAATAGGAGGGAGGCATTTTTAGCAAATGACAAATAATTCAAAGGCTCTAAAATCTCTTCAGGCAAAATTCATCTTGTTTGGTTACGTATTTCGGCAAAGGAAGGCAATGCTTAAGCTGTCAAAACTTTGAAATAACTTTTTTAATAAATTTCCCCAAGCTTGTCTCTAATACAAAAATCCAAAAAAACTACCAGCCAACATATCACGAGTACTAAGAATGTCAAAGGACCACAAAGGCATCCACTTTTCTGTCACCTGCAAAGCTTCCAAAGCAAATCCCTGGGTGAAAATAAAGCAGCTGCACCGCCAACCAATTATCCAAGAGGCTCCTATGCAAACCCTGAATAGCAGTGTTTTTGGAGGGGCAAGTCGCAGCACTCTCCCTGCCTATTCCCCTGCACCAGAGAGCCATTCAGCCAGCATGATAGATAGCACCAAGAACGCTTACCTCTGTCTCCTGCTTTCCCGAATGGTCCCTTCAGCCGTGATGGAGATGCTGAGGGCTCCGGGACTTGGCCAATGGTGAGAGGTCGCGCAGGGTGCCTTGAAGAGGGAGGGTGGGTGTGTTAAGTGTGTGAAAGGTGTGTGCGTGTGTGTGTGTGTGAGTGTGTGTATGTGTGTGAATGTGACAAGTGTGTGTGTATATGTAGGTCTGTGCGCTCTGGCAGACCTGAGTGCCCTGCCGCTTATGTGTGAAGGTAGGCACTGAGACTGATTGGACCAGAGCAGATTGCTTTTGGTCACTCGGTGTGCACCCACCCCACACCCTGCACACACACACATACACACACACATGCACAACCCTCTCAAACACTGCACACACACACACACACATATACAGACATCACACACAGAGAGAAAGAGAGAGCAAAGGCCCCCCAATGGCTAAATACCTTTTTATCCCTTACAAGAGTATCCTTTATTTTTCTAAGAGTGTGGCTCAATCAGACTGAAATATTTGTCTGCCTTTTCCTGAGGTGAAACTCTGGCATGTGTTGCTTTCATGTATGGGGGGATCCACGGGCCCTTGTACACAATGGGACCTCTGTGAGGAGCCCCTGTTAGCATGGTGCTGAGAGGAAGTCCCCGCTTGGAAGAAGGCCTCTGCCCTCCCTTTTTGGTTGAAACTGCTTTCTCTTTTCACCATTGCTCACTAAACTTTCTGCCTACACTACGGAGCTGAGTTCAGTCATGAGATGCTATAACACTCTGACTAAGAATGAGCTGATCTAGCAGGATCAGACTTCTGTACTCATGTGGGAATGCAATCAAAGAGATGCTACACAGACTGTCTTCAGTGCCTATTGTCAGAACAGAAATAGGACACACGCAGGATGCTTCTGGTTAGCTTTACACTGTCAGTTTTTTGGCCACAGTTTTGTCTCAACCTGCCCACCTCTCTCTTTCTCACTCCCATGGTAACTCTAGACTGTTTGATGAGTGAGGGGAAAAGGACGTAGTGGGAGTGCCAGACATCCTTCTGCACCTGCCGTATAAGCTGGGATTCAGGGCTTTTCCGCTGCCAAACATTATCAAAAGGCAAAGGACTGAACACAATGACTGACGTGCACAGTTTCTGACAGATTGCATTGCAAAGAGCCTTCAAAATTGCTGCATAGTTGGTCCACTCTGTAGACATATTCTTTACAAGCTGAAGGAAATATAGAAATTTTACGCTAGCAGAAACGTGGGTAATGTTTGAGCATAATTTCTGGAGCTAGGTTCGAACATACATCAGATCTGTTTATTTAGTATTGTTTGTTTATTTAAAAGGAGTTTAAAAAAGGTCTATGGAAATAGGGTTACGACAATATGTCCAATAGGTTGTTTTTAGCGAAGAAGTTACATAGATGACATCTGGCTTTATTTACTGTTTGCAGTCATAATGGACCCATTAACTAAGACGGATGCACATACCACATAGTGTCATGCTACTTTTAATGACAGTTTTGTCACTTCAAGTTTCTTGCTATGGCTGTAATCATTAAAAGTTACTATCTGTTTGCTACTTAGTTTAAGCCTTTTTTTTTTTAGAAAAAGACACAAAACAAAACAATTTCATTGTGAATTATCCCCATGCTTAAAAAAATCTAGATTTTTTGGGACCTTTAGGTAGAGGAAGAAATTAACATGAGTAGGAGGCACTAATTCATGTGTTTTTCTACACTAATGTTACTTATAGCTGGAATTGGTGTGGGTGAGTAACTTAAGAGACTAAAAGTCTGTGATATAGCTACCCAGCTTATTCAGTGGGACTTTACTTTTACTTGATGTGCTGAATTAATATGTTTTCCAATATATTCTGAATAAAATTTAAGGTAAAAACACCCTAATTTCAAAGCTTTTTTAAACTTCAAATTAAAAGTATAGGCTTTCACAAATATTTGATGTAGTAAATATTTACATTTAAAGTGCATTCAAGCAAAGTGATTAAGAAAAGTTACAGAAAAGAAAAAAACTCCGGGACACATGTTCATTTTGTGAAGTTTTATTTAAACTGAAAACAATTCAAATGAAATCTTTTGCTCAGTTTATTCAGAAAAATAATGACCACAATTAAAAAGTGTGTGTTGGCATGTTTTTAAAAATAGTTATCATAATTCTTTTGTGTACAAAACATTTAGGAATAATGGCCATGAATATTCACAAGATTGTCAGATTTCTACTTACTTTTCCCTAATATTAAATAAAATAAATTACCTAGAGTAAATATGCCCATTTCTAGAAGAGAGTAATTAAAAATGTAAGTCCATAAACTTAGACCACAAGACCATTAATTTGGCTTTGAGTCTACAGATACAGAGCAAAAGTTTTTATGAAACAAAAAACATAGAAACCATCATAAAATCTGCGTCCTGTTTAAAGATCTCCACATGCAATTAATACATATAGTCTTCCCATCCATCATAATCACTGTCATGCTAAACTATAGTCAGACTTTTATTCTGAATTTTACATGCAGATGTTTAAACCAACATAAGGCACAACTAGTCATCAACAGTTCCTTGTCAATTTTGTACTTTCTTTTTGATTTTATTAAAATACCACTGAAAAGTCAATGTTTTCTGGAACTGGAATGAACTTTTTTCTAAGTCACATTAATAAAAAAAGTTAGTGCCAACTAGCCACAAATATTTCCGTTTCACAAACATGCAAATATTACTCATTTCACCACTTTTTTGCATAGATTCACACATCTTGTTTTACCAGATTAGAGTCCACATAACCAAGTCATCGGCTGTACAAAACTTGCTTGCAAAATGCTGACAATGACTTTTAGATGACAATGGACCTCAGGAGACGGAAACACAGGATGACATCCCTGGGAATCGGTGGCTTAATCTCATTGCCGTCGAGTCTAAGGTAACGCAGTCGAGGAACATTTCCGCTGATAGAGTCGTCAACAGCTTCAACGGCAACAGGACACACATTGGAGCCACTTACACCTGCAAATCACAAAGGGTAAAGTTTTAAGGCTTAAAATAGCAATACAGAATCCTTCTCTAACAAACCATTATATTCAACAGATGTTTATAATCCCAAAGAAGCAGAAAGTTCTCTGAGAAAATATTATAAAACTTACTTCTGATGTTGTTGTGGTCGAGGTGAAGGTGCTCCAGGCCTGAGGGAATGAGGGGAACTTCAGTCAGCTGGTTGTAGGACAGCTGCAAGTCCAAAATGCTGGAAGTGTTGAAAACATCTTTGGGAACTCCACTGCTTCCAAGCTTGTTGTGGTTGAGCCTCAGAAATGCCACTTTTGGCAAACCTTTGAAGTAATCGGCTGGGATCTTCTCAATGTTGTTGCCATCAAGGAAGAGCTGGGTGGTGGTCGCTGGTAATCCCAGAGGCATGCTGCTCAGCTGGTTCTTGGCTAGATTGATCTGTACCAGATTGTTCAGACCCTTCAGGCTCACTTCGGTTACAGAATCATCCATCAGCTTGTTCCCCTGGAGGTCCAAGAGGTTGAGCTTATCTAGACCAATGAAGACACCAGCAGGGATTTTGGAGATGCGATTGCGAGAGAGACGAAGATGTTCCAGGCTGGCTGGCAGGGAAGATGGCACAGAAGACAAGAGGTTGTCGTCCATGTAGAGGTGTGCCAGGTGAGACATTTTATTTAGGACACCTTCTTGCACTCCCTCACTAGTGATTTTGTTGCGGTTGAGGTTCAGCCAACGCAGTGATGTGGCATTACGCAGGGCATCTGCTGACAGCACTTCAATCAGATTGTTTTGCAGGTATAGATACCATGTATGCGGGGGGATGTTAGGGATGGTCTTCAGGCCTTTATTGTCACAGTAGACAGCGCGAGGGAAATTTGGAGGGCAGCGACACTCTTTTGGGCAGGCTTGGATCTGCGCCATGAATTCCTCATAAGGCATATCCTGGCTGAGGACTGGCCCAACCAGGCACAAGACGCAGAAAAGGCTCAGGAGAAGTGCCATTTCACTGTTGAACCTATAATGGAAAGAACGAAAAAACCATATTTAAACTCTTGATGTGCAACACAGTGGTACAAAGGCCTTACATTACACAGATGGAATAGGGCAAAGATGCATTGGGGTGCTCTAGATATCTATGACAAAGAGGATCAGATAAGATTTTATAGTTTGCAAAAGGATTGGGGACTTTGAGGAATTAGGACCACACTGTTGGATGACCCACTAAATTGTTGGCATTGAAGAACCGATGTCTGTTTTGTTAGTTTTAAAATAACACTAGTCTTGTTATAGGCTATCACACAGTAGAAATCTAACATTCAGTTGCTTGAATATTTCTGATAGCATGAAAAGCATCAAACACAAATAACCAAGTGTTCACAAATGGAGACTCAATACAACTCTGGCCAAAATTAGCCACCACCACCTTACAGTAAGTAGTCTACTCTACTGCTAATGTCATTATCACTAAATTCCAACAGCAGCTGCCAACACTTTGGAAACTTTGTATTTCTGGGTCATTACTTTGCCACTGACAGGTAAGCCCCAAAGACAGGATGCAAAGCCAAGTCAACTTTAATTGCCTTATCTTAACCTTCTCAGCTCGGACTAGAGGACTTTGAAAGTCAATCGTAAGATGCATTCTATCCGTCAGGCTTTGATTGCAACATGCACAGCTGAGTCCACCACACATCTCTGAGATCATTTGCATCGGTCCGGTAAACTGTTAAAATGATGCATGCGAATAAATACATATGCAAGCATGCACAAATTTTAGCGAAGCAGTGCATGCATTCGTTTAGAGAATTCAAATCTTTCACTTGTTAAGGATTACAGTTTAGGCAAAGCACAGATGCCATTGTACTCACCACTGACAAGGGTAAAGGAGATTCAAAAGGTAGAATACAACAAATGCTGCAGAAGTGCAAAAACTAAAAAGAAAGGGAAGTGAGCAAGATCAGAAGTCAGCTCTACTATCTTCTATCCACCCTTCTCTATACATCTCTTTAAGCACTACTTGATTCCTCTCAGCTGCCATCTGGTGCTTGTTTAAATTCCTTATGCGCTCCAATGAATGTCAAATTTATCTGGAACCCATTTGGAGAGGGCCACGTTTTCCTATGCAAGGCTGCACTTCAAAGACAAAGCCAGCACACCTGTTTTGAGTGATGTGCCTCTACTTTCTTACTGTACAAGGGGTCAAAACCTCTTGACCCAGCTTTAGGGTGGGACATGCACACATCAAAAAAGTGTGATCCATGTTTTCAAAAAGATAAAACCCAATCAACAAAACTGCAAGACAAACATCTACCAAACTAACAACCCTGTCATTCAGATGTATGAGAGTCTTTGCCTCCAAAAGGCCCAGCTTACCTTAAACTCTGGAAGCACCCTCTCGCCTAAGTCCTTTCTCAGCAAGCTATGGAGTGTAGTCCCAAATGATGAGGCTGTGCTTTCTAACTTACCTGTATTTGTACTACGAGTTTTTTCATTCACCATGTGCCAGCCTATCACTCATGATGACACCAAGGCTTCTTTGGCCAATCAGATTCTCCCTGGATCAAAGGTCATAATCCCATGGTGGTGTATAGTGTGCTAAGCCTTTTCAGTACTTGGGACACGGCCCACTTAGTAACAGGCTAATACAACTCTGTTCTTTGTTTGCTGTCTTCCACATGTACAACCCTTCCTTCCTTGGTTGGCATGCTTGATCTCTTGTTAACGCCACTAACAAATCCCTTGGAGTCCTTTGCCGACCTTTGTGCTAATTTTGTGCTGCTACCATCCACTGTGCGCTCAAGGTTCATTAATCTGCTTTATGTGATTTATAAAGTGTTAGTGTTTTGAGTCAACAAAAACTGTGAGATTAACTAAAGATACACAAATAAAACTTAGTAAAAAAGTGATGTAGAAATTTGTCTGTAGTAGCACAACTCAAAAGAAGTTTTAAGCGGATCCAGCACAAGGCCATTAAGCCTGTCTACCAGATGTATGCACATGATCAACAAAATATTTTAATATGTGAGGACTTTTCTTTGGTAAACTTTGAGCCACATTTGGTGAAAATAAATATCTGGACCACCCTGCCATGAACTATTGGAGATAAAAGAACATGCAGGTCTTGTCATAGTTGCTGTTAAACTTACTTTGTATAGTAACAGGAGGATATGACTTACAGTCGATTAAAGGATGCTCTGTGGACTCAATTGCTTCAGTCTACTCCAAAGTATTCTGATATGAAGAGGGGCATCGATATTTTTATTCTGAAATGGGAATTGCAAGATGCTATAAAGTCAATATAATGCAAAGAAAACATTATCAAGCTTGTCCTGATGTGAATTCTGTGCACGATTAGGTAAATGCTGTACAGTAAGTTTAATTGATTATTAAACACTTCATGTATTTCCATTTCATGATATATTATGAAGATTTTGTTGAGTAAGTTAACTTAATTTGTTTGGAGGAAGCACGTTGTCCAGCCTCAACTGTCAAAGCACCAAGCACAAAGATGACGCACTCTGCTTGAGAGCAAAACATTGTCCTCAGACATGAGAGTGGTGGTGTTATGGAAGGGAGGTCAGGCTTAATCTGGGGGGGGATTTTACTGCACGCTGATCAAGCAAATTGTTTTTGTAGAGCTAGTTAGTGTCAGGTGACCTTTCAACATGGCTGCATGGGATTGCACCAATTTCCAGTGATGACGACAAAGGCTCGAATGCAACAGGATAATCCCAGCTGAGTTGTGTGAGGATAGGACCAACACTTATCCATGATCAGTCATGCAATCCCATTAGAGCGCCTCCTGTGTTTGCTTGGGTGCGTTTGCAAACAGTGATCATTCCTGTACACGTTTGTAATCTTGTGTGATCAATTATATGTCCAGACCTGGGTCTTGAGCACGTTTATAGAAACTGTACGTCAAAGACAAATCACTAACTTGATGAATGGACACGTTTGTATCAGTCACTGTACAGTCCTAACAAGCTAGGAAACCCTAACCAACCATACTGTTCTCCCAACCTGTCCTCATCTCATAGAAGGACAAAGTACCCTTTAACATGAAAGGCAAAAACTTATCTGATGTGGTTAGCATTATGCAAGATTGCAGTTTGGTTAGATTAGGCACCAAAAAATATGGTTAAATTCATGAAAAAAATCAAAAGATTTGGTAAAAAACATGTGCATGCACATACATGATGTAACTTAAGTAGGTTCTGCATGCTATGTTTCATACATGATGTAAATTACAACACAAAAGTACATTATGTCCAAGTTAAAATTGGTCAGGGTTGGCTTTTGGTTTTAACCAGGACACAAATCTTGGTCTCCTGGGTTAAAATCCCTTGTTTTACCCTTTCATCTACCCCAACCTCATTCCTGCAAGGGCTTTTTCCTATACTACATCACCTTGGTCTAAGTGACTGAAACTGCTGCCTATGGGTTTAAACTAATGTGAAGACCAGGTTCTGAGAACTGTCTTTTTCTAAATACCTGTATCACAACAACATATCTGGTTATTTGCTGATACGCCTAAACCTTGTTGTGGAAGTAAGCTCATTGATAACCAAATGTCCTGCTCCTGGGCAGGATGCAGTTTGTTGACAGACTGCAGAGGCTTCTGACCTTACTTGGCATGTAACTCAGTCTGTTAAGTAACACGACAACCAGCTTGTTGCCTCCACACATCAAGAATGTGCTTCCACTAAGCCTGTCTACCACTATGGCCAATTAACAGACTTGTAAATGTTTTAGGATGTAAACAAGAATCATTTGCGTGAAAAGGATTTTGTTCAACAGTGAGACATCTGTTTCTTTACACGCTCCTGAAAAAAACTGATTCTAGGTGTCAGAAATGTGAATAAAGTTTTAAAAAAATGCAATTAATGATGTGCATAGACTTAAACCATGGCTACCCTTGCTTGTTTGGTATTTAATTTAATTAAACTGAATTATACTGTGATTCGAAGGAAACGCATAACAGATGGGTCGCCTTTCTCTTCACACTACAACAGAATCGTCATTTATAGTGTGTGTCAAGATTTACTATTGACTATCTCAGCAGCTGCAGATGGGGCTTTACAGACCTCTGCGAAATGGAACATACTATAATACAGAAAAAAAATGTTGTCAATGTGCCTAACAGACTAAGGAGAAACACATGCAAAGGAATATGATCATGTTAATTTCCTGCCAGGGGACTTTTTTTTAATCTTAGCCAGCTACGTTAATTACACAATGGGTGCATTTGCACTGCATCAGTTTTGCAAAACCAGTTCCAGTTGATGGCTTTGCTAAAATCCACTTTATTGCTTTGATACATTTGGAAGAATTTACACAGCTTACTGCATCCAGAGCTGAGAAAGTTGAGTGTGTTTATAATTTATTCCACATAATTATTACAGAGAGACAGAACCAAAAATGACTTTCCAAGGATGTGTCATTTACATCTTTAAACAGCCCCAGTTGTTTTTTGTTAGTCATTCATTTCCAGGTGTTATTTTGATTGTAAAGCAGTTTTAAATTGATTAATTGCAGAACCATAATTGAATCAGTCAATTTATCTTAATCATAAGCATCTCAATTCATAAATTAAACTCACAAGACTGCATTTAACTAGTTAGACACTTAAATTGAAATATTTAAAAAGCCCTATTTTAATTGAAGGTTACTTTACCTGATTTAAATGTAAGAGAGAGAGTAAAAGAGTCTGGCAAGGTGCACCACATCAAAAGTAAAGATAAATTCCATCAGATGTAAACCCTCTGAAAAAACACATTGCATCCTCCTAAAACTTCAAACAGGTTAATTACTTAACAAAGACAAATTAATTTTTACCTGCTTTGCCAACTGATGTGAGGGGTCTGCATGCAGCCAGGTAAGGTTTGGTTCCTCTGCCAGAGTCAGCGGCTCTTGATGTGGTCAGTGCTGCAAGCCAGCCCAGTTAGACTTGTATTGTTTTTGGTTTGAGTCCCCTAAAGCTGCACCTTGGACATGCACCAGCTGAATCAATAGGATGGAGCGTGAGTTGTTGGTGGGAGGACGTCTGTGTGTGAGTTGGGATGTCCTTCCAGAGTTTGTGGTACCTTCTCCTCTGCCAGCCCAGCAGTTTTTTCCGCCTCCTTCCTTTTGTCTCCCCTTTTTTAGTGGAAATTGAAGTCATCAGTGTTTAGGGTTAAACTGCTGTCACTCCACCCAAATTAACCATTTGGTCCAGAAGGAGAACCCGCTGCTTCTTCACCCATTACTCTGGGGGAAGGGTGCCTGACCAGTTTATGGCTCATTTCAGCTCACAGGCCTCGGGGTGTGTTTACTAGGCTGTCAGGTGACGTTAGAAGAGGAGCTAAGAAGGTTTTGCACTCAGACATTCACACCCAGCTTTTTACAAGAAAGTTCTCTTTTTTTACAATCCAAGACTTCTTTTGTAGTTTTTCCCATCAAGCCTATCAGTGATAGTATATTACACTGATGTCATTGTTAAAGCTCTTAAACAGGGTCTTGCCAGAAACAGTGGTAGTGCAGGGGCTCCAAAACACAATTAAAGTTAACCACTTAAACTGTTTATGGTGACTCATTCAAAGGAAATCATGGAAAATTGTAATCCCAACAAACCTGGTGTTATAGACAACTTTTTATCCAACAAGTACTAAATGTTTGTGTGCATTAATGGGGTTGTAATAGATCAAAAGAAAGGCAATCTTGTGCCACTTTCATACATGCACTGCTAACTTTAAGTTTTGAGGTAATCCTAAGACAAATGTCTGAATCAGTTGCCACTTTAACCAACTATGTCACCAGTTCTAAGTCCTTGTAATGAACAATTCAGTCCATGTGTGACTAGAGCAGGTAATTGTCCCAATGTCACAATTAGCTTTTGGGCATGTTGATGTTTTAATGCTGCTGCTGGACACAGATGCAAAATCCTACAGCTTTCTTTCTCCTCTGGGATAGAAAGTATGCAGAGTGCAGCTGGAATATACTCCTTCTTCTCATCTGTACATTGCTTTCCGTTCTTCTGTTGATTATGCACATATGTCCATATGCATGCAGTATTATATATGAATGCAAAAAAAGTCATCATTGTAGATAAAGTGGAAACCCCCTCCACCATCATCAATGGGCTGTAAACAAATTATCAGTCCAAATGTGTGGTAGGGGAATGGCACACACTGTCAGGTCCTGATTCTGCAGACAGTGAACAGACTTCGGCTTTTGTTGGCTGATTTTCTGTCTGCTCTTTAACCAATTAAATGGTCAGTGAGTAAAAAGAAATCAACAAGTTATCTTCAGATTTATTACCAATGCTTTACTTTGGATATGGTGCAGGCACAAGGCTTGTATGCAACACTGAAGCCACATTTGCACTACAAACATTAGCTTTAACACTACCTGAACTAGCTTTATGTCCTAATCACTTAGACTAGACCTGGACCATTGGATTTACTTTGCCCTGGGAGTGTGAATACAGAGATGTTGTACTTTCTCCCCATTTTGAATATTCTTTGTCCTATTTAGCCTATATTGTCTGCTAATGTCACTGTGACTCAGAGCCTCATAAACATTCAGGCAAGCCCCCCTTTCTGCAGAGACAAATTCAATGGATGAGATAATAAAAAGAGTAATTTCAGGGAGTTCTTGACATTCAAAAAGTTATTTCCCTGTTTTACAGCCCTTCTTTTCCTCATTATTGTGTATGAGAAAAATACGTTTTAAGACAGTGTGTGTAAAGTGATGAAAGCTGCAATACCCTGTGCTGCCACTATGCAAAAATTGCTTCACAGTCCAGCATTGTTCCTCGGGGGACATAGGAACAGCTGTATTTGTTAAAATGTACAACAAAGCAATAGTTACGTCCATCTGGAATCAAATTTTCATCTTTGTGGTGGTTGTTGACTGTTAACTTTTAAGCTGTTGTTACTTGGTTATTGCTACTCTACATGTGTACAAATTGATTGCTCAAAAAAAAGAATACCATTTCTTATTAAGAACAGGACTCAATTTAACTTTGACATCCAGAGAATAATCTTGCTTCAATCTTGTATATTTTTACTTCTGCTACCCTTCCCTATCTTCTCACTCTGTTTCTCATCTCAGCTCTGTGCGTGTCTGCTTGAGGGCCACAGATGGCACATCTGGGGACCATGTCTTTTCATTTAGGGACAAAAGTGAGAAAAAGAGAGATATACAACAGATGCATGGTTAGAGTTTGAATAAAAAAAAAGGGGGGAATTTTATAGTAACTACAAGAAGAGGATTAAAAGTCAAAGCTGAGTGAATTTCTGTTGAAAAAATTAAAAACCATATCAGGAATGGACACGGAGTATGAATAAACACAGAGATAAAGAAACAGAACAGCTGGAGATAGTCTGGGCTGAAGGATGATCTGTGGAGTTGGGCTGCAAGACTGCAACAGCTGATTATACTTTCACTTACCGTCTCAAGCAGGAGGATGTGAGGCTTAAGTCTTTATAAAGGACTTTATTGTCTAGACACGGCCAGCAGGAGCTCACTCAGGATTTAAATCAGGGCGACTCGGGAGGAAAAGGAGGAAATTGTCCTAGTTTGAAAATCGGTACTTGACAGTACATAAACACTTGAAATGTGAAAAAAGTTGTTAAACTAAACATTTCTATGTTCTTATGGTAGTGAAAGCGAGCGGGATGACAATATTTTTACCTTTCAATTGGTATTGAATGACCCTGGGAATTACTGGGCATTTAAACTACCTCCCAGCACCTACTGATAGACAGACCATTACAAAGTTTCATTCACATAAGTGGGTCAAACTTCAAGTATAACTAAACTTTACAGCTGCATCTAAAAACATCTGGAGTCCAATGGGACATCTGGAAGCCATTCACCCAATATCTAAACGCCACGTATCTAATCTACTACTATCTTTAAATACTGTCCGCTCTAATAATGAACTCTTGATTAATACACCTACAGACAAGCAGTTCCCGCACATGTGCTGCACATTTACCAGGCTTAGTGGTGTTACAGTTTGTGCAGAGCTCTGCAAAGGCACTACTGATACTGTAGAGAAAGGGACAAGTTCATATCCAGAGACAATGACTATAAAACTTTGTTCTTCAGTTATTACCCAGTGAAGGGTAAGGGTAAGTCAGTGAAATTTGAGTATGAGCATTTTGAGGATCTAACAGGGAGTTGTATTGTAAAAGTAAGGGAATATTTTTAGGCATCTTAAAGAGTTATGACACTGATCTGTTTTTGTTTGTTGCTCTCTATAGTAGAGGGACAGGATAATAGCAAGAGAAAATACATGATCTCTGTGATTACAAAGAGTGCAACTTTTGCATTTTTTATGTTTTCAGTTGTGGCTTATTCTTTGGAACACATTAACTGATAATAAATAGCAGACTTTTAAGACTTTTTTCTGGTGATGCAGGCATAATTTAGTCCAATTTAGTGGCCAGACTAAATAAAACAACACTACAGTCAGAGACGCTTGTTTTGAACTGCAGTTACATATCGCAGTGAGAATGTGAGTCTACATCATGTTATTTCCAAATTCTCTTGTCATGACTGCACTGTGGATTTGTTGTAGACTGACTCTTCATATAAATGAATATATATAGTCAAAATATAGATTCAGCAGTAACTCCTGCATCTGCACGCTCTCACAAATAAAAAGTAACTTAAAGGCGTCCCGTTGCTCGAGATTGCACCTGGAGGCATGACTGAGCATCATCCTAGGCATTAGCTAAACACTGACGTGTCATAACTGAAGACCGAAATTAACACTGTGTGCTAAAAATTAAATTAAAAGCCTGTTTTATTTTAACCATTGGCTCCAGGGTACTCAATAGCATGCCATTTGCCAATTAGCCATCGCCACAAGCTAACAATGCCAGACCTAAACTACGAAGCCAAGCCGCAGCCAGACAGCCAACCCCAGCTTGGCGTTGGTTGCAGTTAGCTAGTTGACTTCTGCTTTGCATTGCTTTTGGCCACTAGAAAGCCGCTTTTGACTGATCTGAAAAACTCTTTGCTTTGTACCGTTCCATTAACTCAGATCACCTGTTTTGTTTTGTTTTTTTATAATACACAGTATCATTGATCAGTTTAGCTGGTGAAGTACTTTGGCTAGCTATAACTCTACTAATGCAAAGTTCAGCCAGCAAGCTAAAATTAAGCTACACTGCTTGAAGTTGGTGCAGGTTGTGTCATAACAATGTGCAAGCCAACCAGTCTGCACTGTGATTCTGGTGAACTAGCTGGTGTTATCCACGCAAAACAGCGTTTTACAGTGGTAGCTAGCTAGCATTTTGGCCACATTGGCAAATAAACTAATGTTAGTTCACATTACCTAGCAAAAACCACAATAGTCATGACATAATTCACTTAATAATTTCATTAACGTTAGCACTAATGTTGGTCTATTTGTGTGTGGTTGTGGTTAGGGTTAGGTGGGGGTTTATTGACATTACAAAACTCCATCTCTAAGTTAACATTAGCAAGAGTTGCCCAATGTAAGTGTTGTAGAAGGGGAGAAAAGAGGCAGGCTACGTACTAGCAACGCACATAAACACAAAACCCTTTTGGAATATGGGACATTGTCCTAAGTGCTTCAATAGATATCAGTCCACAACCGAGAAAGTCAGGAAAGGTCCAGTTTTTTAAGGTGTATTACAATCCACTCACAGTGGTGAAAAAAAGTGATAACTAGACAGATTTGCTTTACACACATATTGTACTTTTAAGACAAAAAGATTGAGTAAACTCCTCACATCAATTCCATGTAAAGATTTATCCAGCCTTCATCATGGTAAAATGAATGTTTATGAAAGATGGGGCCGAAACCAAAAGGAATGTGCTGATTTTATTGGTTCATTTCCCTCTGGCACTCAATGAAACACACATTTCTTAGACTCCTCCGGTCGTAAGACAAAAAGCACGTCACCCTCATCCATGTGCAAAAAACCTGGACAGAAATCACTGCAATTCTGATTTCTATCAAAACTGTGCAGCAAAAAATGCTTATGCTTATTCTCCGGAGTGACATACCCATGCTGATGAAAAAACCTGCATGAACTGTTCTTAGAAATGATTTCGCAAAAGGACATTTTATTACTTTGGCCCCTAAGTGGTAGCACTGATGACAGAGAGGAACTCCTGACAAGCCAAATACACAGACTAAAATTATTTTATTAGAAACAGAACACCAGGATGATTCTCTCTTAAGGAAACTTAAACTGTTTGTATTAAATCTGCATAGGGAAGCTTTACTGAAAAAATAAAATACTTTGAAATTGTCATGGGAGATTTGTGGTTTCTTTCCGAGACAGTTGGAAGGGAGGATTTCAGCAGAAAATATCTTAAAGCTGCGGGATTGAGCAAAAACCCTGCAACCCCTGCATCCCTCCAGGACCAGCAGTTTGTATGCGTCACTCTGCAGCTACACTGATGCACAGGACGGAGCAAAGATGACAGGTTCTCCATATCATTACTGCAAATCAATGACTTGAGAGCCACAGGTAAAAATTTGGGGAAAACAAGACACAGTTTAAGACCAAAATGTATAGCTCCAAAAAACAGTTGGGCTGTGAATGTAAACTACACCAACAGGCAGTGTTAAATAAACAGCTGGATGGATTTCATTCATCTCACAAACTATTTTTTTTTTCCTTTTGTAATTCACAGGAACACATTATGACTTCATCCCAGAGATGAGGTCAGAAAACCAGAAAGGAAGATGATTACTGCTTTCCACCATAAAAACAGAACAATTCAAAGATTAACTAGCAATCTGCAACTAATCATGCTTTCTCTGCTGAAATCTCATATCTGATATCAGCTTATCTGCCCGACATCTACTGTTTTATATCTGTGGAAAAAAAGAGATCTTAATGAGAAATTAAAATTGGGTGAAAGTGGTACAGAAATTAAATTTCCGATCCTAGTGTTCCTGTCAGAAATGTTAAAGACAATCCTTAAATTTGAAATCCAGCTAAAAAAATGGTTTGTGTTCAACTTTGACTATGTGGATTCAGATAAAATGGCTTTATCAGTTTGTTCTGCAGTACATATTTGATATTAATCACAGCAGACTTACAAAGTGATATCATACAAATATGTTGGAAATATAGTTTATTCAGCTGTGTTTTCGTTTCCTCACAGTAAATCAAAGTTCAAATCCAGTTGCTGAGTCAAAGGCCACAAAAGAAATCATGACGAAATGAAGAAATGACTTAAACAAAATGTGATAATCTAATAACATATTCAGTCAACGTGGCGCTGCTGCAAAGTTGACTTGTACTGTTAAAGAGCATTAATCAAACATGACAACAATGTAACAATGAAAGCACCTTAACTGCAAAAGCTGTAGTTTATTATCAAAGAACGGTACCATTGGATGCATGCAAGTAATGCAAATGTTGAATACAAATGAGAAAATGCGCATGACAGTGGACAACTAGGAAGGTAAAGTAAAGAAAAAATTTGACTTGTCGTTTCAAGAAAACATAATACTATCATCTCAAGATTTAACTGAGCAAAGAAATCTCAAGGATAAAACTAATGTTTTTCAATCATGTGTCATTTATTTTATTTTCTCAACACTTATCATGTCAAAAACATCTAAATTGTACTTAAATTGAGCTTGAAGATATTCCCTTGAGAAATTGGGAAGTTATTTACAAATTAAAAAATAATTTTCTTGTTGAATACATCCACTCTTTATTTTATGGTTTGAAGATGCCAATCAATGGGACTTCAAGAGACATGATTAAATAACACTAGTATTTTCCTTAAAACCACTGATTCAGTCAAGATGTTGAAAATGTGACTGCTATGTAACTGCTATTTTACATCTGTTCATCATTTCTTACATCAGGCATTATACACTGAAATCTGAGTACGCAGTCCTTATTTGCTGGTCCTTTGCACAGCAATGGATTAATTATTGTACCCACATCATATCATACATGCTAAACATACAAGACAGACAACAAAATGACACTACCATTGAAACAGGACATTGGAGCCAATATTTTCTCCATTGTCTTTGTATTCAATAAAATCAAATGCAAGCTTGGAATGTTTTTAGTGTGTGTTTTACTATGAATTACTTTTTAATCATAGAGTTTTTGGTCAATACTTTTTCTTCTGTTCCCTGCCTTCTTGTCTATTTTAACAATGAAAATATTTTTTTTTTATATCTACAGCCAAATCTTTGAAAATCTTCTTTGATGCTGGATGAACTACAAATCACGTTTGGCGAGATATGCTGCAAAAAAGATTTGCCAAATTGCCAATGGCTTGTCTTAACATGTATCTCAAATTTTCTCAGCTCTTTATTTTTTCAAGATATACATTTAATTGATAAAGATGCCATTACAGTATCCCTGATTTGCATATTACTTATGTGCAAAGACATGTGAGTATTATGAGAGGAGGGATAGTATGACACTTAAATCCAGAAGGCTTGGGGCTGAGCTGTGTCATGGTGGTGGATTAGAGGGGTCATGGATGGGTCATAGATTTGAGGGAGGTCCTTATTCGAACATGATATCTGAAGCTTGGCGCAGGCAGTTGGAGTAATCAGGAGGCATGCTGCTGTGTGTGATGTTGTTGGCGTCCAGACGCAGATGCTTCAGGCGGGAAAAGTTGACAGGTGAAACAAACTTGCAGAAACTTTCCAGGGCAAACTCTGCAGAGAATAAAAAATGGGCAGAGGGTTATGGAAGTTGGTAGAAAAACATGATGCTTAGAAGTTACTAGAAACCTTTTAGAACCCTTAAAGTTTGGTCAAAAGTACCCTGTGGAGTTTCTAAGACTAATAGTGCCATGAAGCATTGTCTTCATTCTACTGATAGATCGCAGGTTGTGACAACACAACAAGCATTGCAACGCACCTGCAAAAGTGGTGATGTGCAAGCTAGCAAACCTTGAAACAATGCACATATAAAACATAAAACAGCTGGCTTTGCTAACTCTTTTTTATGTATAAAAGAAAGGAGATAAAAAATTTTTGATCTGAAAGATAAACCCAGGTCCAGAGGGCACCATATTCTCAAATAAAACATTTAGAATTAAACAAAGTTTTGTTAAAGAGCAGATGATTAAATATCAATAAGATTAACAGTTGCCACTCACTGTTGATCTCGTTGGCTTGGAGGTAGAGTTGCTCCAGCTGCTCGTTGATCTCAGGGATGGACTGCAGTTTGTTGAAAGACAGGTCCAGCTCCACCAGCGATGTTGCGTTGAACACTCCAGCAGGGAGTCCGGAGTCCACCAGCTTGTTGTGGGAAACCCTCAGGTACTGCAGTGCGGGTAGCTTGCCCAGGTATCCAGCACTTACACTGTCAATGTTGTTGTAGTCGGCATAGAGGATTTCCAGTGAACTGGGGACTCCAGCTGGCAGCTTCTTCAGCTTGTTGTGGCTCACATCCAGGGACAGCAGCTTCTTCGGCCCCTTGAATGCCCCCGCGATGGCTTCGGAAGTTAGCTGATTGTGCTGAAGGCTGATGGAGGTCAAATTCTCCTTGTCAGTCAAGAGACCGGAGGGGAACTTGGACAACTTGTTGTGCATCATCTTCAGCTCATCAAGGGACTTTGAAGGAGGGATGATTGGCTCCGTCAGGTTGTTGTAGCTAAAGAACAGCTTCTCCAGGCCCGTGAGCTTGTCGATTGTGCCCTTTGCTATCTTACCATTAGTAATCTGGTTATTGTCAAGCACCAGCCAGCGAAGTTCAGCAGTGACATTATCGAACACACCTGCCTTGATCTCTTCTATCTGGTTGTTCTGAAGGTACAGGTACTTGATCCCTGTTGGGACTACGGGAACAAACTTGAGCTTGCGGTTGTCACAATACATGGCGCTGGGGAAATTGATTGGACATTCGCATTCTTGATTACAGTTGGGCCCTGAGGGTCCGAGCATGGAAACAGGCTGGTAGTCATAGTCATAATACTGACACAAGGCCACGCTGACCAATACGGCCAACAGGGGTAGACGGAGGGGAAACATGGCTTCTAGGAATCCAACAGACAAAAGGGAAGGGAATGCAGGAGATAAGACGGAAAGGTTAGAGGGATCAAAAGCAACAAAATGTAAGCAAATAAACACATAGAGGAGTGAGATGTAAATGGATCTCTTCAAGCATGTGCATCAGAATGGGCAAAATGGGCATTTTAACACTTTTAACTCACATTTAGATTAGTCATTTATTTGGGAATTGTCGACAAAATAAGAAAAAAAATAGTTAAATAAGAGCCATAAAAAAAATCTAAACTTCTGTTTAAAGTTTGGTAACGCTAAAAGATGTGCGTTTTGCTGCAGTACATACACTTCATCACCACACCCACTCTGTAGGGTATTATATAATCGGTCAGGAGTTCATGTAAAGCGATTGGAGACCAATGAGTCCTAGATTCCTTGATTCAATTATCTGCGTCGTGCCACATCAATACAGCTGCAGCATGAACAACACTCCACTGCCTCCAACAACTCTTCATCCATCAACTCGATAGATATATACATCTCTGCATCAAGTAGCTATGGGCGCAATAATGCAACACAGATGTTCCAAGAGCACACAAAATATGTGTGTACACAAGTGTCTAAACAATCTTCAACATTTGTGTCACTTGTGAAACACTCAGAAAAAGTGTAAACATAGAACACAAAGTGCACATATAGGACAAGAAACCAAAAGCGAACATGAAACTAGCAGGATCCTGCTTAAACGGGATCAAATCTGCAGACAATGCAAGAACAGAATAATTCATTCCAGACACATGAGAAATGCAGACAGGCACCGGGTCCAAGTGCAACATAATGTTTTCCAAAGCCCAAAGTTAAGGAAACCTATGAAACAGTCTTAAAAAGGCGTCGTAGATCCATATAAACATGTCAGATCTAAGCTAATACATTCTTGTTGGTTTCCCCTTACAACAATGTGCAAATAATTAAACTTCTTCGATTTATTTTCTATTCCATGCACTGCTATTCTTCCTCTCTCTCTGTTGCAGGACAAGCCACTGCCCAAAAGCCTAGCAGTAACAGCTGATAATCCCATCCGGAAAACAGAAAATAAAGAGGAATAATCAAACAGGAAATCACAAATCCAAGCTTACCTGTGGTTCCCTCTTTTCGTGTGCTTGGGTTGGAGGGCCAGTAGGTAAGAACAGTGTGGTGTTCACAAGCTGGAAGTCTCTGGAGAAAAACACAGAGGGAATGAAGGAGAGAGGGGGAGGAGAGAGAGAGGGGTAGATGGAGAAACAGAGAGGGAAAAAGGAAAGGGGGAGGCTTCTTCAGCAAACTGGACTCAGGTCTTTATATAAATTCAAGGTCTCATCAGCTGGAATTTCTGGGGGAGCATCACCCAAAAAGAAAGTGCTGTAAACTAACTGAGAGCAGGTGCAACAAGGAACAGGAATATTTCACTACAAAATAAGCTTTAAAAGTTATGCTATAAATATTACCTTCACCCTTTTGCTATTGTGTCTCACCTTTTCAAACCAACCACTCCTGAAGTCTGGTGATTGTCCTCCAAACAACAACCCCAAAGTGTGTGCAAGCATAAACTCAAGTTGAAGTTAAGTAGCCTGTTTTTGGAAAAATTTAAAGAGTTGGGGAAGTAAGTATGTGTGGAAAAATGTGAAAACGATCACTGGCAGGAATTTGACCCAGACGCCTGTTTTGAAGATGAATAAATTCAGCTGTACCTCTTGAGCTTTTGGAAAATATGACAAAAAAGGTTATGAGACAGTCCGAGAAGACTTGCATAACACTTGACGCAAACATTTCTTCTCTGTTTTTGTGCAAAAGCACGGTAACTTTAGGTTGAAGCAGATTCAACTGATCTCATATGTTTTTGCCAAGAATTAGTCTGTTTTTCATTCTTGTACCTACACATTTTTCTTCTCCCATGCAGTCACCCTCTGTGTCATTTACTTGAAAATAGACCAGGGTGTTGTTCTACCCATTAGACAGATGTAGCTGAAGAAGGGTGCCGGGGAAGATAAAATGGCCAAATGTTTCTCCCATTTGTTGGTGGACGTCCATCACACCATCACAGCGTGCCGGGAACTGATGCCTGGATTTAATTGGTCGCAGTTTGGTCTGTTATTCTACTCACATACCATTCTTAGAAACCATCCCGGACACATTTCTTGCATGTGGAAAACTTCCATACCTCACATTCTAACTCAAGATATCTGATTTCCCCCAGATATGTATGAAAAAAAAAATTACATGTGCTTATTTTGCTCCCACGCTGATGTAGATTGGCTCAAAGGATGCTGCTGTTTAGCAAACTCCCCACACATCCCCAAAATCTGCAGAGAAAATGTCATAAATTATAGGATGGAAGGCACAAACTGTGAGTTTGGAAAAGAATCGAGTGCTCCTGTAATGTAGATGGTGTATTCTCAAATCAAAAACAGCTTGAAGACCAAAACACTTTGTTTGATATTTAAGTACACAAAACATCTCAAAACCTACATAATAAGACAGAAAATGGTAGTTTCCAACAGTCAGTCATCTAAGCAAACTTATAGCATCTCAGGTTTCTGTTATGAAAAGGCAAAAAAAAATCCTACGAATGTTTCTTCTGCAGCTCTGTGAAGCCCTGTGTTTACTTTTTTCTTAATCTTCTGTCTGTTTCTCCGTCTCTGATTCATTTCCTGCTATCATTTTTACTTCATGATAAAAGTTAACTCCCTTTGTTACTCACTCCTGTGGGCCATTACTGACATTCAGTGATAGATGACTTTAGTGTCCAAGTAGTTGCCACAAAGGCCATGTGAGCAACTCATTAGTATGCTCGGGCCAATTGCCGTGAACCCCTTTAAAGTAACTTAACATATGCACTCAATCTGCTGAGAAACAACAAAGATTTTCAAAATGCACAAAAAAAACATTTTTTGGTTTTAAACAGTCACCAGGTACTGAGTTTAAAACCATTTAATCCAGTCATATTTTATCATGTTCTTTAAATGTTTCCTGGTTCAATTTAAAATGTAGTGACACTGGGTTAATGTTAACCTGTGTGCATTAATCACTGTTCTTTAAGGTTCTTACAAGTGATACTTGAGTATTATAGACCTGCTAATTACTGTTTCCAGCCACAGGTACAATTTAAGAGAAAAATGTAAACAAAGGAGTAAAATCTAACCTGAAAGTAGACATGTATAATTATAGCAGCTCCATTATGAAGCAAACTGCAACATGAAGTTTTCTGATGCATGAGCTGTGTATGTTGTTAACATGCCTAAACCATTAATTCTTAATGATATGGCTCCCTGTCACGTAAAAGGAGCTGGCATCATCTTTCCACAGCTTTCAGCCCAATCATGTGAAATTGTTGTTCTCTGGCAAAAGAAACGGAGTCGAGTAATAAACCTTCTAGAAGGCCGTCTGGATCCAAAACTAATGGTGTGTTTAAACAGGATGAACAAACAAAGGACCTCATATCTTCTGTTATTTACAGCTTACTGTGGATTGAGTCCAGCTCCAGAGATATTCCACATTAACTCTCTTGACAAATAGAAATGAAATATGAATTTTTTAGTTCTTGATTTCCTGGTGAGAACTGCCTAAACTTTTAGACTTTTGGATACTTCAGGCTGGAGGTGATTCATTTTTGTGGAATTTGTGTCTCAAAATTAAACAAAAAAGGGCTGGAAATTCAAAGATCCAACCCTTGATATAAACCTTTGCTGTAATATTGTAGCTGCTCAGTGCAAAAAGTTAAATACCTGGCTGGTTTGTCATTATAGCTCATGAGTCACACCTGGTGTCACACAGGCTCAAACAGCACAGATGGCTCGTTAAGGTTCTCCTTAAACTGTTCTGTCTGTCTTTTCTCCAGGTTGGATGGACCAAATCCTCATGCACTGCAGTCCGTTTTAGCATAATCCACAAGTGACCTGAGGAGAGAGTAGACAAATCTGTGACACATGGTGCCAAATACTTCTTAACACATTAGGGGCCTGCTATGCTACATGCTGTTCACTTTGGATTTCGTCCTTAAAAATAGTTGGACTACATTTTTTTATGAGGTCTTATCAGTTCAAAGGCCCTTATAGAACAAAAATAGTTCATGTAAACATTTAAATCCGGATAAACATGTTCAAACAGACTGAAATTTCAGTCTGTTTCAAAGGAGAAGTTTGAAACCACTAACCAGTCAAGAGAAAAACTGTAGGATTTAACCTACTTTCCTGACTGCTGGCTGCCTTCTCTGCACACGCTCTTTGTCCAGCTTAATGTGTGGTGATGTGCGTTTCTCTGGTATTGAAAAAAGTTGCTTCAAAGCTAAATTGGACCTCCATGAAGAGTTTGTTTTCTTCTACAAACCCTAAAAGCACAAACACACAAACTCACATCACAATTTCAACAAATACTGCACTGAACAGATGACAGATATAATTTTTTAGGGAACACATGTGAAAGAGTAGCTGTGAAGTAAGCTGGATGCTTGATTTATCTGATTCAATGTGTCACTGCATGTAAACACCAGACTGCATTGGATCACATCCTGATCAGAATAAAAAGACATGCATGTGGTTGATATTGCAGCGGCTCCAGTTAATTTAGGTCAATAACTGCGAAACTGTGCACACAAACAATTCATTTAAACCTGCAGTAATGGAATATTTGACCACCAGTGCAACAACATGCAAAGATTACACTGACATATCGTAACTGTACAACCTGATGTGGTAAACAGCTGATAGTTTACACACTTAGGAGATGCAGACTGACATCAACTTTCAAAAATATAATTAATATAATAAATATAATCTCTTCTAAAGGGCTAATTTGCTTCTATGTGCTCTACAGGGTTCACCAGCCAGTTGCTAACTTTTGTTTGCTGTTTGTGCTAGGCAGGTAGAGTGGATTTCTTTTTTTTTTTTTCCTTTTGCTAATAAAGCTGTTTACTACTGTTGGAGACAGTAAGACTGAAACAGTAAAGTTGTGGGCCATTAAACCAAAACAATGACGTTTAAAATGCTCACATGTGCCATAGAGCTGATGGAAACTGCAGAGCTGGATGATTTCCTCTTTGGATTCATTACAATGAACAACATGCACCTTTCATTCTACACATTTAAACCATTGTTATTAAGCTACTGATTAGAGAAGTCACTCATTTATGTTCAAACAATTGAAAGAAGATCTTTGATATCACCTGTGCCTGTACATTTCGAGTGGAAAAGAACCGATAAACCCTTCAGACGCTGGATTAAAACAGCTTTCCACTGGTCCAGACACAGTTCACATTTGTGCCCTTCATCAGGAAACTGCCCCAAAAAATCATGTCTTTGAGGTTTGTGTGGTTTTAACTCTGTTACTGGCAATGTTTTTTTTTTGTAAAATCCCAGACTTAAGCTTTTCCAGACTGTTTGTAGAGTTGAGGCTGGAAAACAGACATTTTGTCATTGTGCTTAGTCACTGCTCTTCTTCTCCTTCAAAGTGTTGATGTCTGCCGTATGCTCTCATAACCTTTCCATCAGGCCAGACGGCAGACGTTGGCTTTAAAAACTGTTTTCCTAATACTTTGTTTGTACTCAATTGTGACTTGTTTAATGTCACTGTAGAAATGCCAGGTAATAAATTAAATCAGGATATAATTCATGAATAGTGCACTCACTGTGTTTGAATGTCCTCAATGATGTTTGGTCAAACAGAACATGTAGAAGCTGCAGAACGTAGAGCGTTTGCAGCCACTCTTTTGCTCTTTGTTTTGACCTTGTTGTTCACTGGTTGCAGGAACTTACTGCACTGATACGGGAGAGAAGACCTGCAGTTCCCTTAGAAAAGTACTCAACTATTGACACTTTGAAGATGGATGATTTTTTATATGTAGATAACTGAATCCAATTACTGTGAATCTTAAAATGGGAAGTGCTGCTCAGACTGGAAATTTTTTTGCTTTTGGCTTCTTTCAGTCTTGTTTTGCTGATCTAAAATACAAAACAGTACCGAACATGTGGTGTCCTGGTGGCCTAGAGATTTAACGGCTGAGCGTGCGATTGCACAATGTGAGTTTATAAAATCCACAGACAAGTTTTTCAAGGTCATGACTGAGAACAAAGAACACAGACTGCTTTTCTAACTTGGTGGCCTGATTTGGGGTTCAGTGATCTGTGAAGTTTTAGTCCAATAAAGAAAAGTTTTATATTTTATAGTTTAATTGTAACGGAAATAAAATCTCCTTTAGTATTTAAGGTGTTGCTGCATCTTTGCTAATTTGTAGATTTGAAATGAATTAGTTTTAAACTTGGAGAAAGGCTTATAGAAGGCTTTCACACTTCTTCAGTCTGGAATATTTATTAATGGGTTTAATGAAAATGACAGTGTTCCAGTTTGTATTTCCCATTTTAAACAGTAGAATTTACCTACAGCCAAAACCCTCAGATAAAAGAAAATAGTGCTCTCCACTGGTGTACATTGTGTTCTTTATCTGTAACTTACCCAGAGTGTTTATTTCTTCCTGAGTTGCCCATAACTGTGTTCCTGGCAGCGTTTTTGTGAAGCTGTTCCAAACCGATCTCATTGACGAGGGTGGGAAACACATATTTCTATATTTCACTCTCTCTCTCTTAAAACCTGATCTTTTTTTTGGGTTTTTTATTTTGGTGCTTTGGTGCAGGGTTTCTGAACAGTTACTGAAAACCCACTCATGTTTCATGTCTGAAGGAGGTTCTTTAAGCAAAACTTTACCATCTGATGATTTTAAGTTGATGGTTTAATTTCATCCGGAGTGAAAAACATCCACCTCCTTACATGCTATGCAGGATGTGTGATCAGCTCTTATATATCTAATTTGGACAGGAAGAAAATACTGAAAGTACATATGAAATAGATGAAAAATCTGTAAAGCCAAGAGGATGGAGAACAAAAATAAAGAATAAAATCTTGGAAATGATGCTGCACAATGTTTTAAGTTTACACATTTGTAAGCAAATCATGCAGTGGAAAGAGTTTGGACAGATAAACAGCAGGCTGATTCAAGTGGAGGGCAGAGGCAGGAAGAGGAGGCCACTGCTGAGGATGAGTGAGTCAACAACCTACCAGCAGGTGACACAACCAGTGCTCGCTTGTGTAGCGCCACCCTGACATCTGTTGCTTATCTTATATGTTATAAATAGCCTGACATTGTTTCATACAACTCATAAGTGGAAGAACTTGAATTCAAAATAAAAAGTTGAACATGCTCCAAGTTCAACTGTTCATATATGAAATAGATCAAAATGTAAAAGATAAAGCCTGACACATGTGGAAGATCAGTGCAACTCATCCTTCCAGGATTTAATCTGCTTTGTCAACAAGACACAAACACATTCACGGATACGAGCAGTAAATAAGACCACATGAGTGAAGGAAAACACTCTACACAGACACACATGCACATGCAGCTGACAGAGGTACGGAGATGGAGATCCAAGCAAGCATATTAGCAAACAAGGATATTCTTGGACCTCTTGGCACAGACACACAGAGGCTTCTATTAAAATCTCAGACGGCACCCAGACACCACCTTCTGTTCCGACCATGTGGCCATGTGCTATAAGCACTGTGCTTAGAACAGGGACTCATCCCCCCAGAGGCCAAATGATTCCCTCACCTTGTCTCTCATGGGCTCACATGTGCGCCAAAAGTGGAGCGACACTACAATCAGGTAAGTAGATCTGCTTAGCACAACAGGCCTCTGCTCTTTTATGTTTAAATGACCTGTCTGTATCATACAAACCACCATTTCTTACAATTCCTTTAAGGTATTAAGGGATGTAGTGTAAACTACTACAGCTTAAGTGTCCTGTTTTTACATAAAATCTCCCGTACACTGTAATTACACTTTCCATTGATGCATTGCTGTTGTTAGAGTACTTGATTGAGGAGTTTAGCATCATATCACAGGTAGTCAGACAGGTAAAAGCCCAGGTGTTTATGTGTATGCTACATTTGATTCAGTCTGGATTTGCACATTGCACTAACCACCTGCATAAATCTGTGACACATCTGCTTTCCAGCAGGATCTCACCACACTTTGCTTTCCACATGGCAAAGCAGCTCAGGTTACTTTGGTTGCATAAGGGCCGACAAGGCTGGCACTTCACCTAAACACACTCACACACACACTCACATGTGCATGTGCAAACACACTAAGCTGTGTGCATGTGAAAACACTCCAAGCAATGACTGTATGTGCAAATATGCTCTGAATTAAGTCAATGGAAACATATTTTCAGACAAATGATTTCCTCCAAATTATTTCTTCTTCCACATGATTTTAAAACCTTGCAGACACGCAAACATCACACACACACACAGACACACACACACACACACATGCTCACACATGTATACTGGCTAATGGCCTAGGTTGAAGTGCTTATGATCCAGAAGATAGACGTCTGTTCAGGAGATCAAGTTGCACTGGGCTCATGCATGTGTGTGCTTTAGGGAGGAGAGACAAATAATAGTACATGCTGTACTCATAACCACCACATGGGGGCAACAGATTGAAGTACATTCATGTTGCTGTATTAAACTGACTCGAAGGTGCTGGGATGACTGCCAGCTCTCAAACACTGATGCTTTTCAGTCCGTCCTTGTCTAAAAAAAAAAAAAAAAGACCCAAATCATATCAGAGGAGGGGACTTTTGAGCCAGTAATACCTCTGAAATGTACTTTTTTGTCACAGCCTCTGTTTGGAAAACGCTATCTGCATTATTTGTAATTTAATTGCACAAAGTTAGCATTTTAAGAAAAGAGGGAGTTTTCTAAAAAGCTCCTAAACTGATGACTTTCAAGTCTTTTTTTTTAGTAAAGTTTATAAAACAGGTAAAAACTCAACTACAGGTTTTGAGTTGTTGCAGACATTTTATCATTTATCTTTGTTCACATATTATTTATTCATTTCCCTTTATGTACTCCGACAAGTCTTCTTCTTTGCTTCTCATATTACAGTGAGAAATGTTTGATTGTCCTGGTTGTGAGTCAAATGTTATTGATGGTTGAAAAAATAAAAACACAAATAGAAATGAAAAAAATGTTTTGATGCTTTTCCCCAGAGAGAATACTTGTTTTTAAAGTTACAGATTGACAGCTAGTTGAAGAAATGCAGACACTTTGACTTTCGATATCAACTGCTAAATTATAAACAGAAAAGCAGTGGGAGGAAAACTGAACATGCTGCACTGGGAAAACTTGACTTAGATCAGTAATGAAGCATTGTGGGAGGATCAAGAGGGAGAACAAGGAGTTAAAAGTTGCTGTTGAGTGTTTACTGAGCTTAAAAATTAATTAGGTTTAATATATTTATTTATTTACTATTTTGTTACACCAGAAACCATGTTATTAATTTTTTTTCACCTTTGAGACACCATTGAAAACACAATTACAAAGGATTAGGAAACAAATCACACTTTCTTAAATGATTAAGGGATTATGAATCACTGGTCGATCAGACTTAAAAATGATAAACCATATAACTTGAGGTAGTGAATGACCTTACCGTAAGTTTGCCTCCTTTTTTTTTTTTTTACTTTCTTTAAACCCTCAACCGCACTGGTACCTGGATGTGTTTGTTTGAGTGTCCAGTGATTTATATTGTCTCCCTACAGCTATTATGGAGCCTGCTGGCCTGTGTGGAGATTGCACGATCTCCCCGTGTTTGTTTGATTTCCTCAGGGAGCTCTGGTTTCCTCCCGCAAACCACAGACACGGTGCACTGGAGACTCTAAATTGAATGCGTTGTTTATTTGTATATATAGATGCATTTTTGTCCTGTTAATATATACAGTACATCTTGTTATTTGAATGTACCCTGAATCTCAGCCTGTGCATGCTGGAAATGTCTCCACCCCTCTGAACTCTTTTTAGGATAAGGGAATAAAGAAAAAAGATAGGAAACTGTACTTGGAAGAAGTACTTTATGTCACCCAATGGTAATATAATTCATTTCTTTAGAAAAAAAATGTTCTCAAAGCCTGAATGGGACTAAATGAATTGTAAAAAAAATGATTTTTTTCAGTATTATCTGCAAAACTTGGATCTATAATGGAATACTGTGAATGATTTTCTATTTTAATTAAACCCAAAAAGTAGATAAAACACACCTATTCATATAAGATGCTCCATGAAATTCATATCCTGAGCCAATGAATTTGATGAAATGGTCCCAAGGTTATAATCTTTTTGGGTCATGTTGGCGTTGGGAGAGGAACCCGACCCCATATTTACTCTGAGACAGGAGCACAGTCTTGATTGTGTGCTGTAACATCTGTAATTGTACTTATTGTTACCAGATGACAAGAAACCAGCGCTTTGTTTAAAGAAACCAGATAAAGTGTCAGATAGAAGTAAAAATGGTCGACTTTAAAAGGGCTCTAAACGCTGGAATGTTAAAAGTCAGGGTCCTTTTTTAAGAGATTTAAAAAAAAAATCACATCACATACCTATGGAAATATGTCAGAAAACCTTCTGTTTGTGTGTCTGTAAATCGTTATCATAACTTGACATTGAATATCCCATAAAATAGGACATTTTCTTAAAAATTTAAATATCACTGATCTTATTGGACATTTCAAGTTTTCATCAATACTTTCTCCATTCAAAAATGTGCCTAAAACACCTTCACCTCATGTGTGTTTGTTGTCTATATGTATTGTTGAAAATAACTCACCTGTTTCTCACTATACGTTACCTGTGCCTCCTCTTGACCTTGTTCGCCAGAAAACCGTTGCTTTCTATAGTTTTTGGAGCGCCATCCACTGACTGGGAGTACAAAATATCATATACATTGCTAATAATAATATAATCATACAAGTTCTGGTGATTACATCCATCAAAAACAGCTACTTTTTCCATTAGTATTTTTATTTTGTTTAGGACACCTTAGCTGGAGCCCCTGCTCCGGAAAAAAAAAGAGGAACACCTTTGTAGCTGATATATTAAGTCTGAGCTATGGTAAGTGCTTGTGCCATTTAGCAATGAGAGGGTTTTTTATACAGCATTTATGTACAGCGTCTATACATATAACATTCACACCAACATGGTTGTAGCAGACACGCCGGTCCACATACACTCTCCGATTTTTCTTGACTCTTAAAAAAGGAAATAAAGGGCAGGGAAACATGGAGAGAAGTACATACACACATTAACAAGAGATTCCAGAAAGCACCAGGTTCAAGTTGCAAGGAAAAATAAAAAAAAGAGCATGCATATAAATCTTTGGGAATGGCTTCTGTTTTAAACATACATGGTTTATTCTACATTTTTTTTTTAGAAGCTATTTTCACCTTGTTTTTTTTTTGTTTGTTTTTTTTTTAAACGGGACAACATACACTAGCAGAGGAACAAGACATGATGTGATGGAGAAAAAGTGTACAAACACCCAGAACTGAGTCAACACTGAAGTAAGCACAAGAAATCACAATGTGATAGAAGTCACGGTTGCTTTTTATCTCTACTTGAATTGAGTACAATACAAATAGAAACTCAGAGTTCTTCCAAGGAGTGCAGTATGGTAATGTTACACTCTGAATCCTATTCCAAGTACACAGGTAATATCTAGTACATTCTAGCATACCAGTTTTTTAAAAGGTACTGTAAAACCCCTTGTTAACCCCTTGCTGCCTGCTCTACAGGCCAGCTATTTTATAATTTCTACAATGGCTAAGGGTTGAAAAAAATTGCCAAACTGTGATTTACTACATTATTCACTGAGTGGGATTTAAGGGATCACCTCTGAATTTCAATTTGTCCATTGAATGAACTGCACAACAATGCTTGACTGCATCTATGAATGATGTGCCATGTGTGCGAGCACCGCCATAATATGCTGGTGTTTGCTTAAAGCTGTGTGTACTACTGCTTCAACAACCTCGAAGCTAATTAATGACAATGATATGTTGTGTTTTAGGTCCATGTCCACTAAAGTGTTTGAAATGAGCGCATGGATTAATGACATCACCGTTTGTGGGGTAGGAGTGTTGGTAGGGGTCAGTGTTGTGGGGCTGTGGTCGAACACGCACGCTTACAAAACTATCACACACTCATTTACAAACACACACTTCCTCGCAGAGGCGCGCGGGACCCTCTACTTCTTCCTGTAGTTGCCGAGCTGGATGGCGGAGCGGTCGAAGACGCAGCGGAAAGTGATTGGCTGAACTTCCCAGTAAGGCACGGGGTTGCTGAACAGGCTGATGCCAGAGTACATGGCCTTCTTGCTGTTGAGGCCAGGAGGACAGAAGTCCTCCGTTCCCACAGCAGCAATCTTGTTGGCGTGGAGGTAGACCACCTAGAAAAGGGATTTAAGTAATGACAACCGTCTGTCACTGAGTGGGATGTGCATGACAACAATTTAGCTTTTCCAAAATGAAGCAGATAAAGATAATAATAAGTCACCAAATGAATAATAACAACCCAAGAAATCCATTTTTTTTCTCTCTATGTTTAACTAAAAACAGCGAGCCAAGGATTTCCTGTCAAAACAGCAAAGAACAAGCACTCGATGCATTTTATGAACAGAAGCAGATAAAACAGATAAAAAGCATATGAGAACATAAGATCGGCTAAAACCAATGTTTTGAGCAAACTAGCCCTCATCATGCAGCACTGAGGGGAATGAAAAGGATCCTAAAAGCAAGAACAAAAGGGGGGACGTGCCACAAACTCGCTGGGACAGACAATATAGTGCTAATTACAGATTACTAAGAAGCTAGATCCAGAAACAACAAACTATACAAAGCCATAATGAATCACAATTACCATCATATACACTGGAACAAATGAAGGACAGACAAAAATAACAAAAACAGTCCCTTTGGGTTTGTAGTTCTTAAAATGAAACCCATCAGAGCATGTGCTTTTAGAAGAACCGTGTTGTTATCTCTTACTATAACTGTGATATCAGAGTTCATTTGTTAATATGACCTATATATTTTTTTGTTTTCAATTCATATCAACTTTCTTGGGGCTATTTCTCCAAACTCCAGGTCATGTCCTCGCATAATTAAGGTTTGTTATGGCTGCTGAGGATGCTGTCATTAAAACATGTATGCTCAAAGCAAAAAAATGGTTTACAGGTGTGCAGTGCTACACTCCATTAAAAATGGATATATATTCTGGACTAACAACAGGAAATGACCTGAAAATTTTTTTAATGGAGAAATGACTAATGCAGCAGTTACTCAGTCTTGAAAAGCCTAATAAATAATGAATTACACTGAAGCTAAACTAACTTTAAAGGGCCTGATAACAGGTCTGTTTACACTCCCCCCTGCTGCTACAATCTGTAACATTATAGTGTGACAGGCTACCAAAACTTTACTCAATAAACAGTCTAAATGAGACCATGTGGCTTTTGTTATAGGAGCCTTGGTTGACTTCTAATCAGACAGTGTGAACCTAAACAAGCTAAATGCAAAAAATACAACGAAAGTAAACTTTTCCAGTGTGGTTCAGATTAGGGAAAATTAGCTACGTGTGATCATACTGTAAGAAAATGAGATATTGGAAAATAATGCTCAGGGACAGGTAATTTGCTGGAACTAAATGGTTACAAAACATTTCCCATGTGATCATGTTGTATATTCAAACCTGTATTAACAACAGTGAAATGTACAAGGATGTTGTTGTAGCTTTAATCAAACCAGTATGTACCTGGATGTACTTGTGTTCAGACAGGCCTGGAGGAACGCTGGTCAGAGCGTTGTTGTCCAGGTGCAGCTCTCGCAGGTGGGGGACGTTAGCCATCGTGCCATTTTCCACAGAGCTGATCTCATTGTAGCTCAGACCCAGCCTGTAGGCAAAAAAACAGCAAGTAAGACCAGACGTATAAATGTGCAAATGTGTTTGAGAACAAGTAACACACATGCACGGATTTCATAAGCAGGGAAACCAAGAGACTGACATCAGTGTTTTTGTCTCTGGTTGCCATAATCATTGTTAGTTAATAGTGCAGTACAGAAAAGGAGTGGCTGAGGAAATGAAAATACCTTCACCTGCCAATGAGGCCATTGCTTTCCCAGTCAATTTCCTAATTATGAGGGAATGGAAAATAAAATCCATCCTCTGCTCATATCCTCTCCAACATTCTCTCCTACAGCTATATCAAAGCCGTCTTTGTTCTAGTTCGGTATGCCATCTTTGGCACCATCTGGGCACTGATCTTATAAACAGTGAATCCACATTTTATGAGCAAACAAGTTATTTTGATTATCCAAAAACTACCGTTTCTTAGGTTTTGGTATACAGGAAGTCACTTCAAACGGTTATGCCAGGACTAGTGTTCCAGAAAGGCTGGTACAAGTCAAACCAGAGAATGAGAACAGCGTGTGAAAACTGTTAGATAATATAAACAGAATGAAAAATAGATGTTCTCATTTTCCAAAAGGGAGTTTTTAAGCAAGACCATAAGTTTTTGTGACATGAAATAACACAATCTTCCTGTTACCAAAATAAAGCTAAATTCATGAGCAATAAGACACGACCTGTTTACCCTTGCAAGTCTGGTATGACTAATAGCATCTGGTGGCTAATGCTAACAAACTTTAGGTAGATACAGCTTTTTAGATTTTAAAATAAAAATCATGATTTCTTAAAGAAAATTGAAGCTGGATTCACTGGCAATAAAATGAAACATGCTGAATGATGTTTTTACACACTAGATCCTAAAACTTTTGTCTGATAAGGATATGAACATATGGTGTCAAATGTTGTTAGCTAATGTTACCAAACTATAAATTTATACAGCTTTGTAACTGATTATTAAAGTTAAAACTAAATCAATCTCCTCTTTCAAATAAAAAGCTGAATTCATTATCAGAATAAAGCACTGAGGGGTTTTTATAGTAAAATTTTTATGTGGTATGACCAATATTACAGAGTGTTTAATGTTAGCCAATATTAGCGGCTGTACATTGGTAAAGCTGTGTGACTGACATTGAGGTTCAAATAACACAAGCTTCTCTTAAAATTTAAAAGCTGAATTAATGATTAAAAAATGCACCTTGCTAAATTGAGCACAACGAGTATTTTTCTGTTACAACTACACTTAGTCTGGAGCTCATGGTGGCTGATGTTCGCTCATGGTGGCTGATGTTCGCTCATGATAGCTAACCTCAAATTGACTGTGTTCATAGACAGAGGTATGCAGACTTACTGGTGTAAATCATTTAGTATGACGACTTTATGGCTTCCTACTTGTGTTATGGTCAGAATGGTAAAGATGAACATCGAGATGGCTATAGTAAACACAGCATGTCTTAAAGACTTAAGAGTATCTTAAAAAATGAATAGAAAATGATGGAGAATTCAGTGCCCAATTGCATTATAATTGCCAGTCACTGGAGCTGCTTGTCAGCATAATTACATAGTCCTGCTTTAGATCTTAAAGATTCTTTGTATGTAACACTTTAACAGTAGTTACACTACAGTTCTTACATAGAGGTCATATCAGTTCTCTGTACTATATGTGGATGTCTGTCTGTGTTTATGGTTCAGGCGTAATGAATGTTGACTGAAAAACATAAAACTGTTCCTTTAACAAGAGTTGAACCTGGGACACATGAATAAACAATTGGAAAACTGCTAGACACTACTAAGCCTGAACATTATATACACCAAATTTTATAAAGTGACTTTATAATGTGGGGTCAAATACATTGAAGCAGATCTGACTGCAGGAATTTTACTCTAGTTAGTGGTTAATGTTGAATATCATCTTTAAATTCCAAAAAGAAATGAAAAAGTGAGAAAGAATTTAAATTGTTATTACTTGGCCAGGTTCTTCAGACCCTTGAGGTTGCCTGCTGTCACTTTGGTGATCTTGTTTCCATCCAGGTGGAGCTCAGAGAGAGAGCCAGGCAGACCTGACACAACCCAAAAGATAATGATTACCATCATGTGCAAAGTGATGTCTTAAGTATCTGCCTTAGTTGCATACATGATATTATGAGGACACTTTTTAGAAACAATTCTCAACATTGGATTTCAGCTCAGAAAGTGCAGCTAAGTTTTGAAGGAGTGGCTGTTTCCGAGTCTGTTACATCCGAAGGTCCTTATTCCATATTCCATTTCAATATACGTGTTCCCACCCTGAGTTAGTTTTGCATAACTATTCAGTACAGAGTGTGTTTTTTATACATGAACTCATTGATTTACTGTCGAATTAGATCCAAGCATTCATTATTTGGTTCAGCCCGACTGGATAAAACTTTAAACAAGTCAAATTCCCTTTGTTAGGAATTATTTGTGGAAAATGATATTAAAGCTTTACCTTTGGGGATATCTGTTATGTCAGTGTCTGCAATGCGAATGTAAGAGACCCTTTTCAGGTCTGCAAAAGCACCGGCGTCGATGCCTGCGCTCTTCAAAGGGTTGGACCCGAGCTCTGAAAGAAATGAAAGAAGAAACAATTGAAAGCTCAGAAAAGAAAAGAGGAAAAAAAAGGAAGAACAAGAAGTCATTGATCACGTCTATGAAGTTAATCCCCATCCTGGTGTGTTACGGGAACACAGAGCTGACTCATGAGTAAACATAGTTTTTTGGCGAGAGAATAGCTTGTGTTTGTAGCTCAGCCTTTCTCCACGCCAGATTTCCTGATTTGCAATGGATCAAAATTCTCAAATCGTTGCATTTTAAGTGACTAAATCCAGACTTTGAGTTTTTGCTGAGCAATGGCAGAATGACACTTTTTAATTTGTGGAACGTTTAGTTTTAAAAAGTCAGAAATAAGTTTTTAGAGAGAGAAGTGGATTGTGCAAAAGGAAGGGACGGAGGAAAGGATAAAAAAAAGTCTATAGTCTTTTTAGTGAAAACAAAACAAAACATAGGCTGTGTAATCATCCATTAACAGGATAAAACAGCCTACAACAATTTCCTCACTTACAGACTGCGATGTGTAAATCTTGTCTTAACAGCAAAATGCCATGAAGCAAAACTTTCTTCTGTCCTCCCAAACAAAAATCAATCATATGTACCGTTTCCACACAAGTATCCACTTAAATAGAAATAAATAAAAATCACATCTGGATAAAATGACTGTTTTCATCCTCCTCAGTGCGGGGGACAGCTTGTTACAGCTGTTGAAGTGCACCAGTGAGACCTGAGGCAGGTTGAGTGTTTGCAAACACGTAATTTCACTATTTGAATGAGTCCATTGTTTGTTTGCAGCGCTACTAAATAAATGCAGAGGTATTTAAATAAATTCTCACAAAATCCTCGTTTTTTTTCTGTCACAAGTCAATCAACACTGAACATGTGCAAAGTGCAAAGGGGAAAATGCAGCAGATACAGTTAGTAGTCCTATCTGTATCCTCTTTCCTCACATACAGCTTGCTGCAACAAACTTGCACAATCACGACTGTGGGAGTGTTATGCATCTGCTGAACGATAACCTCATAAAGATCACACCTCCAAATATGTGGCTAGCTCTTGGGAAACCTCTTAAAACTAATTGTGCTATTCAAATAAATGTCTGCATTTTTATTTTCATACCCATGACGATGACGTGGGCCATGCCCTGGAAGGCGGTCTTTTTGATCTTGGCGATCTGGTTCTCGTGGATGCGCAGCTCCTGCAGGCTCTTGGGCATGTTGGCGGGTATGTCCTTGAGCATGTTCTTGGACAGGTAGAGACGCTGCAGCTTGGTCAGAGGAGTGAGGGCCTTAGCGTGGATGATGGTGATTTTGTTGTTCACCAGGATCAGAGCCTAAAAGAAGAAAACCAGGAAGATGAGATATATTTTTCTTCAGATCTATTTTTTCTTATTCTTGCTGCATTGCATAGTGGAGCTTCAGTGAACCCACTATCCCACAGGACTTTGTTGTAGTGAACACACTGCACCCGTTGTTTCAGTTCCAGTCTGTTCTTGTTTAAATTCACATCAGTGTCTGAAGTTCTTTTGTTTTGGAATCTGAACTTTATTTGAAACCCAACACCCAAGTGGCTTTCACTGTTTTTATCTTCCGCTTAGAAACATTCACTCTTACAAATGCACCATGGGACAGTAAAAAAAAAAAAAAAAAAAATCTGTTCTTTCCAGATTTCTGCAAAAACAAGGCATTTTTTTTAAGCTCCCGCAGATATTAGATACACCAACTCGGTGCCTTTGCTATCGAGATGGAGGGCCAAGTTCAAGTCCACTCTGGAGTCATTCAGAGGAATCTCACCTCTGCTGTTTCGCTCTCATGCAAGCAGACACGAGGCAATGTGAGGTATGTGGTCCTTTCCCTTAAGAGGCCAGTTACTTTACACTGGAAAGCAGCTCTGGCCGTCAGACAGAGGTATTTATTACAAGAGTTTAAGGAGTTTGAAGGCGTGAAGAGGGTAAGGCCTACAGGGGAATAGTTTCCATGCACCTGGTGGCTGGGGGAGTGCTGGTGGTGTAGTGATGGTAAAAGATGGCAGAAAGGGAGTGCTATGGTTTGCTATATGAGGGAGGATGAATGAGCCTTTTTGGAAAGGGAGGTGAAGCGGGGTCCATTTTATGTAAGGGCCGTTACTAAACAAGTTGGGAATATTTCAGAAACCACCAGATAATTAATGAATCATTTAAGAACATGTTTCTGCCTCAGGATGATTAAGGGTTCATGTTGAAGAAGGAGCAGAAAGTGTTTCGGTTACATAAGAAATTACATAACTTTGGGAATAATACGCAGACATGAAGCTCCGCAGATGGAAGGAAAATCTCTTACATGTAGTCCTTTAAGGTTCTTGAAGTCATTCTCCTTGATCTCCGTGATCTTGTTGTTCTGCAGGTCCAGCAGGGTGGTGTCGTCTGGGATGTCTGCAGGAACCTCCTTCAGACCTGATGGAGAGCATTCATGAGGTCATTGTCCAATTAAATGAAAGTTGTGAGGGTTAGAAGCAAACAAATGCAAATTATCCATCAGCATTATGAGTGATGGAAAACTGAGTTTGAGGTGAGGCGATGACAGCAGCGGTTCTGGTGACGAGAGGTTAACCACAGGCTGACCTCAACAGGAAATGGATACCCACTCGTCTGCATGCAAATTGGTTAGAGTAGGTTTATTACGTCTCCTTCAGTTTCTTATTTTAGGTAAGAAACACACATTTTAAAACAGTTGAAAAAGTTTTGGGAATTTGAGAGATTGTTGTGTCTGTGTTTTTTTGTTCCTGCTTTTGCCCCTTGTTTTATAAAGGGCAGGGCTCAGCTGGAAAAAGCAATGCCACATTTTTCTGTGGACCAGTTGGAGTTAAGCAGCATTTAAATGAAAAACTGATAAGTGTTGTTTGGTTTTTTTATTAACGCTGCCACAAATGCATCACTCAAGTTCTGATTAAGTAGAGTTCTTGAGCATTATACTCTAAAAGTCAAGATGTTTTTATGAAATTAAACTTTGATTTTTGCCTATTTTACAATGAATATTTAATGCTATGTATAGTAAATTATATTAAAAACCAAGTTATCGAGGTCTTTAATTCCTTACAAAGTGTCAGAGATACAAAAAAAAGCAAAGGAGTCAAACCTGGATGAACAGGAAAGACTAATGAGTTTTTTAGTCGCGACACATTCAAATTACAAAGTGCTTTGTCAATGTACTGTGCTACATAAAGTCTTAATAATAGGGACTTAGAGCAGAGTGGGTTTTTACAGTGACATTCCACAGGGACTAAATTATCCAATCTGCTCCCAGACACATGTGGTGGAAATGGACCTTAAAACAAATTTCCTTTGGAGTAGGTGAGCTGCTGCATACCTGGACGCTGAGCTAACACTAAATCGTTTCGCTTGGACGTGATTATGGCACATCACGGCTAATGTGACAGACAATGGCATCTGTAGTGAAAGACTGTTTGGTTAAGTGGACTGTTTTTGAAAAAATGGAGCCAGAACAGCTGGAAGTACGCTCCTCTGCATTCGTGGTAACAGAAAAAAAAAAAAAATTACATTTCAGAAAAAGTAGTTTACATTTCAGAGGAAGAGGCGTAGCATAAACTGTTTAACAAAGCAGCTTACACTCCGTATCTCCAGGCCACATACGTACAGTACGTCTCTGCACATTTTGTTCTAAAAGCTTGTGACGACTTCTGTTCAGCTCGTCCAAATATTACTTCCAGCAAGGTTTGCTTTTCTGTCAGCTTTTCCAACTCGGCAGTGAATGACCCACAAACCATTACAGCCGTTTGTGGCCACCGCCATCATTACAGCACCACACTGAATATCTCTATACTAGCACACACATTTTTTTTTTACTGTTCCCCAGGCTCTGGCTCTGCGGCTTTAGTTTTGTGTTTCTTGCAAAACTAAACAGCTGAAATGCCCCCTTTTAAATAAATCCTTTAGTCATTATAAACAGTCCAGTTTTTTTAAATAGATTTACAGTTTTTACAGATTTTTTGCAAAAACAGCCTGACAACTGCACCAACACCTTATGACATTGTGCATCCAATTTGTTGCTGCAACAAGAAAGTCCTTGGAATAAATTCAAGTCTTTTTTTCATGATAAACACAGATTAAATAATGCTTCCATTAACATAAAATTTTAGTAATAAGGGCTAGAAACACAAATGATCAACCAGATTATATTTAGGCAAAAAGAAATAAACTTGCATTGACATGGATGATTACTTAGCTTACATTTAAAGAGTGAAATAAACCCACCCAGTCAAATTTCCTCCCTCATTCTGGTGTGATAGAGGAGGTTTTGTACCATGAAAAATGATCTTTTGCTGTGTTTACTGATAAATGAACTGCACCAGTGCAGCTTTTCAGACAAATGCTCACTCACATAAAAACTAAATGATCAGCACAGTAATAGAAATTAGTGCGATGATGACAGTAATGTGAACTGACTAGTGCAAATAAACTATTAGAAAGTTACTTCTCTGTCAGTATCTTACTTTTTACCTGATAGCCTCTTGGCAGGAAATGAACCAGAACAAATGGGTTTTTAAGTGTCACCTCCACTCTTGTTGTGACTAATAATCACTCAGTTTTAAAGCAAAGTGAATGGGCTATCTCACATTTGATTACTTTGGCTTGAACTGGACTCATGTTGAGCACTTCCAAGCATGAGTGACTGTTTATGTAATGTCCTCTCCTCGTCTGGCGCTATTGCTGGCCTGCATCAACAAAGGCCTGATTGCCTCATGGGAAGTTTGGATTTTTCGATAGGCCATTTGGAAGTGTGGATAGATATGATGTGCATGACTGAAAAGTGCAGACTTTATGCAATCACTGCTTATATAAAATGAATATTTAATCAGAGACACTTTAAGGTTGTTGTGTCATTGTATATTTTCATATATTTTATGTATATATTTATATGTCCCCTAGGCTAAATTTTAATTTTCTCCCATTAATGTTTATCCTGTCACCCTGCCAGCTGCAAACTCCACATTTTGAAAGCAAAAGTTGCTCTAAGATGGTGAGCAAACTCCTCTGTCTTGCCCAGGCCTGTGTGTGTCAAAATATATACGTACATATACCTTTTTAATCTTGTGTGAGTCAAAATGTGTGTGTGTGTGTGTGTGTGTGTGTGTGTGTGCCAGCAGGTCTGGGGAGCAGATGGAGGTGCAGGGCCAACAGTGCTGATGCAGGAGTTGAGAATCCAGCCATGGAGCTGCGTCTCCGGGGGAAAGTGAGGCTGCTGACTGGGGCCCCGGCTGGAGGACTGATGTAATGGAAACCACCTTTTCCTGAACATCACTCTCTCCAGCTGTCTGTGGCTCTGACTGCCGGTCTATGGCTCTGACTGTCTGTCTGCATGCTCTTTTTGCACTTTTCCACGATTGTTGTCCTGAATCTATAAACCCTCTTTAATTTAATTGTCTCAACCCTTTTGAAGCTCATGAAACCAAAAGGGTTATGAGCTGGTTCTGTCAGTCCACTCCTTTTTTTTAATTTCATCCTCTCAGTTCATCCATCTGTGTCATTTCTTCCCTCCTTCATCTGTCTCCTTGAAGCTTGTGCCCCTTCTTTTCCAAACAAAAACAGAGCCAGAAAACTATCAAACCAGACTGCGTAACACCTTTTTGTAATAAACAAGAATAAATGAGGTCAGGGACTTTTTGATGACAAAGTTTGTGAGATGACTCAAGCTCTTGTGTAAGTTATCCATCAAATTAGACAAACAAGGTGGATAAGCTCCAGACAACAATTGAGTAAATTGTTGTGACTATGTCGAATCAGAAAGCTGACTAACTAACTGTGGTCTTTCAACCTTGGTGAGTAAGCTTTACATTGAGAAACGAGTTTTGTAATAATTAAACTTGTTAAAGCTTGATTTTCTGCAGAACTTTCCAACGCTTTAGGCTAAACTTTAATCCTCTCAACTGTTTAGAAAAAAACAGATTACCCAGAACGGGAAAATCATCTAATTGTTACAGGAAGCACAGTAGTGTGGTTCACAGAAATCTGTTAGCATTTAAGGTAGCAAGATATGTGTCATGTTCTCTAAAGTACATAAAATACCCCTTAAATGACCCTGTGGGTTTTGGGTGGGCAGTGGAGACGTCCAAGCTTGTAAAGCCGGTGACTTTTTCTGCTTTTTTAAAACCAGTAACGTCGCTCTGCGGTAGATTTACTGTACTTTTATTGTGCTGACACCCATCTGACCTCAGCATCTGATCCAATCAAAGTGAGCTCATTTGCTTGGAATCTGAACCAAAACGCCAAGAAAAGGAGTGGACAAAGAAAATAAATGTGAACAAGAGCGTTGTTTCAAAATTATGCATTATAATTCACATTCTTAGGAGGACTGAGAGTCTGTTTTCTGATTGTATTAAAGAATCTTATTATATGTAGTATTGTCAAAAAACACTGGCAGCTTTAGACTTTTTAGGCCATAATCTTTGCATTGTAGTTTTGCTATAAACATAATTAAGACCTCTTCTTATTTATATCTTTGTAAAAGTGATTATGTTTTGGCTTTGGAACAGTGGATGAACAAAGTCAAACCACTGAAGAAGAGGAATGAGAAGATGATAATAAAGATGATCTTATAAATACTGAGCATTTTTGACCCTCACAGTAAAATGATTATTTGATTAATAAAGGAAACACTTATTTAATATCCAGTACTCATATAAATCAGATAAGATATAATAGATAAAAGTAACATAAAAAACAAACAAAAAACATTTGATTCATAAATATCGACTAAGTTGGTCCCTCAATTTTTTTTAAACTACACAAAAACGATTGAGGATTTATCACCAGTATACCTTAAAAAACATCCTTCATAAACCCTGGGGCTTTATACATCACAGGATACTGCGACCTTTATGTGGTGTGTTGTAAAAATGCAGTGACACACAATATAAATACAGATTTGAGTTACATTATGCTTTTTTTAAAGCCTGTGCTTTAGGTTTCGATAATCCTAAAATGCTGCACCCTTCAACATATAATTATTTGAATTAATAGTTTAAAGAGTAAAGAAAGAATCCCACACATGGTGGGAGAGTGTGTGGGACTTCACACAACATGAACCATCAGTCAAGTGTGTTTGGTCGTACCGAGGTCGGAGCACTGGATCACTCGCAGGTGGCACTGGCATCTGAAGGGGCACTTCGGTATATGAGGGAATCCGACATCGGGAACTCTAGGCACTGTCTCTGCCGTAAACACGTCACCTGATCCCGGCTCATCCTCCATCATGAAGTCGAGGAAGCCGGACTGGCGGAAGGGCAGAGCCCAGCAGGCGGTGACCAGGAGCAAAGAGAGACAGGCTGACCTCATGGTGCCGCAAGCAGGGAGCCTGGAGGACGAGAGGCCACAGGTGAAAGGTTTGGGTGGATACGCTTTCAGATTACTCTGTCGATGACTAGTTTTGAAACTACCATGCTCTGTTTCTGTCTCTGAATTACTATAATACTCAGAAGGAAGGTCAGCAAAGAAAAGGGAGGAAACATTTGTTTAGTGTGGCAGCAAATGAAAAGCAAAGAGAAGGACACAGTGTGAGAAAGACAGAAGGAGAGACGTTGATTGAAATCCAGAGAGGCAAAGGGCAAAGGTGAAAGGTGAAGGGCTGCAGGGTTAAACACTTGGGTGTAACAAGTTAGTGTGGTTGGTCAAAAAAGCTGTTTGATTGGACAGTTTTAGGCAGAGGGTGAAAGGTGATAGAGGAGGGGTTTACACAAACACAGATGAGAAAATGACACAATATTGCTTTGTCAGGAGGGATAAACTGGTTGCACCTAACTGCTAACAATTTCAGCTGTTATTATTTTAAGCGAACCCTTTCAGCTGTTTATCCATTGGCCTACTTTTATCTGTTTCCTGTTATTCCTTTACTTTCATCCATCTCAACTGAACTTCTGTCACTTTATCTAAACTGTTTTTCCATAACCTTTAGATAACCTTACAACCATTTACATATTTGCCTACTTTCATCTATTTCATCTGTTTTTCTATCAGTTTTAGTTAGGTCAACAATGTGCCAATTACTATTAGCCAACTTTTACAACAGTATATCCTATCTAGTATATCACAGTATATAAAATAGTATGTAGTTAACTATTTTAATGGTGTATTAATTTTAGCTTTAGCATTAGCTTTCTCACCATCTTACAGGTTTTTAGACTCTCTAAGCCACAACAAAGCATTTAGATTTTACAGAGGCTACATGCATATTGTATTTAAACATTTTGTAATGTATTTTTTAATATTCAAACCAGTTGAGCTACTCTACAATCTTTCTGTATACCACTATACGCCATTTATGCAAAAGCAATGAATGACAGTGATAATTATTAAGCAATTAAAGCACTTTATCATGACTGTACTTCAAAAATACATTAGAGGAGCATCCTTCTTCTACTGTACTAGTGGAGTCACTGGGAATCCTGCTGCCTTATGCAGTCGTCTATTTCTAAACGCAACCACAACCCAGTTGGCACATACACACTCTCTCTCTCAGACCTAGAGGGAAGATCCACAAAACTTCCTGACCTTTTACACAGCAACTCGCACACACACACACACACACACACACACACACACACACACACACACACACACACACACACAGAATGCAGCTAAAAGTTGCTCCTTCCCTCTTGGTACCACAATAATTGAAGGGTGGTTTTTAGCCACAGCTACTAACAAATGATTTGGAGGCAGCGGGACCTTGACCTGAACATCAAGACCAGGATGATGAAACTGACCCAAAACCATCTGTTGGCCAGAGCTGAAAGTAGCTCTGGGATAGTTATGGTCTGTGTGCATGCATAAGATGCTTTTGTATTGTGTGTTTGTATACTTTCTGTAATTTGAATGTCTCATTGCACGTTTTAGGCATGAATAAAGCAAAAGTATGTATTTCTAAGTGTATTCAAACAGCTGCACAAGTTATTTGTGTATGTTTGTATCTGTAGCCTAATAAAGCACAGATTTATCTCCCTCTTAAAGGTTTTAAATTATGAACATGTCTTTAAGAATGACAGTAAAAGCTAGAGAATGGGATGTGCTGATTTCGTGTAAATCCAGGTTACGTCAGGTCACAGGCACCATGGCTCAGAAAGACTTAACACAAACAGTAATTACAGTCCCTGTCCACAAGACAGCCGCCACTTTGACACACTGAACAGCTTCTGTCCAGCGGTTACAGTGCATGCATACAGTATGACTGAACTCGAAATCACTTTCATTCAGAAGGGATTTGTGCTAGATGGGCTAGCTCGACCTCTATGCGTTTCTTTTTCCTTCTTGTTCTGTTGCTATGAAGTGGAAAAACCTGAGAAACAGAGTGATTTCATAAGTCTGCACTCAGAGCCTGGAATCGTATCACACAGCATTTAACATGTAGATGCAGTTTTCCATGCAAAACCTTTGCCATTTTGTCTCACTTGGAAACACAGAGTACAAACTGTGGCGGCAGGCGTTGAAACAAGAGGCTCTGGTTTGAACACAGCAGATCCAGAGGACACGTTGTTCCAGTCTTCAACAGACTGAGTAATCTTGGCTGTGTTAGACCCTCTTATCTAAGCGCAGCTGAAAGCTCAATCCAAGGAAACCTTGTCTGGCGTCTTGGCTGCAGCATTTTGCCGTCATTTTGAATTTAGGCTATAAAGACACTCTTGGGTCAGCTAGTGCTCGTGGATACATTTGATGGTTTGTTTTGTCCTGTTTGAAGCCAGATGGGTTGAGCTTGTCTGGTAGTATGATACATTAATCGACGATACATGATTGCATTTGAAAGTCCGTTTATCATTTTTCATAGAGTCACTGATGTTGTAAACTCATCACATCTGGCTCTTCTTGCAGGCTGCAACATTCTGAATTAATTACAAAGTCAGTGTACCAGCTCTGTTTAACAACGATGCACACAAAATTACAGAGGTTTCACTGCTGATTACTGAACCTTATCTCCCTGCTTTGACCCATAGCCACATCACCAAAGCAGACATACATGCACATGTGGATTTGTGCAGGATGTCAGACGGCCCTCCATGTGTCCTGCCATCAATCCATCAACCTCTGCTCATAAACGCTTCGGCAGCTTCTAATGGGAGCCAGACAGACCGAGAGACGAAGAAGTGAGAGTGATCTCGAACTAAGCTTCCTGGGCATTTAATGGCTCCAGCATTACTGCAAAGGCAGGAATAACTGCTTCTTAATGAGCCGTAATCAGGCCTAGAAATTGTTGATGACGAGACTGAAACAAGATTTTGAAGTTAAACCAAGAAAAAGGAATTATCAGGGATTATCGTCTGGGTCATGAACTATCAATTTGTGACCACAGTTGCAGAATGAAGTACTATATAAGTGGTATTAATATTACTAAATTAAGGGATTTAATTTAGCTGAGGGGGATGTGCATTGTGGAGACAGGAGAAACTTTTTTTTAAAAGTTGAAATTCAAGGCTTTTCCCACCTGGGATGAACCTCTGAAGATGAAGCATGAGGCAACCTGCCGTGCCCCAGGCGTTGGTTCCATCATTTAAAAGTCAGCTCAGATGTTTCCACAGGTCCTGCAGGATGTCCCACCTCTATACAGACATATACATCTAAAGACCTTACTGAGCACGAGACACAGCTCCTTGTATATATGTGCATGCCGAGCCAGAGGGCTGTCAACAGAGCATGCTGGGACATGACTTGACCATGCAAACTCTACATCATCAGTATCAGCATTTCCAATCCTCTCAAAGAAGATGCAACTTGATGTTATGGGATAAAAAAGGTATTCCCCCTGTCATTTTCCCAGAGTTCACAGAGGACTCCTGGTATCATCCTAAGCTGGAAAATTAAACCTTGATGCTATAGAAGGTTTCATTTAGTGTGCGGCTGCACCTTTTATGACCATTTCCTAAAATTGATACATTGGCGAGTTGAAATCATAATACTTCAAGTATATATATGTTTGCAGTTGTTATTTATATCCACTACTTATAGCATTCCTTTTGCAATTTGAGTATTGAGTGCACCAAATGTTGGGTCCATCTCCAAACTTCTTTTCATAATGTAGCACTTGAGCAGTTTAGAATGGCTTCATCTGGGGGAACATGGCCGGTATCACGTCTTTATGTGGCTGTATGCCAGCTTACAAGATGGAAATGGGACAGGCTTTATTTACAAGAAGTGGACTGACACTAATCAGTGCAAATGTGGCAACAATTGGCACACAATCTAGTTTCCTGCAACACAGACTGTCACTGTATAAACCCTCCAACAAATGCAAAATGTGAATGAGAAACAGGTCAACCTGAGGCCTAAAAATGGTGAACTTCACACGGTGTTGAAGAGACATTCACCTCATGGTGTCACGCTGGAGGAGAATGAATTGCACGAACTTTGTTGCTTTTATTTTTGACCTTATTTGAATGATCAGTGTTGAACTCCATAAACTGGATTTGGTGGGGATGTTCATGTGCTTGTTAAGAGGGTTCTTATCTTAATTGAGTCACTTAACTCTAAACCTGAATATTTAAGACCTTCCCCAGACTTTTAATGTGTTTTGAATTGCTAACAGATGCATGTTTAGGTGCTGCACATAAAAACTAAGGTAGCTATGGTGCAGCTGTATCAAAAGTGAAAAGCACAAGCGGCTGACAGACAGCTCAGTCTGGGCTTTCAGAAGATTTACTATCCACCACAACCCAGAAGAAGGACATGCGGTACTCCAAATGGTACACTAACCATCTCTGTCTTCTTCTCTCGTGTCTCTAAAACCTGCGATTTACTATTCTGTCTCAAACCAAGACAAAAAAGGGAGGAGGTTGACATTTCCTGTGGTGGCGGCGTCATCCTTGTCAATTCTCCTATGTCCCTCTTTTTGTCTCATCTCTCTCTTCCCTCCCTCCACTCTCCCCTAAGTCTGGCCTCAGCATTACTAATGATTCCCAGACAGGAAGCAGAGCTCGCATGAGGGACTAAAGTAATTTTCCCTCCTTTGCTTTTGTCACTTTCTCCTCTTTGTCACTGCCTTTTATTGAAACTTTCAGGCTTAGAAAATCAATGAGATACCCGTAAAACCATTACCATATCAACCGAACTCCAGAAATCTCACTCAAACTTCTGCGGCATGAAAGGAGCGGACTTGAATGTTAAGCACCATGGTGTCTTGAATTTAGCAAATCTGATCATGTGGCAATGAAGAACCCAATTTAAAGCAGAGGCCGACTTCCCTCCCGCCCGCCCTCCCGGGGGGGGGGGGGGGGGGGGGGGGGGGGGGGGGGGGGGGGGGGGGGGGGGGGGGGGGGGGGGGGG